>CM060947.1:73485444-73665444 GCA_030765055.1 Mantis religiosa | reverse complement strand
AATGGGAAAGGAATAAACGGGCTATCGTAGAAGCAGAGTTAGAGAAACAAAGGGAAGAGGAAAACTAGAGGGGGAGTGATGTTTGTAATTTACGTTCTCCAACGTTAAGTCATATCGGACGATGAATGAAGTGGGTGAGGTGATAATCAAATGAGTCCGGGGACTTTGGAGCTGACATTCGTCTATCAGGATAAGGGAAATCCCCTGAAAAAATCCTTATCCAGGTAACTCACCGTAACCGAGATTAGAACTCGGGACCTGTTGAACGTGAGGCAGACACGCTACCATCTACGCTACCAAGACGGGCAGAGGGGTAGTGAGAAAGTGGTAAAAGCTGCGAGACAAAATCTTGGTATTCAGGAACTTTGACTGAACTTACTATTTTCAGTAATTTTTCAGTTATTTGCCTTAAATTGTGTCCAAAAGTGATTATGGCGGCAGACTCGCGATGCCGATCAATAAATGATGGCCGGTGGAGATTCGGGAAACTTCGGGGCCGATCGTTACTGGAAGCGACAATCAGTTGAGCGAAGTGTTTTTAAAATAAACAGTTTTAGGATCTAGCAAATTGTAATTGTGAACAGTGTATTGCTACGAAAATAAAGTGCAGTTTTATGGGTTTGTAACCTAGAATTTTTATTTCACGAACCCGCAAAGTCTAAACTGGCGTCAGAAGTGGGATATCGGCCATGGAATCGGCACTGGAAAAGATTTTACACAAAATGGAAGAAATGAAGACGGCCAACGACAACATCGCCGAGAAGATGAAAGAACTGAAGGCCGAAATAACAGCGAAGACGGAAGCGGCAAATAACAAACTGGCCGCGGAAATAACAGCGAAGACGGAAGCGGCAAATAACAACTTGGCCACGACAATGACCACAAAGATGGCCGAACTGACCACAGAAATGGGGGCAGCGAACGACAGCCTGGCCACGGAGATGAAAGCGTCAAACGAGGCCCTTGCCGTGAAGTTTGAAGAACAGTTGGCCGGCGTGAGGGATAACGTGACGGAGCTGGGCAAGCGGATGGGCCAAAAGAACGAGCGCGTCGAGCACCTGGCGAGCCGCGTTGACGACCTGGAGGGAAAGGCCGACAGCAGCGTCAAGTCCCTGAACGCCATAGTAGAGGACGTCGTCCGCAGGAAACTGAAGGATTTGAAGGCCGACGCGCCGGGACGCGACACAACATCTGCGCGCGTCAAACCACCGAAATATGACGGCGCGTCAACATTTGAGGTCTTCCGCCGCCAGTTCGACACAGTGGCCAAGCACAACAGATGGTCACCGGAGGAGGACGCCACACAGCTAATAGCCAGCCTCCAGGGACGGGCCGCGGAAGTTCTAAACGCGGTGCAGACAACGGCGGCGCCCAAGGACATCTCGGAGGCCCTGGAGAATCGTTTCGGGAACCACCGCTTAGCCGCAGCGTACCGCAGCGTACCGCAGCCAACTAAAAGCAAGGTCACAGCAGCCGAGGGAGACGCTGCAGGAGTTCGCCATAGCGATTGAGCAGCTAGCTGGTAAGGCCTTGGTTGACTTGCCACTGGAGTTCGTATCCCGGAAAGCCGCCTACAACTTTGTCGACGGGGTACGGGACACGGAGATTCGTCAGCGCCTAATGCTCGGCGATTATAAAACCATCCACGAGGCGCTGACAGCGGCATTAAGGATGGAGGCGGCCAAGGTGGCATCTAACCCGACGTCGAGAACGAGGAGTGTCCGCTATGCCGGAGACAGAAGACCAGCTGAGGTACGCCGGCGAACACCTAGTGGCCTGTGTTGGGGGTGTGGACAGCCCGGGCACCTGCAGAGAGGCTGCTCACACCAGGAAGGGCAGCTGGAAGAACGAGTAAGGCCCGGCGTGGAGAGGGGTACGTCGGCGCCATTACCACCATCCCCTCGAGTGACAATCCGCGCCGTCAGCCGGTGGATGGATGACAACCTCATCGCGGACGGCTGGGTAAGAGGAAAGCCGTGCCGCGTGCTGGTGGACACCGGGGCGGACGTGACCATCATCAGACCCGACGTGGCGAAGGGTTTGCCGACGAGGAAGCCGAGCCGACCATACGAGCTTGTGACGGCATCGGGCGATACCATGCCTGTGGAGAAGGAGGCCCTGCTGGAGCTGACATTGGGACGGAGTGCCGTGCGTCTGTGGGTGTTCGTCGCGAAGGTGGCTGAGGAGGTGATTCTGGGACTGGATGCCCTCAGGAGCTAGGAGGCGACGGTCGAAGTCGGCAGGAAGGTCCTACGGCTCAACGGAGAAGAGGTTATACTCACTGAAGAGCGCCTTGGAATCGGTAGGGTCATCTTGAACGAAGACGTGGTTGTCCCCGCGAGGAGCGAGGTGATGGTGACGGCGCGACCGGAGGGCCGGAAGGCAGGTTTGATTCAGAGGCCGCAGTAGTACGACTTCACCTCGGAACATCGCAGAGGGAAGAACCACGGTAACGTGGACGCTATGTCCCGAAGACCCTGTCCAGAAGAGTGCGGCCAATGCACAAGAGTGGAGGAGAAGGAGCGTGCCGCAGCAGTTCGAGTAGTCACGGCAGTGCCTGCGGATGGCTGGGATAGCGCAGGCCTGAGGAGGGAGCAGCTGGCGGACGCAGACTTGAGGCCACCCTTGAGGGAAGTGGAGGCAGGGACGAGACCAACCTGGGCGGACGTCGCACCGAGGAGCGCCACCTACAAATCTTACTGGGTCCAGTGGGACTCGTTGAAGACCAGAGAGGGTGTGCTGTTCCGGGTACGGGAATCACCCGATGGGAAGACGCAGAGAGAACAGTTGGTACTTCCCTGGAGTAGGGTTCCGGAAGTCTTGGAAGAAGTGCACGCCGGTACTTCAGGTGGTCCACCTGGATCGCCTGGCCCGCTATGAAGGCGCTGTTCGGGACGACCGCCTTGAGGAGGGAGCAGTGTTAGCCTGGCGGCAGACTCGCGATGCCGATCAATAAATGATGGCCGGTGGAGATTCGGGAAACTTCGGGGCCGATCGTTACCTGAAGCGACAGTCAGTTGAGCGAAGTGTTTTTAAAATAAACAGTTTTAGGATCTAGCAAATTGTAATTGTGAACAGTGTATTGCTACGAAAATAAAGTGCAGCTTTTTTGTGTTTTTAACGTCGACTTTTTATTTCACGAACCCCCAAGTCACAGTATTTAAGTTAATTTAACGATTCCCTTCTTACGTATTGACTGTTTTAATAGATTTGTATTACAATATAGTGTTAACGTTATATTACTCCTTGCAATTTAAAGCTGAAATACATTACTTTACTGGTACATTAAGGTTAAAGAAGAGAATTATCTTACAGTTTATACTTATTAGAATAACACTTTTGCTTTATTTTCAGCTTCTTTATTAAAAGTATATGTTTGCTGTAAATGTTAGTTAAGGCAAACCTCGCATTAAAAATCAATTGCTAAACACATAAATGAAGATCAAGGATAACATTTTTTGTTAAAGTTAGGTCACCAAAAATTCACACAGAGCCGTTTCTATTTTTAAAATGCTTAAGGAAAGGAGCAAAGCAGGAAAACAAGAAGGGTACGCATTTAAATCGCGCTCACTGCCTGTTTTAACATTACGAACAAATCTGAAAATCAAGAAAGCAAAAAGATATTACTAACATGTAACAGTCTCAAGTACAGAAATAAAAATTTCTTCCACACTAGCAGTGTGTAAGTCAAGGTTTGAATGAGTAGAGTCAGACTGAAAAATTCAGTGCCATAGACGGGATTTGAACCACGGATCTCCCGCTCTCCGTGTGGTTGCTCTAAACCACTGAGCTACTGTGGCCAACATGCCGGCATGACATTAAATTCTTCAACTGCCTCATATGTTTCCCGGTAGACCACTAGGGGTTCTCATATGCTAAGAGACACGCACCTCTTGTGGCGACTCACTATGCCACACTATGTACATAAGTCCCAGGCTTCATAGTTAAACCACTATGTATTTATTTTAGGTAAATTGATGGAAATAATCATTTCATTCACACTAGCCGTGTGTTGGCTAAGGTTTGAATGAGTAGAGTCAGACTGAAAAGCTCAATGCCATAGCCGGGATTTGAACCACGGATCTCCCACTCTCCGTGCGGTTGCTCTAAACCACTGAGCTACTATGGCGAACATGCCGACATGACATTAAATTCTCCAACTGACTCGTATGTACAAGTACATTTATTTAAATGCACACATTTGTCGTCTTTGAGTTTCTTAACACAACACAGACACAGCTTCGGTTTCTGGTAGATTCTCTAAAGTTGCACAACAAACCAGAAGATAACGAATTTCGTGACATGAATATTATATTTCCCCGTTTACTCGGCAATACTTTATATTCTAAGCTACCAAAATGCTGCAGGTTGTACCTGTAAAATGATAACGTAAAAATGTCTTGCTAATGTTATCTAGAGATGTATGTACAATTTATCTAAGGAAACAAAGTGTATAAATTTATCTTGTAAATAGTAATGAATGCAAATATATACCATTAGGACTCTAAATGCTGCAGCAGCAGTAGCAGTACACTTATTAGCACACATCCGATTTGTATGCAAATGTATATTTAGTTTTCTTAATTTATGATGTAGAGTTAACTTCTGTAATAAGTTTCATGTTCTTCAATCTTGTATATAAAGTTTAATGGAGCATAATTATATTTGTATATTTGTACAGGCCATTATTTTTCTAGGCATTGAGCGTGTATTGCTACATATTTTTAAATTTTTAAAAGTAAAAGTAGTTCACATTACTGTTTATATATTACACTTACATATTTATTCAGTGTTAATTATATGCAACTATATTGTCTATTTACTCGTAATTCAATAAAAAAAATATTTTTGTATTTGTGAAGAAACTTCAATCTAATGAAAATAATAGACGATATTTAAGTATCAAACTGAGTTGCATTTTCTGTGCTGGTATGTTGACTATGGTAGTTCACTGGTTAGAGCAAACGGAGATCGGGAGATCCGTGGTTCGAATCCCGGCTGTGGCATCGAAATTTTCATTCTGACCATACTTTTCAAATACTTCACTTACATGACATGGTAGAGAAAGTACATTGAATAAGGATTTGTAATTCGAAAAATAAAGAGTATCTGAAAACCGAAAACAGAATAGAAAATATATTTATTTGTGATTAATGTCACAAAATTGTCTCTTCACAAACAAAATTATTAATTATTATTATTAATTATTATTATCATCTTCATAAATATCAGTAGGAATCGTGGTAATAATGGTAATGGTGTTTGTAGTAGTATTAGTAGTAGTAGTAGTAGTAGTAGTAGTAGTAGTAGTAGTAGTAGTAGTGGTGGTAGTAGTAGTGCTAGTATTGGTAGTAGTAGTAGTAGTAGTAGTAGTAGTAGTAGTAGTATGTGCTTTCTATATTCCCTATATTTTGTATAGTTCTTGTGATTTACTATTTCAGAAGTGGTTAGGTATAAAAGGAGACTTATCAGGCCGTTCCGATGATATTGAGGATATACACTTATTTGTAATGAAGTATATTGTCACTCAGTTATCGGAAGGCACGACCAACTGACGGCTGAGTGAGTGACGGGAAGCATTGGGCTACGCCTACCCATTTATCTTGTAGCGCTAACGAGGAGATGGTTGGAAAAACAGCACTAGCCATCTCTTTTCCCTCTCCCTGCCGTCTGGAACAGTCGGGGTGATTCACTGTACCGCGAGACTTCCAGAAACAGCGATCTCCTTATATCAGGCCTGCGGTGGGCGAGTCAAGTCAGTTCTTGGCGAGCAGCTGTGAGGAGCGCCGTACTAGTGAACGGACTGGAAGACTGTGTACGTGTATCAGAGGAATTGTACATAATTGTGAGTGCATAGTGGACCTGTGAAAGACGAACTAGCGAATTGTAATTGTGTACGATATGTAATTCTGTGGAAATAAAGAACATTTTGAGTTTGTGCAACTGGACTTTTAATTTCACGAACCCACAAAGTCACAATATTAAACTTCTAATGTTAAACAAAAATATTAAGAGTATTTTTGAAAAAAGAAAAAATAATGGAAACATAAATGCATCCATGGATGATGAACTTAAAATACAAAGTTTGACAGTTACTCAAATTGTCGTTTTAGTTATATAAGTTTAGTGTTCATATACACATACGTACATATACACAACCAAAACCCACTTTCTTCGTGTTAATGTCTAATGAATTTGTGCAATCTTGCTTTATTAGTGTTTTAAAGTTTCTAAAAATATGTATTTCTAGTGAAATCTCTACATCATATGTTTGGATAGAATAGAAGTACATTTTTTACAAATGGATAGCAGAGAACATAAACAGTATAAGGTTAAAGCTAACAATTTTAATGCATATTTTTAAGATTTTGATAGCTTAAATAATGTTGTCTAAGACCGTGGTACCGAGAGTCTGGAAAGTTTTACAACACCTTAGAGTTGGGTTAACATTCGAGTGCGTGCGTGCCATTACATGGTTCGCAAAATAAAAGGGTGTGGTTGTGAAGATGTATTGTCTTGACAAGGAGATAAACACACATACATACCTCGGCAACAACGTGAGGGAGGTAGACAGTCGACTGTTTCAATCCGTCACTATCATCATTACCGTCATTATATCGACTGGCGCACGTATGTATACATAGTCCAGCATTATTGTTATTACTGCACCTTTCCGTTTCTTATATACCGAGAGTGATTCAGTCTTTGGTTTCTTGCACAGTTTGACAATCTCACGAGAGGACAGACTTACACTGAAAGGGGTTATCATCTTTATGCTGTGCATACTGACAATGCATGGGCTCACATTTGGTGAGTCGTGTCTACAACTCCTAGGTGATCAACCATACCATTTGTGACCTTCTCTAGTCATAGATAACCTGGCATAGATTTATATATTTCATTAATTTGTACGTTTGTCAGTTGGCTTCATTTTAAATGTTTTCTTCATATTTAAAGGTTTTAGTGGTGCTGATCGTAAAGGGGCTCTGAGCAAGAGTAGGCCTTTACCCTGGCGATGTGATAGGTAATAATCACCATCACCATCAGCATCATCATTGCCCGCCTTGGTAGCGTAGATGGTAGCATGTCTGCCTCACATTCAAGAGGTGCCGAGTTCGAATCTCGTTCAGGGTGAGTTACCTAGATAAGGTTTTTCCCAGGGTTTCCCTTATCCTTCAAGACGAATGATGGGTAACTAAGCTCCATGGACCCTGGACTCATTTGACTCAATTCATTCACCGTCCGATATAACTTAACGTTGGCGCGGACGTAAATTAAAAAAAAAAAAAATACCACCACCACCACCACCACCACCACCACCATCATCATCATCATCATCATCATCATCATCATCATCATAATTTATTCGGGATTTGAGCCACGGATCTTCTGGTTTTCGTCTAGCCGCTCTAACCATTTGGCCAACATGACATTAAATTCTCCAACTGACTCGTGTTTCTCCCGGTAAACACATTAGACAACCACCTTAATATTGACTTACTATGCTGTAAGTACTTTAAGGCCATCTGGCTCTACCCTTTCATAGTGCGTCCTACACACAACTGGTGTGAAAGAACAATTAATTTCCATTAATTGTACCTAATAGTGGTCCGAACTATAAAGCCGGGTCTTAAAGTACTTACAGCATAATAAGTCGCAATTTAGGTAGTTGTACAATGGCATCAGCTACATATGATGTGCCCGCCTTAGTAGCGTGGTAGTAGCAGGTCTGCGTCATGTTCAAGAGGTCCGGAGTTCGAATCTTGGTCAGGGTGAGTTACCTGGATATAGTTTTTTCCGGATTTTTCCCTTATCCTATAAGACAAATGTCGGGTAACTCTAAGCTCCATGGACCCCGGACACATTTGCGCATCATTTTATTCATTCCATTCATCGTCCGATATGACTTAACATTGGAGGACGTAAATTACAAAAAACATATGATGTGAATTCACTAATTGAATAAAATGGTCTTAATTAAAGCCAGTGATAAACTTTCCTTTTAAACAGATTAAAAGGTACATTGCCTTAGAACACATTTTGTTATAGAAATTAACACCATTTGTAAAAACAAGTACTAGCTGTCGAGTGTAATCTGCAACTAGTAATATTTAATTTAAAATAGTTTCTGGTATGAATACTGTGACCATATGAATGTGCAGGGGTAGAACCAATTATATCTGGAAATGTTAAAAGACCCTGCTTTGGTTACTCCTTCCGCCATACTTCGCTTTCCGCAATACTTCATAGTGCTGAATTATCCTCCATTCCTAATCTATGCTGAGTAAGGTACATGGTGACCTTCTGAGAATTTGATTTTTGGCAGATATTACCTATAAAGTAGTTCAAAATTATAAAACGCCTCCTTGTTGAATAAGTATTCCCACAGTGTTTTTTATTTCTTTTTTATCCTCCAGAGAATCTGCACTGAAATTCCTTAAAAGAATGTCATTGCTTCATAGTAACATAAATAAATGAACACAATCAATCAATCGCCAAGGTTGTAACAGCGCCGCCAGTGTGCTGAAATTTCGACAGGAGTTCTTCTACTTGCCTATAAGTCTGCTGTCACTTTTAAGCATACTTAAACACAATCGAGCTGGGCCGGGTCTGAAGTGGCAATCTTGGGATCAGTGGATGAGCACCTGACCAATTTAGACATCCAGGCCTATTAGACACGGTATCCTATAGGCACGGGGTCCTATTAGGTTATAAGGCTGAGTTACTTAATTTAATTATCATCTACTTTTACTTACAACTAAGAAAATTTTAATCAGAAGACTAACCTCTTTCCTCCACCGCTTTTACTTTTATCTTTTCTGATGCTTAGGAACTTATACATTGGAAATTGGCTAATTTATACTTGGCCACTCAGGTTTTTTGTTTTACTGCAACAATACCTAGCACTCAAGTCTTACATAATTTCCTGTATTGAATATATGCTAATCAAGAACATTCTCGCAGTTTTATCTTGGTCTGTATCAATGCGAAGGTGATTTTGAGCTCACATTCTCATATTTTGTAGTGCGCTTAAATTAACTGATTAATTAATTATTAATCCTCTAATTGCGTTTTAAGTTTTCACAATTGGTAATGACCATTAGACCACTTAGTATATATTTGCTGGAATCTAATGAAAGGCCACCTGAGGAATATTTTGAAGGAATTACGAAACAGGTAAGTGATGTAAGAGCTTAAAAAATTTAAATTTCTTGAGCCCATAGGTGAGAGGAAATTTCAGAAATACAGTCAGTCAAAATTACTTCCGAAGACATAGTCGATAAGTAAAGCGATTTTTACGTTTTCCATTTTTACGTTAAAAATAAACTGAAAGAAGGGCTAATCTTTGTAATACTAATTAATTATTGCTTTATGTCTACAAGGGCAGTTCAATAAAGAATGGTCATAATTTTTTACGGTTTTAAATGTTCGCACTAAAATTCAATCTTATTATACTCAGCTTAATGTGAAACAAACACGCCGTAGTAGTTTCATTGTTGGTACTCCTGGTTCCCGACTGTGAGAACCAGGTAAGTTCAGATATGTTCAGTATCGCCTACCGTTGCAATGGGAATAACACGCGAGGAACAATGTGCGGCTTTGAAATTATGCTTTCTTCTCAACAAATCTTCAGTTGAGGCTTATACAATGTTACAGGAGGCCTATGGAGAGGTTGTTCTTCCCTACAGCACAGCTCCAAGGTGGTTTAAAATGTTTAAAGAGGGGAGACAATCAACTTCAAAGAAAGTTGGAACCGGTGCTACAGTTACTGCTCTTGTGGAAGAAATCATCAAAACTGATGCTGCCATTGTGAGAGAGGATCGACGAATTACCTTAAGATCACTTTCTGAAATACTGAACATTTCACTGGGTGCCACCCACATGTTGGTGACAGAAACATTACACATGAGACGTGTTTGGGCTCGATGGGTTCCAAGACTATTGATTCCCGAACAAATGGACATTTGCATGCAGGTCTGCATGCAGTTAAAGTTCATGCTAGAGGAAGATCCGGAGTTTCTTTCAAACAAAATCACTGCTGATGAAACTTGGCTGCATCATTTTGATCCTGAGAGTGAACAGCATAACTCATTGTGGAAATCTCCTTCATCACGAACCCCAAAAAAAACCAAAAGTGGTTGCTTCTATTGGGAAAGTTATGGTCATCTCATTGTTTGATATGCATGAAATGGTTTATCAGCACGTTGTACCTGCACACACATCAGTAACTGTAAAATACTACAAGGATATCCTGTAAACATTGCAAGTCCATATCAGGCGCAAAAGACCACATTTCCGTGAAGCAGGCTGGATGCTGCACCACGAAAATGTGCGGCCGCATATTGCCAATGTTATTGCTGAATATCTTGCAAAAATCAACGTAAACTACATCCCTCACCCTACCTATAGTCCAGATTTAGCCCCATGTGACATTTTTCTATTCCCTAATTTGAAGAAACGCTTTCGTGGGAGACATTATCCATCATCAGAAGCAGTGGTGAAGGCTGCGGAGGCGATTTTCAAGGATATCTCAAAAATGGTTTCCAGCATGTATTTCAAGACTGGCAGAAACGCTGGGACAAGTGCATCGCATTCAGGGAAGACTATTTTTAGAAGGGCATCAAAAGTTATGAGGATGAGTAAAGGTGCGTTGTCGAAAAGAATTCTGATCTTTCTTTGTCTATTAAAATATACATTGATCTGAAGTAAGTATTCGGTTAACCATATTGTCTTGTGAAACAGACAGGGTTGCTCTAAAAAGAGTAATACAGGACCAGCATTTGTACGACTGACTAACAGTTTAACACAGGAAGTACTAAAAATTCCTTTGAAATGCCTACTAGATTCCCAATACTCTTATCGTGGTTCGTGGATATTCTTGCTGCCAGTAAAGAAACACCGTACACCACCAAAACCAAACAAAATATTCTATGGAAATTTGAACGGAAGAACATGTTTTGGGACACTCTGAAGAAGATCCATGTGCATGTGTCTGTATGTGTAAGTAACATGTCCCCAGGACCTTAATTTGGTGAAACACCAAACTTAGTTTTAAGTTCAGCAGTTTCCAAGCATGCGACAATATGATTGAAAAAGTCGAAAACATCTAAGAACTAACTCTAACATACACACATGTTTACGTATTTTCATGAAATATTAAACTTACGAATTTTCTAGAAACAGGCTCTGAAGTCCATTTCACTCTCGATGACTTAAGTAACTGAGAATGGCTTTTATTTGCCAATATCTGACAAACCGTAAGAGATAAAGAGAATGATACTATCAAACTAAAATTTAGATCATCAAAGTAATCAGTTTATCAAATATATTTTTGGTACAGATGCTGCGATTCGACCGTATCCTTTAATGGCTAGAGTAGACTTTGCTGCTACTCCACTCCCATCTAGTACAAATCGATACATATTTAATCTTAGCCAATCAGAGGCAGTAAAATATCTTCCCAACGTGGAGTAAATCACGGGTTTGGAGCTTCTTCCACTGCTGTGGACACTTTATAATTATAAAATTGACCATGAATAGTATCATCAGGCAGCGTGGTCATGAAACTTTAAACGGCCCTTAGAGTGAAAGTCAACGATGTGTAACTGAATTTAAAAGTGCAAGGCTTTTCTTTAATAAAATCTCACTTTTTAACTTTTAATTTCACTTTGGTAATCCTATAATTATTTCCAAGACTACATGCGTTAAATATTTGTTTGTTGAATCTTTTTCACCCTATTTTCAAACAATGAATCAAAATAGTTAAGCTCTTTTAGTGTGCGACCTGCCTGGCGTTCTGTGTAGGCGTTTATGGTTGGACGAGACACCCTATCACGTCATTACTGCATCGAGTCACAGATTGGAACCCTAACGTCTGGTTCCCATATGATGACGATGATGGTAGAGGAGTGGACATCACGTACCTTGGTCCTGACCGCCGTACAATCCAAACAAACATTCAAATGGTGCAATTTGAAACTTCCGTCTATAATCTGCTGCGATGTAGCGGTTGGAATCTGAAAATCATTATGTTCCAGAGACACAAGGTAAACAATCAAACCTTGATTTATTTCGCAGGAAACAAGAGATAAGAATGACATCATTACACACGAACGGAGAGCTTCGTTTTTTTTTTTTTTCCCTAATACTGCAGTTACAGTCTGATTTTTAAGAGAAGATACGTGAAAGTAATCAGTATCTCCACGTGGACAGTGCAATGTCGCCCACCGGATCCCCCTTCTTTATCCTCTCAACACTCGAAACATAGACAAGGGTTCGAGTTATCTCACCTTTAACAAAATATGCACAGTTAATCTGTATCAGACAACTTTAAAACAGAAATTAGGTTGTTCACATATTTACTGCGTTGTAGGGTCTTCACAGGCATGAGTTCTTTTAAATAATTGTTTGCACTATGTCCTAATATTCCATACTTATCGTTATTGTTGCTATGCATCACAAGTTGACATTCTCGCACAATGTGGTATTTCTCCATAGAAACACATATACTTGATGCACATTATTAAAATCTAACATTCACCCTGAATTATATTTATTAATATTTCAGCTAATATCTTAACACTAAAATTCAGATTCATATAAATACACAGTCCAAAAAATAATGTGCGACACACATGTGTTAAGCACATAATGGAATCTCGAGAATTGAAAAAACTCGGTGCAAGCACCTCGTTTTTTTTTTTTTTTTTTTTTTTTTTTTTTTTTTTTTTTTTTTTTTTTTTTTTCAAAACTTTCCTTCTTCCGTGTACATTAATATTGCAACATACTATTATTAAGGACTTTGTTAACAGACATGTTCATGTCAACGCCGCCAATATGCCGGAAATTTTACCCACAGGAATTCTTTTACGTACAAGCATATCTACTGACATGAGACTGTCGCTTTTGGATAAAAGGAATAAGCCGTTCATTGATAAGGAGCAAACTTTTGTCTTCTTGTTGGAAAAATTCTCTAAGAGAACAGACAGTAAATGCCAGAAGTTCTACTCCCATTAGTCCTGGTCCCGTAGGACCAAGGACCCGTGCCTCCTTCGACCAGGGAGTTACCGAGCTGTCCCAAAAGGGCGCCCGGCGTCTCCGTGGGACTTTCCATAGGGCAAGACTTAGAGACTAACAAGCCCCCCCCCCCATCTGGTCCTGTGGACTCAAGACGGGATGGAAGTGGATACGCCACTTACGCGCGCCAACTCCAAAATGGGAAGGCTACCGATATGACCTCGGTGGGGCCGCCAGGTGATCTAGCACACCTTCTACTACCTATGTTGGCTAGTACGCGGGAATATTAATGACTTTCCTCAACCCCGTCCGGAGACGTACCCGATCTCCCAAGGGTATCGGGAACCACTGTTCCCTCGAGTCCAACCCAATCCGAACAACCTCCCGTCAGGGAGGGTTTCGAATGTTCTGCCCGAGGTTCCTTTAGTAACGTCAGAAGTACCACGAGTGCTAGGGGGCCGCGCCGTGGCTCAGTGGTTAGACCGCTTGGCTCTCACCAAGGTGGCCCGGGTTCGATCCCAGGCGACCGCAAAGTGAGATTTGTGGTGGACAACACGGTTCTGGGGCGGGTTTTCTCCGGAATCTCCGGTTTCCCCCGCCATCTCATTCCACCGGTGCTCCATCTTCATTTCATGTATCATCAGTGTCATCGCCTGCGGTGCCGTATGTAGTAAAAGCGGGCGTTAAACACTACACATTTAAACACTACACAGAGTGCTAGGGGTCCGCAGCGCCCACACCACGGCAGCTGAAGGCGACGGATCCTCTCCCCTACGGGGTAAGAGAACAGACAAATTCTCTAGCTGCAATGTAAAAATCCGACCATAAGCTGATCTTTGCCTTGGGCCAAGATTCCTCGGTCTACCTCCAATTCTACCGCCACTACGTCTTGCTTCCATAAGAACTTATTTTAATTGTGTTTTAACAAAGTAGGCTAACAATACACAGCGCAAGTAGGCAAACTCTGTTTCCCGCACATAACTAGCGATAACTGAGCCAGTGTATTCAATCTGGCAACCTTTGTTTACGTTACCATAGCAACGACCTTACCTTCTTACCCTTCGCATCCCTCGCCTGATGACCTTCGCGTATCTTCTTTTAAAGATCGGACTGTAAGCACTAGTATTATGGATTACAGGAAGCACCCCAACTAAGTTTACTTTTTTAAAAAAAAAAGATACTTAATCGAGATCAGAGCTTTCCGGATTTGCTCGATTTGGCAGTATCAGCCCTTGGTAGCCCATATGACAATGACAAATGCCGTACGCCAATTGCAAATATTGGAATTGAAGGGGTCAGAAGCAGAAGTTACTAAGTTACTAAGTTCAAAATTGTGCAGAAGAGCTATTCAAAGTTTCCAAAGGTAATTTTTAATACTAAAATTGTAATGCAAATGAAAGAATGTTTTTGTGATGGGTCCTTTTGGAGGTACATAGTACTGTGTTGAAGTATTTCTCACGGTTTGAATATATAGCATATGTGACAGGATATTTTATTATTAGGACTTAACAACTTTTAATTTAAAATAGATGAAAAGTTGTTAAGGCACTTGACTTAATAGCTTCTGACCCTTTTTCCACTATACGACATTATAATTTGTAGCCATGGATAAATTAATACCTTATTTTCATCAGTACATCTCTACTATGGGCTAATGCAGTATGTACTTCATGTATTGACATACAACATTGTCATCAAAACATCATTCCATCTCTACTGCATCTTCTACATCACTTCCATATGCCATTGTCATGAAATGTGGTACCATCTGGCAGAGTGGCATGTTCCATAAGTAAACGAACATAGTAATATTTTGCCTTCTTAATCATCCGACGCCTATTTGGTGTGTTTTTGCACTATCACATGTCTTGTGTACGGCTTACCTCACTTCTCTACTCAAAAGAGACTGGGGACGATAAAGTGAGGAAGAAATTGTGTGAAGAACTTCTGGTACACGTCCTCTTTGGAAATACACAGCCCGGATTAAAGTGAATTCTTCTTACACATGGTCTAGAACATCTTTGAAGTCAAAAACTTCAACAACTGGAGTGCCATTATATTTCCCGCTATCGGTCAGTGGTCGTTTTACATGGACAACATCAATGGGCTTCATTTATAGAGAATATTTGATCAGTTTCACCCATGTGGAAGGAACTAAGACTTTATCCATAGATTGTTTCTTCTTCTCAATTTTGCCAAACATTCTGTCAATAGGCATGAAAGTGTGCCCGGTATTGGTAAGTGCAGATAAACTTTCTCAAAGTGCACCTGAGAAATGTATAAAAATGTCTAATATCTAAATGTCTAATCTAAAATGCACGAGCAGCTGATATCAAAGAGCTTGGGTGGCACAGTATAGTTTGCACCACTAAACAGTTAATGCGGCAACTACTTCACTTAACAACATCTAACATGAAAAGGCTGACTCAACAACTTTTGTTCCTGAAATTGACATTCAACATGCCAGGGTCATAATATGTTCGACCTAACATCTTCTGATCTGCAAATGTTTTAGCACAATTGCAGAACTGGTATTCAGAGTGCTTATTGCGTGTTTAGTAGGATTCCTCAAAAACACTGACTTCTCTAAAACATTGATAAACCACTTGACTTAAAACTTCTGAATTTCAGTACTTCAATTTAGCTGCATGCAGAGAACATAAATTTCGTAAAATATTATAAAAATTCTAAGATATATTTTAATGCATACAATTTCCAATTTTATATGTTAAAGGAGCAACTTATTTTTTATAATAGAAAAGCTCTATAGACCTCACTTTTGGAACATTTTCCAAATTTCCAACTTTATCCATCACCTTCACATTCAAAATGAAACTACCTGCAGTTGGTAGAGTAGATAGTTTCCGTAAAACTCCTGAGAATATAATGGAAATGTAACTTTTCAATATTCACTCCCAATAAGTATATCGTCGTGTGTGTAACACAATACACGTTAAAAGTCCTATATTAGTTATTTAATAGTTGTGTATCGGCATGTAGGGAGGCAATTCCTAATAAATCGCATATGATATTCCAAGAAATGATACAAATTCTTGCAGATAAATTAATATCTATAATTTGATAGAAAGCACTAATATACGTGCTTTAATGCAATTTTTTTAAAATAAACATCAAGTTACGTTCATACGTATAGCGGCTAAATTATCTCAGAAATTTTCCATCCACAGGAGACTGTTCTATAAATGTGTAAAACTGATAGGTATGGAGTTGTGTAATAATATACTTTTGAGCTTGTAAGATGGGCAGTTAAATAATGGTACGCACAACAAAATAACATCTAGCACACACATGAGTTTACTTTAAAGTATATTATTAATATAACATTTTCTGGTGACAATGTTTTCATTTCTTATCACTCAAATTGCACTTTGGTTGCAAATTTCTGTCTGTAATTATTAAATGATCTTCAAAGGATGAAGCTCATACTTTTAAGAGATACTTCCTCTTTATCATTTGCAACCAGTTTTACAATGTAACATTTCAAAACTGTAGCCAAAGTGATGTTTCTATCATTCTGTTGTATTTTTATAAGATAACATTTTTTCTGGAACTTTTATCTTTTCGCAAATTTGCATGGTGATACAAAATATAAAAAAACGACTGATGTAAGAAATGCATATGTTCCAAATGTCACACAATTGCACCCTTAGTTTCTTAAAATTAGTAAATTTCCGGCATGAAGCATTTATAAAGATACAAAAAGAAAACAAAATAAAAAATAAAAACATAAGATATAATCTAAAACTTCTGACAATATATTTAAGGGCGGACAAAATGCACTACTCATGTTAAATTTGCAAACTTCATGGTTATTGCCTAGGAACCTACAAAGATATAAGTCTGATCTTCCACAGGACACCGATGCATACTTTATAAACTTATTGACATTTTATATACAATATTACGCCTATTTTAAGTAATATAAAATTATATTCTGAAGAAAAGCAGCATATTATGAAAACTTAATAGCAATAAATATTTAAAGATAGTCAATTTAACACAATAATGCAGGAGGTATTGTTTTTATCAAACATTGTCAAATATTTTAGCTACTCGCAAAGTTCTAAGAAATTATATCATTTATAATCTATATCATTAAGAGAAAACGATGTTGAAACTGTAAAAACGAAAATATAACATATCAAATGTATTTTAAAAAAAGTAATACTGCTTGGATTTTCGGGTTATATTTTAGTAGTGGTACCAATTTGAGAGGCGAATCCCTTTCGGAAGGAAAGTTCCTGTTTAGACTGCATATTTGAAAAAGAGTAGATCCAACGTAAATTTTGATGGAAATAATCATTTCTTTCCACACTGACCGTGTGTAGGCTAAGGCTTGAATGAGTAGAGTCAGACTGTAAAGCTCAATGCCATAGCGGTGATTTGAACCACGGATCTCCCGCTCTCCGTGCGGTTGCACAAAACCACTGAGCTACTACGGCCAACTTTCCGGTATGACATTAAATTCTCCAACTGACTCGTATGTTTACCGGTAGACCACTCATGAGAGTCATGAGACACGCTCCTTTTGTGGCCACTTACTATGCTTTAAGTACTAGTCTGGCTCTACTCATTCAAACCTTAGCCTACACATGGCTAGTGCGGAAGAAATGACCATTTCCATGAATTTACCTGAATAACATAGTGGTTTAACTATGAAGCCTGGGACTTAAGTACTTAAGTGGTTTAGAGCAACCGCATGGAGAATGTGAGATCCGTGGTTCAAATCGCGGCTATGGCATTGGATTTTTCGGTCTGGCTCTACTCATTCAAACTTATATATTATTAATAGATTACAATAAAGTTTCTGATAGATTATTACAAAGAAAACTTTGGTAAATAATCAATAAAATAAGTTATTCAGAGCACCTGATAAGAGTAATTCAATGTTTATATTGTGACATATATGTATAATAGTGGCAAGCAAATTAAAACAAATCAAGATTTTAAACAAGTTTGCCCAATGTCCGCAGCACTCTTTAGTATATACATTGACGATGCCATAAGACAATGGCTGTTTAAATTTTTAAACAATTACATTAGTTAGCCCAACGGGAATAGAAGTTAGGATCTCCAGAATATGGAACTCACACGTTACAGCGTATTTATATCGTTTGTAGTGTGTATGATAGTACTCGCTTAATGGTTTGCAGTTGTGAGCTAATACTTACAAACGGTTTTACTATTTTGTAACTTTGTAAAACCATTAGTGTTAAGTACACATCAGCTTTTAGACGATGTATCAGATAGGTATATCAATAGGTTTCCATCTACAGCTGTCGACCATTTCAGGGATCAAAAACAAATAAAAAATAGTGTACCCTAACTAGCAATCTCTGAAAATAATCAATCGAAGTGGCATCTTGTACCCGTTGGGAATGAAATACCTGTTCTTAGATCACGATGCAGGGTGGCCGTTAATGACAGCAAGTAGTGGGTGTCGATCGTGGCGCAGTTTCACGCAAATTGCCGCCTCAACCTCCGCCTTAGTTTCGATGGGGGTCTCTCTCATGTACAAGCAATTTTGGACTGTGTAGCAATAATTTCCATATAGGAAGGTAATCAACCCCTCCCAAAAAGGAGCGTTTTTTATCATCTTCTATTAAAGTTTAGCAACGCCAAGCGTTTCACGACGCCTTTCTATTAAGTTATTATAAAATTCAAGCGAGATGAAAGAATATGAGAGCTTGTCGATTATATGGCCTCACTAATAACCAAGAAGAAAAGGGGACTAGTCCCCTTTCATTCAGGACTCTTTTAAAACAAACTGTGGGGCAGGGCTTTTAACCTGCTCGGTAATAACTGAAAACTGAAATACCTAAAGGCTAGCTGTTAGCCTTCCCTTAAAAATTACCAAAAGCAATAATTATATAAATGAAACACATTTAATTAAAATATGTTTTGAATCTGCCAAAGACATTATCAAACAGCAACCTTACAGAAGGTGTGACAAAAATAATTTTAACATAAAATGAAAGTCTAAGGAACCAATGTCCAAAATAATCTATATGTAATCTTCTATACTGGATTAAAGCTTTTTTTAAATTATACAGGATAACAGAGAAATATACAGTATGCATTTTTTGTACTTCTACGTATGTGGTTGCCATATCCAACGTTGGCAGAGCGCCTTATGATGAATAATAATTATTAGGCTTAGAAAGTTCCTAGTACACCAATATTAAACTGTGAACCAATGCTACTTCTATGGAGATCTGAAGGGAAAGGAAAAACGAAACTGTTATACTCTTGCTTTCTATGTACAGGTTAACCTCTGTTATTGGATTTAATGAAAATGATTATCCACTGCAAGATCTGCTAAGTAATACGAAAATTTAATATTTTTAACTTTAAAATTATTATTGAATAAACCTACAGTATTAATACAGAAAATAAATAGTACTGAACACAACTAAATCTTGTTAGTCAAGTTCTTTATCGTCGTCATCATCATCACCATTTGTTCAATTTAGCTCAATGATTTAAAATTTGCAACTATTCCAAGTTTACTCCAATTCTGAAAAGAAAAATTAAATACAAATAATAAACATTGGGATTAGTTCTGTTACCTAAACTTAAACCTTTCCCATCCCAATATTTTAAATCACAAGACATAGCATTATGTGTGTGTAAATGTTTAATTTTATAGTTCTCAAACGAGTGGTAAGTTGGACACCAAACCACACAAACCAATTATTTGACCATAGAAGGGTGAAGTACATATGTTATAATACGAGGTACGTCCAGAAAGTAAGTTCTGTGCACAGATATAGAAAATTTATTTATTGCACAAAATTCTACAACTTTTAAACTACTCTTCCACATAACTGTCGAAATTTTGCAGGCATTTGTCATAGCGAGGCACAAGTTTTTGTATACCTTCTTCATAGAAGTTTGACGCCTGTGTCTTCAACCAGTTGCAAACATTTTCTTTCAGCTCTTCATCATTGTTGAAGTGTTGACCGCCAAGGAAAGATTTGAGATGCAAAAACAGATGAAAGTCGCTAGCAGCGAGGTCAGGGCTGTACGGGGGGTGGTCAAACACGTCCCAGCCAAATTCCTGTGGGATGTTTTTCGTCGCATTTGCAGTTTGTGGTCGTGCGTTGTCGTGAAGAAACACAATAACTTTTGACAGCCGGTAAATTTCAATTGGTTTCACTTTCCTAGCATTCAGAAAACGAATCATAGATCTGATTTCACAAACGGCGGGATTTTCAATCAACACCGACATTGTAAACAAGCACAACAAAGCGTACGTGGCTGACAGCCATCTCACAATGGCGCACGTTTCTTCTCCTTGATACAGGGCGTCTACTGCGCATGTGCGGAACTGCAATCCCAGAGCTGCAGCGGAGATAAATTGAAACAGAGCTTACTTTCTGGACGCCCCTTGTATTTCATCAAACACAAACTACTATTTCAAATAATTCGCATGTTTCCGTACCCTCAAATATGCATAAATGGTAGTTATTTCCCTACAAGCCAGTTCTGTTATCAGAATTCAGGGGTATACATTTTGATCACAGCAATACTCTACTTGAGTCGACATTACCTATGCATAGTTCTTTGGTTATATGAACGGGATATACAAAATATCTCCTCCCTCTCTGCGTGTATCCCTCCTTCACTCAAATGACTTGTTTAGCTCACGATTAGTATACAAGCATTAGTATACAAGTATTCTGAAATAGTTTTACATATTCTTGTATTTAAGGAAGTTATGCGAGCTATAATGAAATAAAAAACCTCGTTTCTTTAGACGTAGATACATAAATCAATTGTATTACACACTCCTCCCCAAGAAAAGGAAGGGGTAAACTGAAGGAGTCATAGAAAGCTAAAGGCCACAGAGTCGCACGAAAGTCCTTAAGTTCCTGGCTAGAAGACCTGTCTCATGCTAAAGCTGCTTAGAGAAAGCAGTGAACGACTCGATGACCAAGCAGCCTTCTAGAGCCCACGGTGGTTCTTTTTTGAGCAAACCTCTGCAGCAGATATTTTATTTGTTAAAAATAATAGTTAGAAGAATTGTAATGTGTAATGAAATAGAGAAATAATGTAAGGTAGGTGATGCATAACCATGACAACCTCAGGTAAAAGTTGATATGTGTCTTAAAGATCTTGCTTCTGCTTAAGGACATCGTAGGAGAAACACGTACATTTGAGTCCCTCCGAGGTTGTGCAGAATTAATTTTTGAGTGTGTATTTAAGATGCACAAAGAGCGTGTGTGTAAGAGAGTAATAGTCAATCAATACACCAGTCATCGTTTGTTAAAGAACAACATTTATACTATTTAAATTGTTATCACAATTTGGAAATGTTTCAGAAGACTTAGATCATGTTTGAAAAAGAAAAGAATTACTTGTCCATTCTTCAGCAATTGTAATATTAAATTCCCCTACTCCGAGACTGCGACCCTAGGATAAAGAACTCATCGCTCCAGAATTATGGATGCACCTACAGATCCAGAGTTGCAGGGGAAACTTCTAGATTTTTTCCTGATCGTCACTAAATGTGACAAATTCATCAGCATAAACCAACATCCCAATAAACCGCCGCACCTCCGAGCCATCGATCCAAAATCGCCATGCACCAAGATACTAACCAAAGGAAAATTATAACAGCATTCTCCTAACAATAGGACACCATGAAAAGTCCACATTTACGGTCACGAGAAGCGAATCCAGGACAGTCTATGTGTGCCTGTACACACGTTACCGGGGAACATCTCGCGCGGCTAGCCACAAATTGCACTTTAAGGTTTGGTAACCATTCCAAATAATACTTAGCTATATTATCGAAGAAATAATTTAGAAAGAGATATGAATTTAACTAGTTCAGTGGCATGAATGTTGACTTGTTGACCTAAGATACTAACAACTAATTTTACCGTATGCTTATCGTTTCAAAAGGATCATGTTTCCGCATTCCTGCCAGGGTCCGAGAGGTGATACTTGGACTGTACATTTATATTGATGTCAAGAAAGAGAAATTATAACAACATTCATCGCACTAGACGTGAGCACCTAAAATCAGATAGCTAATTCGATTTCTTTCTTCTGTTTTGTATTATTTATTCTTGACCACAGGTTAGGTAAGACGTTTACAGCCAAGAAGGAGTTGGTATCAATGCTATTCTCGTTCCCGGCTACCGCGTAACTTAAACTGATATGTATGAAGCTTACCAGTTTAAATACGCACATTAATCAATGGTTAATTTTTACATTAAAACGCATTATTCCTGCAACGTCCACAATCTACTTGATAACACAGAGGTTACCCTAGTGATTCGATGATTAATAAGTTTTTCCATGCTTGCTACACATGCAAAAATTACTATTTGAGTAGTCAAATTGAAATAATTTGTTCAGAAGCTGAATTAAGGTAACGTTGCCTAAATCACACTATTTTCAATTGAAACAGTGCGCTTGTCTGCAAGTGTCAGCTAGCTTTATCTTTTGTAAGTGCTATACCTGCATCCTCTTATGAAGTAGTTTGGTGAGGTTAATGCTGCTCGTTTGGTTTCTGTATACATTTGAATTTTTTTGTTTATATTTGTATAGTTTTTGCAATAACTGTTTAAGCTTCCTGACTATTGGTAAGATGTTTATGATACTCATACTGAACTGCCAGTAACATATGCTTGCTTTAGCTACAGTTTTACTATAAATTGTTTGTTAAAATTACTCGTGATTACGAGTAGTGGAGCAGAACCATGAAATGGCTGCGTTGCCTAAGTCGTACTATTTAGATTTTCTCAAACCGTACTACCACTGAGCATGTTATGGCAATTAATACCATCTATTATACTTCACATGATTGCAGTTTGTGATGGCGGGGAAGAGAGAATATGGCAAATGGTCGGCAGAAAATATGGAGCTCGCGATAAATGATTTCAGTGAGGATAAATTCAGATTAAATCAAATAGTTACAAAATACCAAGTCCCTAACAAAACTTTTCTTAGGCATTATCGTGGTGAAATAGTGAGAAGTTGTAAATGCCAGTCTCATTCTTCAGTTAATGGGAGGAAAATAGCTCTCTCTGCAGAAGCCGAAACAGAAATAGAGGCAGTTATTCTTAGTTTTGGGTCTGCACTAATGGGCCTAACTAGAACAAAACAGCTTACAACCTTTAAGATGTAAATCCGCATCGAAA
This sequence comes from Mantis religiosa, assembly GCA_030765055.1. Lineage (NCBI taxonomy): Eukaryota > Metazoa > Arthropoda > Insecta > Mantodea > Mantidae > Mantis > Mantis religiosa. Next base: position 73,642,252 of record CM060947.1, on the reverse strand, counting down.
AAAAAGTAATTCGGTTATGAAAGAAAGATGGAAGCTACGATTTGGAACTATTCCTTTATGAAGCAGCATCCTTCTCTGAGCTTAAGACAAGCAGAAAATGTTTCTGTTGTTAGAGCTAAGGTATTCTGAAAGGACAACGTTTTGCATTTCTTTGATATTCTGCAGAATACTATCGACGAAAATCAGGATTTATAACAGTGACGAAATAGATCAACAGTCCAGAAGAAATCTCCCAATATGTTTGGGAAAAAGTAAAGCTAGAATTTGTCAACTAGATATAGAAGAAACAGAGTAAATACTATAGCATTTTCCTGTTGCAGTGCAGGTGGTAATTTGCACCCCAATGTTAATTTTCATAAGGATAAGCTGCAAAGATCTCCAAACCGGAACTCCTGAGCGCAATTTGCTTGAACTATCTGAGACATTAACTCAGATCTGTTTATAAAGTGCCTACGTCGTTTTATCCAATCTGCTAGACCTTCTGATGAAGAGAAAGTCTTCCTTGTACTCTATGATTACTGGACACGTTCAAAAAAAATCTGGAGGCTATCAAAGTAGCTAAAGTACTGTTGCATTTTGTAACACTTGCCTATTGTGATAATTGACATCTCTCCCAAATTGTTTTTCTTGTGTATTATATTGAATGGTTTAGGACTTAAGAGTTCAATTAAATTTTAAATCTATTGCATTCAATGCCAATTAGGGAAGAGCTATTTTGACAACTGTTTTCCAAATGTAACCAGCTGCAAACAAAATTGTTTCTGGTTTTAAAAATAGTTCCTACACATTTTAAAATTTAACAAAAGAATTACGGAATGCTTAAGTACTGACAATACCAAAGAGCAACAATTCCAGTTAAGACTATGCATGTTTCTAAAAACTGGTGGGATTTAGGCCAGCTTACCCTATTTCTTTTGTCTTTCTATTCAGAGGTCAAACTGATTAACGTTATCGATCCATAATGAGATCGACAAAGTGACTGAAGTCCTCCAAATGTTTGGAATAAACTAATGCTAATGAAAACTTTATGGGGAGTAATTAGCGCTGTATGTAATTTTCAGCTTTTTGTTATCAGTTATATGAGTAACCTACCAGGTCATATTGAAAATAATACTACATAACCATTAGCAGTTTTCATAGGTTATACCTGACTACATGAAGAAGTAGAAGCAATTCACTATCATCGACCTTTACGAAGCAGTGTTCATTAGAAATAACTGACTGGTTCAGGGATCGAAGCATTACTCTTAACAGTTCATTACAAGTGGAGTTGGGAGTTAGGTTTTCTTCTAGAATATTATGTCATTATGTAAAGTAAAATTGTTAAATGTCATTGCTGATTAAATGTCATTGTTTAGTCAAAATTAATACTTGTAGATGGGCCTCAAAACCCATTCACTATGTAAATAACAGAGGTTTACGATAATTACTATATGAAACACAAATAATTTTCTGCAAGCAGCTTGTCCTCTTCATTCCCAATCAATTTTGTAAATTCTCTATGATAGACAATAAGACATAGACAAAACATACCACACCAATAATGTATCTATCGTTATAATATTCAATTTATGTCAACTAATTGTTAAATTGTTTGTGGCTATAACAATTTCCCAGTTTTCCGTTTTCGTTAATTTGAACGTTTTACTGTTTTATTATTTGTTTTTGTTTTTCTTATTTTGTTGGCCATCATGTCATCGTAAGGCCATTGAATATTAAAGCAAGCATTGAGCAAGGAATTTTAAATATGTCTCTGTTATTTCAATTCCTATGTCGCTATGGTACTTACAGTGCAATTAAACTAAAGGTTTATCTTGATCATGAAGCAGATAGAAAACCTAGTTTTGTAAGGATATTTTGCGCAATAAGCGATGTGAACAATGATGGATTTTTACATTTTTGGCTACCGTTTGAGCATTTAACGACATTTCTAATGAAATCATTTCTGTAAAGATCTCGATGGAATAATCAATGCATGTAACTATTGCCAATAGCAACGAATAACTTTCATGCAATTTACATTTATTACATCTACCAATGTTAGCAAACAGGTAACTCAGTGTTTCTGCAGGAGTAATTTAAAATTAATATTTATTCATAATTCATTCTTTGCAACATGTACTCTCAGCAAATATGCAATCCCTTGATTAACCATTATTAGATATCATGGCATCCTGTGCAACTTTAGATTGATAACTCTGTTGCATCATCAATACGATGCATCATTGATGTTAATAGAATCTCTGGGCTTAAATTATTTTACGATAATATTTCATTAATATTTGGGCCCCTACCAACACGTTCTTAAAGGAAATACTCTGCAGGTATGATTTGTACCCTCCATATTGATCTTCTCCCGAGTAAAAACCAGAAAAAAGAAAGTGGTTATATAGTGTGATCCATATAAACCTGAACCATTTCTATGGGCCATAACTTTTGGAACAATAATGGGACAGACGTGCAACTTTGGTAGAATATAATATACCATTGGGAAATTACATTGCACTTTTTAAATCTCACATAAAATGTTAGAAGTGTCTCCACCAGCATCTATACATGTTTGCACTCTTCTCACCATATTCTCTGAAGTTTTAGGGAGAATATCCTTGATAATGTTACTTATTTCGGTTCGAATGGATTCCTTGAGAACATCAATTGCCCGTGGCCTATTCCTGTACGCTCTATTGTTTAGATACCCCCACAAGAAAAAAATCCATTGAGCTTAGGTCAGGGCATCTGGGGGGAGGGGCCACAGACCTATTGAGATTATTCAATTATCAAAGAAACTTGTTAAGAATTCCATGGTGTCATTAGATGTAACACACGTTGCTCCATCTTTCTGGAAATAACCTTTTTCTCAATTCGGTATTGTCTTCGTAAAACTTCAGAGAATATGGTGAGACGAGTGCAAACATGTATAGATGCTGGTGCAGGACACTTCCAGGATTTTCTCTGAGATGTAAATAGTGTAATGCAATCTCTCAATTTTGTATTATATTCTCCCAAAGTTTCACTGTGTCCTATAATTAGTTCGAAAGCTATGGCTATTGAAATGGTTCAGATTTATATGGATGGACTATACTACAGTTCCTAGTGGAAAAGTAAGCTACTTACTTGAAAGTAAAGAATGTGATAGCAACAAAACATAAGGACTTAGTCCAAAATATAAGGCTCTCACGATGTATATTTTGTGGACGTTATTTCATTTCATATTTACAGTGAACAATACTGTGATATTTCTAAGAAAACATTAGTAAGTAAACAATGCTAAGCATAAAAGGTAAAGGTGAAAGGAGCCTTCAAAGAGCGAATTGTACTTTTCTTGGGTTAAAATGCTTTCAAAGCTGTGTCAATTGCAAAGGTAAATACTGTTAATATTTATAAACAGTAGTTCTGTAGCTTTATATCCAGGTTTTGTAAATCTCCTTCTCCGCACCGGCTATGAATTTTTCCCAGATTACGTGTTTCTTCTTTATAATTTGAAATAAGTATTTTAACCTATTAACTAATTTGCTCCATCGGCTGTCATGCATGGTTTATATAATCTGTGTAAATTCTAAAGTGATACCATATTAAGACTACTTAAATTATAAAAATAGAAGTCTGATTTTGTAAGCGCATCATTATGTATACTCTGATTTTTCATTCGGAAGGATGGTGAGCTGTACATTTGTGCAGACTGTACGTTGAATTCTTCATACAATTACACGATAAACGTAATGGAGGAAGAGCTCTCGATGACCCATAATATGAAGCCCAATTGTATTTAAGCACTGTGGGAACTGAAAACAGTAACACATTTCTGTACGTAACGAGGGCTATCCTAATGGGATTAGCATCCGTAAATATTTCATTAATAATAATACTACCTGTGTGCTGGCGGTATGTAACCGAGGGGAGTCTGTGACGTCCACCCACTCTCCCAGCTCTCCATTTAATTTTAATCACGATGCTGCGCACAGTAATTAGTCCCATTGTGTTACAATTATCGTCCCCATTATCAAGGCTCGGTACATGGGACCTCATTTTCACTAATGAAGTCGTGCGGAATAGCTGTTATACCCAGTGACCGGCATCCCCTGCTTTATGGTACCACTCAAATGATTGGTTTGCTCTGCTCACTGCAGCACAAGACGCCAAACCAAATCACTGCTAAGGAGCACCATTTTAATAACACTGCCATAATATGCAGGAGCATTCCCTGCTTTCAACTGCTTTATAAGTTTTTTTTCACATTTTCAGTAGAATAAAATATTACTATTCTTATTACACAGAAAATGGAGGTAGTTACAGTGGAGTAATAAATATTACACAAATAAAAATATTTGTTAATTTCTATACACTTATCTTAAGTAGTTGATGTTAATACTTCTTTCTTCCTTTTAAAATCAATTTCGAAGGCATATTGCATTCATCTTCAGTTAAACAAACTCCGTTGTTAAGGAAATCTCGGTTACCACGTTTTCTCTTTTGCTATGTCTCGTTCCCAGCACCACCAACATCCGAAAACGAAACAGACCTAAAAAGAGAATCAATTGCCGGTATGTCAAAATTCATTACGCGATGCTTATTTTTTTAAAATAAATATTTTTCCCACACTATCAAATCTATGGGAACATTCAATTGTTTTAATAATTAAACTTCGGGATTTATCTCACGGTTAAATGACCAAAAATGATCTGCTACGGCCGATTTATCAATTTGTTTATATTTAAAGTTACGAAAATGTTCTTTCTGGTTCCCAAACTACGTTAAATAATTAAATTGATAAATACCAGGGTTTTTACTATCAGGAATAATATCTTTTATAGAAAATTGTAATACATTTTTGATGCTATATTTATTTTGAGAAACTAAAGGTATACCAAATTTTTTTGAAAATGTTTATTAACCCAAGGATGGTAAGTAAATATTTTAAATTTATAATCATCTTTTATTTTTAATAGTAGAAATATCATTAACAGTTTTTTGATATAAAAATTTTTCAATCTTCGTTTGTACAAAATCTTTATTCCATTAATTAAAGCAGTATTAATAATATGTTTATATTCTTTATTAAATTATTCTTTATTCAGGGGTATATTTATTAATCTATAAATAAAACTATTAAAAACAGCAAATTTATGTGAAAAAGGGTTAAAACTTTTATTTTTATGTAATTAGCAATATGTGTAGATTTCCTATAAATACCAAAATCTAATCTATTTTTCTTATTATTTTCAAATCTACACTCCTGGAAATTGAAATAAGAACACCGTGAATTCATTGTCCCAGGAAGGGGAAACTTTATTGACACATTCCTGGGGTCAGATATATCACATGATCACACTGACAGAACCATAGGCACATAGACACAGGCAACAGAGCATGCACAATGTCGGCACTAGTACCGTGTATATCCACCTTTCACAGCAATGCAGGCTGTTATTCTCCCATGGAGACGATCGTAGAGATGCTGGATGTAGTCCTGTGGAACGGCTTGCCATGCCATTTCCAGCTGGCGCCTCAGTTGGACCAGCGTTCGTGCTGGACGTGCAGACCGCGTGAGACGACGTTTCATCCAGTCCCAAACATGCTCAATGGGAGACAGATCCGGAAATCTTGCTGGCCAGGGTAGTTGACTTACACCTTCTAGAGCACGTTGGGTGGCACGGGATACACGCAAACGTGCATTGTCCTGTTGGAACAGCAAGTTCCCTTGCCGGTCTAGGAATGGTAGAACGATGGGTTCGATGACGGTTTGGATGTACCGTGCAATATTCAGTGTGCCCTCGACGATCACCAGAGGTGTACGGCCAGTGTAGGAGATCGCTCCCCACACCATGATGCCAGGTGTTGGCCCTGTGTGCCTCGGCGGTATGCAGTCCTGATTGTGGCGCTCACCTGCACGGCGCCAAACACACATACGACCATCATTGGCACCAAGGCAGAAGTGACTCTCCTCGCTGAAGACGACACGTCTCCATTCGTCCCTCCATTCACGCCTGTCGCGACACCACTGGAGGCGGGCTGCACGATGTTGGGGCGTGAGCGGAAGACGGCCTAATGGTGCGCGGGACCGTAGCCCAGTTTCATGGAGACGGTTGCGAATGGTCCTCGCCGATACCCCAGGAGCAACAGTGTCCCTAATTTGCTGGGAAGTGGCGGTGCGGTCCCCTACGGCACTGCGTAGGATCCGACGGTCTTGGCGTGCATCCGTGCGTCGCTGCGGTCCGGTCCCAGGTCGACGGACACGTGCACCTTCCGCCGACCACTGGCAACAACATCAATGTACAGTGGAGACCTCACGCCCCACGTGTTGAGCAATTCAGCGGTGCGTCCACCCGGCCTCCCGCATGCCCACTATACGCCCTCGCTCAATGTCCGTCAACTGCACATACGGTTCACATTCACGCTGTCGGGGCATGCTACCAGTGTTAAAGACTGCGATGGAGCTCCGTATGCCACGGCAAACTGGCTGACACTGACGGTGGTGGTGCCCAAACGCTGCGCAGCTAGCTCCATTCGACGGCCAACACCGCGGTTCCTGGTGTGTTCGCTGTGCCGTGCGTGTGATCATTGCTTGTATAGCCCTCTCGCAGTGTCCGGAGCAAGTATGGTGGTTCTGACACACCGGCGTCAATGTGTTCTTATTTCCATTTCCAGGAGTGTAGAAAAGGAAGAAATCCATTAACTTCAGTTTCTAATGTGAATTTTGTAGCTTTATCTTGTAAATGTAGTAATTTAAAAGCATCATTAATTTGTTTTTCAGGAACAATAGCAAAAATATCATCAACATATCTATAGCATGTTTTAAAAATCAAAAGAGAAACTTATGTGACTTGAATTTCGAAAAAAATCTCATAAAAAAGTAAGCAAGAAAAGGTGAAAGAGGATTACCTATCGCTAAGCCAGAAGTTTGTTGAAAAAAATATTCACTATTAAAAGTAAAAGAAAAAAAAAATGATCCAAACAAAAATCGGTAAGTTTAACAAAATCAACTATTAAGTCCTCCTGTAAATTTATTGAATTCAACCACTTTTCAAAATAAATTAAAAGTGTTTCTCTAGGAATACTAGGAAATAAGGCAGTTACATCAAAAGAAATAAATTTATCAGTTTTATCAGTTTATCAGTCAATCCTTTTTATTAGTTCAAAAAATGAATGATTTTCGGAAACGATTTTAAAAAGAAGAAAGAAGTATTAACATCAAGGTATTAAGATAAGTGGATAGTAATTAAAGAATATTTTAATTTGTGTAAAAATTACTATTCTTGTTTCATCTTTTATGAAGCTCTGGTTTTCAATATTCTCAATTCTGTTCTAGCAAATCTGAGCCAGTTATGTAAAGTTGACCATTTAAGGTGGTTTCCTCCTCCTTACATAGATTCTACTAGGATTTTAAGAAGTATATTGAACCATCAATGTGCTTTTCTTTAATTTATATTTAAATTATGTGTAACTATAACTGTACCAAGGTCATTATTTTCATATAGGGAAAGGCAGGTCAGTTCATTTTGACTTAGGATATTATTTTGGGATTGCCATTTTTACATGCGAAACTTTAAAATATGTGGAACATCTTCAATCTCTCATTATTATTATACTACAACACAATTTTCACCGTCATCAATAGGAATTAAGCTTTATGTCCTTGTTCCCTCAGTTTAACATGCATTAATTAACCTTCTGTTATTATGATAATGGTCTGCTACTCTATCTTGATGTCTTAAGGTAATGAAATGTAAAGTAACACAGGGGTGACACCCGCCTCGGTAGCGTGGTAGAACCACGTCTGACTCAGGTTCAAGAGGTCCCGAGTTCGAATCTCGATCAGGGTGAGTTACTTGGATAAATGGCCGCACCGTGGCTCAGTGATTAGACCGCTTGGCTCACACCAAGGCGGCCCGGGTTCGATCCTAGGCGACCGCAAAGTGAGATTTGTGCTGGACAACACGGCGCTGGGACGGGTTTTCTCTAGGAACTCCGGTTTCCCCCGCCATCTCATTCCACCGGTGCTCCACCTTCATCTCACCACCTGTGTTGCCGTATGTAGTAAAAGCGGGCGTTAAACACTACACACACATACTTGGATAAGGTTTATTCCGGGGTTTTTCCCTTATCCTGATAGCCGAATGTCGGGTAATTCTAAGCTCCATGGACCCCGGGCTCATTTTAGCAACATTTCACCAATTTTATCCATCGTATCCATCGTCCGATATGACTTAACGTTGGAGGACGTAAATTACAACAACAACAAAAAATTTAATGGCATTCTTTACTATATTTCTTAAACTGCTATTGACAAGTTGGAAATTTTAATACTAGGAGGGAAATATTAATGTCCTCTGTAAACACACATCGAAAATATACATGTTTTAAATGGCTGAAATGTGTTTACGTATATACCATTTACCTTGCATGACAATATTTGGATTTGTTTTCCCAAGTTTTAAAAAGATGATACACGTTATTTGTTTTTTAGATATTCAGATTATAGTATACGGAGACATGATTTAAAAATTATCCACTGAACCAGGAAACCAAAAGTCGATATAATTTGCAAGCATTTGTCCGCGTTATTCTATTCAAAACTGAATAAGTCTATTAGCTTCCCGCCTAACCTATAATAACCAGGAACTGTCAAAAAGAATTATGCTGTTATCACTGAGTTAATTTAATTCTTAAGCATTAACAATGAATCATAAAACTAATAATAATACTATTAAATCCAAAGAGGAGCTTTAGCGACTCAGGCACTAGCGTCGGTGTAGGTCGTGGGTTCAGTTCCCAAAGCCAACATTCTGAACCAGGTTTCTTCAATGGTTTCCGGGTCCCTCTTCGCTAGTCCAATGTTGGGAGGGTTTTTTACATCTTCTGAATATCCTCTTCCTTCATTTCACCTGTATTCGCATTTCAATTAACCCTTCTGTAAATGTTCGTTACCTCGGAGAGCAATCTCTGGCTTTAAGGCACATGCAGAGTGTGTTAGACTCCATTGGAGGAGGAGAGGGGTCTGCTGGTTCAGTTAGGCCACCGGGGAGATTCATTACAAAATGGGGATCCTGCCTTCTGCTATGTGAAGGCTTCTGGAATAGCGGCTTCTGAATCCTCTCACCACATCCTTTACTCACTTGTTCCCTCGTCCACAAGCGGACACACACACGGTTGCGGTGTCTAATCCTCATCCTTTTACATAATCTTACCTCGCCATTCCCTGCTACTTATAATCAGTAGAAGAATTATTGTACTCTATCCAACAATTTTATATCAAGGTTTTAGTAGACATGTGTTTGAACACCAAAAGATACTACAAAAGTTATCCTGTATGTGTGTGTGTTTGTGTGTGTACGTGCGCGCTTGCGTGTGTGTACTTAGTGCAGTGAACGTGTACAATAGATTAATGATGATCCACAGGAACACAATTGGGTTCGATCTCAGGAGCCCGCAAAGTGAGATTTGTGATGGACATCACGGCACTGGTGCGGTTTTCACCGGGATCTCCGGTTCAACTGCCATCTCATTCCATCGGTATTGTATCTTCATTTCATGAGTCACCAGTGTCACTACCTGCAATGCTGCATGTAGTAAAAGCAGGCGTTATACACTGCAACTATTTTTTACAGGAACCCAATTCTAAGTATGTCACAGAAACGCTGCAAATAAACACTTAACGCGGCACAGATCACTGCGGATCTCCCCTTTAGAAGAATGTTCTTACCCTTAATGGGACTTTCCGCGCTTATTCATTCATCTACTGATGATGTGACAGGAAGATTTTTAAAACAGCATGCCCCTTCCCAAAATATCGGTTAGATGGGACACTGATATCTTTTATTTCCTAATAAACAATTACGTTTTTGAATCACTTGTGCGATATTTTACCTATTAATACGCCGTAACTATATATTATTTTCTGCCAATAGGCGATGAAGATCTCTGCATTCTGAAAAAAAAATGTTATGTAAATGTGGAAAACGAGGCTAGTGGTTAGCGAAAATCATGTGAATGTAATACGAAGTATAGTGTGATCCATATAAACCTGAACCACTTCAATAGGCCATAACTTTTGAACCAATAATAGGACAAACATGCAGCTCCGGGAAAATATAATACACAATTGGGAAATTACATTACACTGTTTACATTTCGGAGAAGATTTTGGAAATGTCCTCCACCAACATCTATATATCTTTGCACTCGGCTCACCATATTCTCTGAAATATTACGGAGAGTATCCTCGCCAATGTTACTTATTTCGGTTCGAATGGATTCCTTGAGAACATTATTTGTCCGTGACCTATTCTTATATACTCTACTTTTTAGATACACCCACAAGAAATAATCCGTTGAGGTTAGGTCAGGGGATCTGAGCGGCCACAGACTTTTTGAGATTATTCGATTATAAAAGAAACTAGTAAGAAATTCCATGGCATTATTAGATGTATGACATGTTGCTCCATCTTGCTGGAAATAACCCTCTCTCAATTCGATATCATTCAGCTGCTCCACAAATGTCTTGGTGATACCCATATAAACTTCAGTGTCTACAGTCGTATCAAAGAAAATGGGACCAACGACCCATAGATGCTGTTGGAGGACACTTCCAACATTTTCTCTGAGATGTAAATAGTGTAATGTAATCCCCCAATTGTGTGTTATATTCTCCCAAAGTTGTACGTGTGTCCTATTATTGGTTCAAAAGTTACGACCTATTGCAATGGTTCAGCTTTATATGGTTCACACTATACTTTTTCATTACTTAAGTACATCTCATTGCAAAGGATATAAAAGGAGCTAGGTAGTGGAGGGGTTACCTAGCACGTCAAGCCTTAATTGAGTATTTTATGAAAATACTCACAGGAGGAATGGAGGAGATGAAGGAATCCAGGGGATCTAAAGTCTGTAGGAGTGGACAATGTACAGTAGATGCGTACAGTTACCCAAAATTTACTGCCTTGTCTAACTATTGGGAAGCGTTCGTGGTGACCTGCAGAAATCTCCCGAGGCTAGCTCAGAGATTCCCTTCTAGTGAGCTCAACCGGTGGAAGAGGCACAAATAGCCACTCCATAGCAGAACAAAGAAGCACTAACGTGCAAGCTTTTATACCATCTGCCCGCCGTCGATGACACATAGTCCCAGGGTTCACGTTGTTGCATAATAAGGGAGACGGAAAGGGACTGGGGCATTTGCCTAGCCGATGAAGGAAAACGACATGGACAGGTTACAGTCAGGGCAGGTACAAGAAATGGAACACCAGAACTTGTTAATATGAGCCTCGGTTAGAGACATTTCACTCGGTATGAGTTAATAAATGACATATCTAAGCTGAATATGTCTATAAACCGCAGTATGATTCATAGGGATACTCTTGAGCTTTTATGGAGAATGGCAAACATCATTTTTCATGATCCATGCCAGAAATGCAAAGTTTGAGCAATGTGAGGGCTAATTACTGGACGCACTTCAAATATGGCCATGTCAGTTCGTTGCAAATTTTAAGAGAATACATCATTCATCTCTACAAGTACATCATATTCCTCATTAAGTTACGATTATTTTCTAAGTAGTGAGACACAACCATGCGTACCTCACCCGATGCTTGCAACGTCCATCCAAACTCTCTAAGCAGGTAGCTGTTGGGGAATCCCTGATCGTGCATCACTTTGGTGCTCCACACAACGCTTTAGTGGACATAGTTTTCATTTCGAAAAAGATTGAGTTTGCCGTATCACACAACATTTGTAGTTTACTTATGTAATTTGAGTTGCTGAATACAATTTTTAAGCTTACACAAAAGTTAACGTTTATTGCCCATACATTTCTGAATACTCACCCTATAATGGACTCCTCCAATTGAATGGGATTTGTGTGTTAGTAGTACAGAGATGAAAAAAAGGAAGAAGTAATTTCCCTTATGAGAATTGAGTCGTAAAATCATAATCAGTATTTTTCCTGTAGTTAGTCTTCAACTACACATTCAAACATAAAATATTGTACCAAAATTGGTAAAAACGGATCAGAAGACCCGACTATAAATACCGAGCGGGATGTCTCAAGTGATTTCGTCTGTAGCCCACATTCGGTAGGCTCGATTCCCGTGGCCGAGCTACCTGAGCCATGGATTTATGGGGACTTTTCCCGGGTCGCTAAACGAATGCTGGGTAGATTGATTACATCCCCCGAATTTTCTGTCCCTCCACTTCATCTCCACCACCATTATCATTTCACATCATCTTTCATCTGGTGGTCTCTTTCAGGGTAGAAGTATCGGCGGGTGTCTCGGCGATGCATGGTGGAAATGTATGCTCTAAGGTAAATTACTTCCACCTCCAGTAGGTCGGTTGTCGGTCTTCGTGGCTTTGCAGGGACCATTTCGCGACCACCAGCCAGGGATCTTTGGGGCTCGGCTGCTGGGTTCGTTGCCGGCACACAGCAGGGGAGCATGTCCGTTGTCCTCGCCTGTCGGGAAAGTCTCTATCTAAGTAAACTGTAGGGACCCTGCCCTCTGCACTGTCGTGGCTCCTTGGGTCGGTCACCTTCTGTCTCCTCTCGCCTCATTCTTCCTCCTGGGTTGCTCCACTTGAAAACATAGGCACAATGAGTCCAGCATGGCGGCCAACCTACCAAATCCCCTCCGTAATGAAATCCTAATCCCAAATATAAATGAAAGAATAGCTTTGCAATTAGACCACCAGAGAACAAAGTTTTTTTTTTTTGGCTTAAGTATTGTGCCTATGTACAGTGTCGAATGGCCAGATCACTAACACTGCACAGAGAAAACTTTGTTAGGAAATGTTCATCTTTGCATTCTTAATCTAGGCCTGCTGATTAAGAACCCTATAAAGGGATTGTATTATTCGCTTCTAATACCATTAGCGTGCCCACACACGGTCCTTCATGTCTCATTAACTGAAAGAAAGGTGTCCAATTATTTTAATCCCACAAGCACTACCTATATTAACACTCATCGAATACGGGTCATGTCCCCAGGAAGTCATGAGGTTCTCGGAGACAAAGAGGACAACATAAACCGTGATGACATCATGTTGATGACGATGCAAGTGATATTCAAGTTGGTGAGGGTGGTGAATATGCCTCTTGCTATTTACGAGTGCAGGAAAACAATGTCTGCAAAGTCATGGATAGTGCAAGGAGAATCGCCTTAAACCTCAGGTGGAAATAGTTTTAAACCCTATCTAAGATTAAGACAAGGTAAAGCAGTTTAACAGCATTTTATTATCTTGTTACTACAACGTGAAAAAACTTGAGCTATTGCATACCTCGCACTTTAAATGCATGTAAGTAACACCTCTGCCCAGGCGATTACATTCCAGCTGTACATGTTGTTTATACTTTCACCCAACAACAAGCTAAGGGACAAAATAGATGTGTATCTCCCGCAGCAGAGCAAGAAGTGAGGGGGATGAATTGAAAAAAAGTTTTCTTCGTTCCGGCAGAAACGGGTTGGCGTATAGCTAACTGATTTCATCTGGATTGTAATGAGGTGGGAGATCAGTTGCATTGACCTCAGTGATAGAGTCTGGTGAAGGGCGTGTGAAATGTTACGGCGAGGTGCTCCGCCCAGCCCCTGTAGAAGCCTCTTGGCGAGGGCCAGTGACATTCAGCATTGCATAACAAGGGCGATGCCACAACCGTTCCACTCTTCCTGCCCTTCTTCCAACGGAGTACCTACGTAGTACGCCGGCCACTATCTCGTTAGCTTAGGAGAAACAGGTGCCCAGAGCTTCTGGTTGAAATAATAACTGAGATGTACGAAACAGCTAAGCTTAAGCTAAGGTGGACTTGAGGCTTTATGATGTATTCGTTATTTTTATTTATTTATTTTTTTCAATTTATGTCCTCCAACATTAAGTCAAATCGGACGATGAATGATATGCATAAACTGATTGTTGAGACCAGCATCCATAGAGATCAGAGTTGGCCCTCATTATCCAGGTAACTCAGCCTGACCGAGATTCGAACCTGCGACCTCTTGAGTGTAAATTAGACAGGCTGCCATCTACCAACCAGACGGACTAAGTATTCGTTAATCTGGACACAGGAAAATTGTCGTCTGTACAGAAGTAGTTAAATGCAATTTTACCATTCTACTCCTTAACTTTATTATAGAGGAAGTACTATATTTCCAAAAAATTCTATCTGAAATTTCATTAGAAGTACCCCTTTTTGGCTCCAAAATAAAATAGTAATAAATAAATTAGAAAACTCTCCCTGCGTGTAGCTGCGAGCAGCATAATATATCTATTAGTAATTTTAATTTTATAACTGTTTCCTAACATGTATACACTAATTATAAGTGATTTAAACCAGATAACAGCATAAAAACGAAGGAAAGGGTCTTAGTAAACTGACTTATCCTTAATTCAAATAATTACTCTATGTTCACATTGCATTTTCCGTTTATTAAACATATAAACTATATTTAGGAGCCATTTAGTAATGTACTAGTAATTCGTAACAAATGATATTTTTAGCGCGCATTTAGTTTTGAGCCATTATTGGTAAACTAAAGCCTATAATTAGCACAAATTAATTAAGAATACTGAAATATGAGTTTCATGTTACTTCTTGGTTAGTTATCTCCTCTTTTAGCTGGTTTGTATATTTTAGATTTTATAACATTTTGTCAAGAAATTAACTTTCATAAAAGGTATAATACTTCCCGTTCAGTTCAAAACTACAATAAAGTTTCTGCTTCAAAAGAAGTTATATTATTTTAAATTAAAATATTATACATATTAGCGCAAGTTGCAGACATGTGGCAAATTTATCCGAGCGGGATAGTTCAGGGAGCGACCCATTTTCGGGAGCTCGCGGGTTCCATTCCCGCGGCCGAGATTTCCGACTTTTTTTTTTTTTTTTCAAGGATAGATTCTCCGTTTCTATTCCTTTCGTTTCATTTCCTTCATCCGCTCCTTCTGGGTAGCAAAAGTCACCAACGGCACAGGGGAGTCCTTACGCTGTCACTTGCGCTCTGGAAATAGTGTTTTGTTGAGGGGAGGCGCTATAGTAGGCCTGCCGCCCTTCCAGCAGCGACTGATTGATCAGCCGGACCTCGCTGGTGAAGGGCTCTCTATGATGACCTAGAACTCCATCGGGTTGAGCAAGTTTCCTGCACCTGTTACGGACCTGTTACTACCGTGGTGGTATTACCACCTGTGATAAGTTCTAGCCTCATGTAGGATACTACCATTTCATCCTTCCTCCCATAATCTGACGGCAATAAGCCTTCCGTTGAATTGCCGTAATCCCCTCCGAAATAGACATACAGACAGATGAACACACTTGACTGACGAAACACACACCTATGTCTATCCGTTATGCCTGCTGATCACCTAGCCTTTCGCTGCCAGTTTCTCGGCGTCTGCACCTATGTATCCTAGCTCAAGAATTTCTGTGTCCAATATACAGCAGCATTCGGGCTGAGGACAACGAGATGTTCACCCATCCTCTCACACCTGCTTCTACCTGAGCATAGGGACACGAGAAGGCAGGCAAAACCCTCATCATCCAGGAAAACATAGTTATTACGCCTTAACATTGTTTACCATAAATCAGGGCAATAGCACAATTTTATAAATAACGTTTATCTGTTAGCCATATTTTTCATTTGCAATTCGAGTCGAGGTGTAATAAAATGTAAATATCTGGTGCATTATCTCTTAAGAGTTTAATACTTCTCTGGAGGAATATACAATTAATACTTGAATATATTAGAACATTCTGGAACAGAAGAAAAAGTACGTCATAATCCAAAAGACTAGGGCTTAAAATAAAGACAGTAGAACACAGCTGAGGAAGGAAATTCTGCAGTATTTTTCAAGCTTTATCTGAATACCTTGTAGTTATCCGTTACCTGCTCTCATTAGAAAGCATTGAGTAAACCAAAATCTAAGCTCTGTTTCTCAATATTTTTGCACATTGGTTATTTATAAAAAGTAAACGAAAAATTATAAATGTCTGTAAGCTCTCTTTCAAACTAAACTTTTCTTTTTAATTTAGAGTTTTGGAATGTCAAGAACGAACAGCATGGAATTACAATTCGAACTGCAGTGGACTTATTAAGTTGAAGATCTGTGACTTTTGGTTGTGTTATTTGTTTAAGGGTGAACGCAGTATTTTCAGCTCTAATTACAACATGACAACATTAAGATCATAAATGAAAATAAATGTACAGTTTTAGAAAACATTAAGAAACAATAATCCTATTATGTAGCACTCATCAAATAATCGTAAAACATCTGAAAGTTAATAAATTAAAGGGAAAATCATAAGATTGGAAAGGGGATCAAAGGAATGGCTTCCGAAATGGTTACTGTTTCGTTGCACTTGGACCGGAAAATGGTTACGTATGCAAAGGATTTCACTGCAATGTCCCTCTTTCCAGTCACTGTTGGCCGTTCACAAACTCAGCCGTTCACACGAGACTGTCGCATCTCTCTTCCCCTACCAGTATAATAGAAGAACCTGAAGTTACATCTGAAGGGGCATAGCGCAAGAAATTGTGGTTCAGTTTCTAGTGTTAAATTTGCAGTCTTTACAAACGGAATAAGAGGTAACCTCATTTATTAAGCTAGTGGCTATTCAAGCTAATCTTTACTCTCACAATTTTGAACTTACGGTATATTGCCGTATGTATCATTGCATAAAACTAACAGCCAGTTCGAAACCAGTGCAAAGCAGCATAGAATCATAATTGTTGTTTTGAGGTTAGAGTTCCACTTCTCCCTGTTGTATCTAAACACCATATACAATGTTTCTAATAGCAATTCCATTGCCAAAGGACACATTCCAGACCTGTATTTGTATTCATAAACAGGTCTGAAATCATGAATTCTGTTCTTTAGGTGTTTATATCTGCCTCCCCTTGCATGAAGTCATTATCTGAATAACTGGAATTGCGGCTAAATAATATTTTATACTGTTTTCCATTATATTTTGTATTTTCTCACAGAAAACTCTAAACGTTTCTTTGGGGCGTTAACAACATTCTTAAAATAAAGTTTCTTTACAAATCAAGGCAAAGAATGTTTGCTTTAAAAATTATTATTTGATTGGGAAACAAAAATCTTCCAAGTTCTTTCTAATTTCTTGGGGAATATTTAATCCTGTTTGTAACATTTGCTTTAAAAACTTCCAATATGACACAGATCTCTTTGAAACTTAAAAACAAAATTTTGAAATTTTCGACTAGCGTAAACTCTGTGACGGCTCTTGATCACTTTTCCTTGTAAAACAATACAATGCAGTTTTTTGCGAGAGGGAATTTTTAGATAATAAAAACTGCTTATATGGCTTTAAAGCTTCAAATATATGCACAAAAAACAATTTAAATAAACATTTGCATTTATTGTATTTAATTAATAATACAATTTGCATAATTAAAGCTATAACATAAATTTACTCACAGCTACATAATTTTGAAGCTTTCTTAAATAGGTCTAGTACAACTTCTATAGCTTTAAGGTACAGTTGATAAACTACCTCACAAGAGTTCCCTTTCCAAGAAGAATGCCAAATTTTCCTGGTAGCTTGTTACTTGCTGGTGGCACTTTGATTCCAAGAAAGTATTCTTTAATTCCCTGAAATTCTAGAGAGGGCATCTCCCTCTTTCGTTCCGGACGTTTTCTCAATTCCGTCCTATTGTTACTTCGGATCTCTTCCAGTGAATGGGATTGGATGGCTCAGCGGAGCTTCAGTACCTAAGTGCCATTAAACCAGCTAACCAACCGACGAATGAGCAAAACACAGACAAATAAACCAACAAAAATGTAAGCAAACAGAACACAAATGAGCAAGGACTTGGAATTTCCTTCAACCGCGGAAAAAAAAAAAAAATTAATGAGAACTCAAGGCGCCCCCCTGTTATTGGCCATTATATCTAGCTTCTACAACGTTACAAGAACTGTTACGGGTTTCATTCTAACAGTCGCTGTGATAGTTGAAGTGGACGAGTCATCCAAGAATGTTCTTTAGTTGGCGACGTCCAGTCCTTTAATTGCAACTCTTGGTATGCAGTTATCACGTCAGCGAACAAAGCCAAGTACTTATCTTCTTATTATGGACATTAAGCAAACTGTTTAGAACGGCAAGATCCTTTTTGGGCTTTAGTGAACCTTTTCTTAATTAAGAATTAACCCAAATCTGGCGCGGCACGCTCCTTTACTAATTTCTCTAAACCTGGAAATTGTGTTTTAAATCGCCTTCTAACCTCCTAGCAAGAGTTTGTTATTGCATATGAATGAAACCTAAAAATATTTTGTGATAATATATAATCTTTCGAAGCATTATAGAAAACTGCGAAATAACACTCTTAACTATCATTTAAATTCCGTATACGTATATGCACAGAAACAAAACAAACACTGATAATACTTGAAAACTCGTAAATTTATCCGCACAGAACACAAACAAAATAAATTAGATAATGGCTTCAGTAAAACTGCTATGCACTCATGTGAATAACAGTATGAGCCAGAGAAGAAGTACTAGGCAAAGGCGTTTCAGGCGTATCGATGAACGTGTACTCAGTCGTACGTCTCCCCTGTGTGAAGGAAAAGTACTGTATATTATACATTCTGCATTATATTGTACAAGGTACGTCCAGAAATAAGTTCTGTTTGGTAATAGAATTAAATTGTGTACAGATACAGAAAACTTATTTACTGCACAAAATTCTACAACTCTACTACTTTTCCACATAACTGCCGAAATTTTGCAGGTATTTATCATAGCGAGACACAAGTTTTTGTATAACTTCTTCATAGAGGTTTGCCGCTGTGTCTTCAACAAGTTGGAAACATTTTCTTTCAGTTCTTCGTCATTGTTGAGGTGTTGACCGCCAAGAAAAGATTTGAGATGCAAAAACAGATGAATGTCGCTAGGACCGAGGTCAGGGCTGTACGGGAAGTGGTCAAACACGTCCCAGCCAAATACCTGTAGGATGTTTTTCGTCGCATTTGCAGTGTGTGGTCGTGCGTTGTCATGAAGAAACTCAACACCTTTTGACAGTCGATAAATTTCAATTGGTTTCACTTTCCTAGTATTCATAAAACAAACACAGATCTGATTTCACAAGCGGCGGGATTTTCAATCAACACCGAGATTCTAAACAAGCACAACAAAGCGTTCCTGACTGACAGCGATCTCACAATGGCGCACGTTTCTTCTCCTTGATACAGAGCATCTACCGCGCATGTGCGGAACTGCAATGGCAGCGCTGCAGCGGAGATAAATTGAAACAGAACTTACTTTCTGGACGCTCCTTGTATCTAAGTGCTTTCTGGACACCTCTGTAGGTCTCAACTCATCGCAATAAATTTAAAATAGAAAGCATAGAAGTATGGTCATCGATAAATAGAAGATGATTGAGAATATCACTAAGCAATAACGCCTAAACGTATTATGGACTATAAATTCTATTTTAATACCTTAAAAGACAATTTACAGTTTTTGCACATTTTTCCAAGTTACAATACAAACACTAGAAGCTTATTCCGTGTTTAAATAGACTAGCACTCCCATTTTAAATAATAGGGCTTGATTAAGTGTTTTAAATATAGTGTTGCATAACCAAGAGCACAGTTCTTTTCAATATCAAGGTTTGTTGGATGGATATTTCAATATTGACTACGTTGTTTACTAACAGGAGAAGAATGGATGTAGTTTTATATTTTTATCTGTTGGTCTCACCAGGCTGATATTAAGGAAATTCTATACGCTAATTTGCACAAAACGTTACGAAATGTTTTATCTAATATCAATAATTAGGATGAGCAGAAAAAATAATTATGTAATTTTATCTGTAACTTCTATTTATATTTTGTTTATTAAAAAGCCTACAGCTTTGATTAGTCTTCTCCTTGCTCATGTCTTGCTCATCACTCGACTGAAGTAAGCGTATGTGTGTGTGTGTGTGTGTGTGTGTGTGTGTGTGTGTGTGTGTGTGTGTGCGTGTATGTGTATGTGTGTGTCAGAGAGAAATGTCAAACAGAATGTCAGAGTAGGTAAAATAATTGTTTCAAGCTACTAATCATTTCTTTGCCACTGTTTTGATGTTTAGTTACATTATCAAAGAGTTTTCTCAACCATGGAAAACAATTCCATTTTTGTCATGATGTCATTAAACCTATGCCTTTATTATGTTTGCAATGAAATTTTACTTATTCGAAACGCACGCAAGTCGTGCTAATGATTACATTCATATCACATTCACTTTCACATTACTGGTCTTTGCTATAAGCTACGATGGATTTCTGTCTATTCTTGCATTTGATAATATGGTATCTATCACAAGCTTCCAAGCACAATTCACACACACACACACACACACACACACATACACACACACACACTCGTCATTTGGTTCGTGAAATAGTTTGTTGCAGCACAACTTGTGGTGAAAACCATGGATACCCAGTCTCGTCGTCACGTGTCGCATTTCCTGATTAGCTTCCATCCAGGTCCTGTCTTGCATAGCAAACGTTACATAGAGGTCCTCCTGTATGCTATTTTTCTTCTCATGCAGATCTTGTTTGAGCTTTTTGAAGTCGGTACTAGCTGGGAGTATGAGATCGCATCTCAGAAGGTTTCCCTGGTAAGTTAGTACACTAGCGTCGATGTTGAGTTCTGAGGGACTCCTAATATTCTTTTTACATAGCTAGCCTTCACTCGCTCCATTTCTTCCAGCTGCTTGTATGTGAGGTGTTCTCCCACTAATTCTATGTCATACGTAAGAACAGCTAGTATCTTTAGCCTAAACAGGTCCATAGCTGTGCTGATCGATAGCTGTGTGATGTTTCTGATTTCATTTATAGCCCTAGTGGCCGCCACTGCTCTATATCTTATATGTAGTTTGAAACTTTTTCCCGTAGTTTGGATTCTGACGCCTAGATATTTGAAATTTCTAACCCTCTTGAGTAGTTTCCCATTGCATTTGACGTTCTCTGCTTCAGTGAGTCTTCCTTAAAACATCTTTGGAAATGCATCATAAAGTTAAAAGCCAGTAACAGTTAATATCTCAAAAATGATTTATGTCACAAAAATAAATTTGATATAATGGTGTGTTATCGAGTTATACATTTTTATATGTCAAGTTTGTCTTCATCTTAGGGTACACCAGTTATAAACATTATACAGAATTAATTCAAAGTGAGGAGTATATTATATCTCTTTACATAAAACCAAGAAAATATATTTTATTATCCATGCAAATGTCTTAAACATGTGGTATATGGCAACCTTTGACACATTTTGTGTTACAAAGGCTAATGAAAACCTTTCCATTTAAAGGCGTGGGGCGCAGGACATCCTTTTCTATTATATTGTTCACAAACTATACCTAGTCATTCTGCAAATCGATGTTCATCGTTGCTTTTGTGATGTTCTTCCAGGAATTGTAAACCGTGTTCTTGTGATTGCTTGATGTTTCCGTTGCATTACACTTTGAATGGGGTTGCTTCTTCAAACATGACCATACCATTCAGTTGTTTGTACATAATTTCATTAAAAATCATTTAATTTACTCCCAATATATGTATAATTGTATAATTTCTTGCTTTGTTGTTCATAGAAATTCTTGCTGCTCTCCGCAAAAGCCCTATTTCTGTTGTAAGTTATTGTACTTAAGTTTTACCCCTAAGTGGTCATACACAATAGGTTATTGTACTTATGAAAATACTATTGTAAATTTATATTTTTGTTGTGTTACTAATATTTATTCCATTGTGAACCATCGTGTTGAAATGGATGTTTCACTGCGTAATTTCTGTGTGTCATCTCTTCAGCATAGTTTACAGCAATTCAAATTAATAATATTCCTTATCCTAGAGGATAATCTGTCATGGTTTGGATGGTGTTTTAGAAACCATAGTAACAGAACATAGTGATTTTCAATAAGTATCGAAATGAATTTCCAAAAAAATTAAAATTTGATTAAAATTATTGATTATCTAAGTTTAACTCGACTTACTGATGCTTTAAATGGCGGACCTCATTAATGCTAATCCTTTATCTGTCTGAAATATACCAGAAGAAAGTAATGGGTTTACATAGGAAGTAGCAGGCAGGCAAACAACTTCTAGTATCTGCGATCTAACGGATGTACACCCTTCGCCAAACGTCTCAAGGCTATAAAAAAGATGCTTCACATCCCGGAGTTAGTTGTATGTGCAAGAATCATGCAAGAGGTCGCCGCTCGCCGCACAATACAAATACCTTAGCATTGTTTTGTCAACCATTAATTCTCCATGAATTGCTTTAATCACAAGAACGAAGAGGCTCCCGACAAATCCTTTGGGGCAGTGCTGCGACGCGAAGGAAGGCAGGCAGGCAGATCCTGATTAATGGCGTCACTACCGAGATCATTAGAGACGGGAGGGCTCAATAGAGTCCATTACCATCAAAAGAGCTTGATAAATATTATCATCCAGCTCGCTAGCTGTGGGGATGGGATGGGTTTTCGGAAAGGAGGGGTCTCTCTATTGTTGTGGCGTAGCGTGACTTGTTTTCTATGGATTGGAAACGCCGGTGCTGCCGGTGCCGATCGGGTCCTGATGAGCTAAGCCAATTCCACTCCCGCAGGAGAACAATAATGGTCAGTGTCTTCCGACGCAGTCGCCGCTTCGTTAGTTATATGTATGGGCGATGCCCAGCTTGCATTTTGCGGCAGCTCTCCTCTCTTAGTCACGTAACGAGTTGTTGTCGCTGTTTGGGTGGGTGATACTGGCTATATAACCTATGCAGTTTTAATAACACACACAAGGTTGATGTGACGTAACAGCAAGAGCGAAACGTGAGCATTAGAGCTTCCTCTCCCTATGACCCATGTGGTTCAGTAATTGTAATGTCCTTCTCGTTCCGGTAATTGCTTGGTAAATCAGATAAACCTTGGTAAACAATACCGATAACATCTGTTTTGTCCACAGAAAATGGAATCAATTACCATATTCTATAATACCGTTAGTGCAGGATATGTGTTTTAAACAATTTTGCATATAAATTGATATGCTACATACATTTTTTATCTAAATCTTTGAATCAAGAAGTAAGTTTAATAGTGTCACCTGCTCGTTATCTATTGCAGCTTACTCGAGTCAAATAATTTTCAAGTTCCCTACATGTTTGTACGTGAACTGCTGCTAACTTATTTAATAAATGCATAAATACATAGGAACGTAATGTTATATTTAGGACACAGTAAAAAAAGAGTGATCTAGCTATATGTAAAATCAGCGCACTTCAAAGGCCTCGTTTTACTAAAGGCCGGAAGTGTATGCACTTTTCCATAGGAGAGTACTGTTATCGCTCCCGAATGTAAACAACGGCAGGTAAGTACAGCCTGACCATGACAGATACAATGAAAGAAACAAAACAATCTCGTTATACTACAGTTTGACGTTGCCTCTGCATACACTTGTTTATCTAATTCGCAGAGTAAACTACGTAACGTTGCTTCTAGTGGCAGTTATCCGCACATTTGATGGCCGTGCTGTACGCTTTATGTCATTTATACTCTGTGTCCAGTTAACTTTTATCGCATGCGAGCGCGCATCCCTCCGGTCTTTAATGACAACAGATATTATAAGTTAGTTAAGTTAGTAATCTCATAATATTTGTAAACGGGATATTTAACAACTTTTATATACTTTGGATATAATCTTTCAATTTGTAAACATAAATAAGTTAACAAACAATCATACGAGACGCATGTGCGTGCTATTAAAGCATTAGCTTGTATTTTGGCTTTTACAAAGAACTCAGAAATTGAGTTTTTATTAGCACTTCTCAAAGTAAAACACACTTATAGTTGAACAAGCAGATATATGGAGAAGAATGGGAGGGAATGAGGGGGAAATCGATGTGAAATTGGAATACAAAGATAGAGGAAGGGAGAGTAGAATATTAGCAATTAACAAATTCTACAGACAAGTGTTGGTATAGCTGAAAACCAGTTAGTAATTATTAGTAATATTAACTGAAATGGTCATATCGGCGGCCGTTCTCCTTTTGGAACATATCGCCTATTGGCAATGGTATTAACTTGAAAACATTGGGTTGACCGACCAACCGAGGTGCTGGCTGGCTGTACAAAGGCAGAAGGCTTATGCTGCGTGCCCACTAAGGGTTTTACCACAAGTAGGTTTTTTTTTCAGGATATTGTGGTCTGGTTATGGGTTTAGGAAGAATTTGTTGCGAGGTAACATAGATTTTATGTTTTTCGGCTTGTAGGAATGGATGCAAAACCTTATGCACCCTGCTGTTCTATTTATAAATTTGATTTAGGTTGAAAATTTGATGCCAAAAAGATTAGAAAACTTATGTTTAGCTCATCTTTAGCTACGGTAAGGATTAGCTCCTGGGTTATCTTGTGTGCCCGCAAGGCATGCAACGTGCCCGGAACACATTGGGTTGCAGGTACCTTGGTTCCTTTTATTAATTAAATCACGCACACATTCGCACTCTCATTCACACTTTCCGACTCTGGGCAGGATGGGGAATCATCTTGGTTGGAGAAAAATCCCCAGCCCCACTTGGGAACGAACCAGGGACCCGTCGCACGGCAGGCAGGTGCTCTACCGACTGAGCTATGGGGCCAACTTTATTTTTGTCGTACGTGTGCGAGCAAGGTATTGTTTTCAAGTCAGGAGTGTAGAACGTCTAACTCTATATATTGATAGGTAAACATTACATGGTAAGGCTTGATGTCCCTACACACACGGATTGTAAAGACGCACGAAAATAATAAGCGAAAGGATAAAAATGTTTGGAGTACCTTGTTATGGAGTTCCGTGCAAATTATTATATAGTTAAAAAGTGTCTAAAGAGTTCATACTTAGCAGATTTTGGTATTTATAATCAAATGATTTAAAAATTATATAAATATGTATATGTATATATTGTTTATACATGAAAACGATTGCCATGAGAAACAACGTGTAAATACTACTCATAATGGTAAAGTAAATGATGATGAGTACTCAATTGTAACTAGAATGAACGCAGACAAGGATCACTTTACTGACAGATAATAACCATTTTGTTTTGTGTCTGCAAATTCCAAAGAACTGCAAGACATTTGGGTATGTGATGTTCCTAACTCTGGTCTAGCAACAGTTCGACATTCTTGTTTTAATGCTTAGACTTTCCTATACGTGATTGTAACTTCATATTTTATTTTGTTGAAAATATTAAATGAAACATTGAGATTTTAAAAATTAAAGTAAAAAGGGTTAATTTAATTTAGTTTGGATCATTTAATAAGTGCAAGGAACAGGCGTGATTTTGTGCTCTATGAAATATATTTTTTATGTTCCAATTTTGATAAATAAAAAAGATCCATTTACAGTTAACAAAATTAATAAGGTATCTGTCTTGCGCAGTGGTGGTAACAATAATAGGAGAAAAAGGAGAAAAGGAGGAGAGAGGGAGAGAGACTGGCTCATCCTTAATTCAAAATGCATGCAAAAACAAGTTGTAAATGTAAGCCTCCTAGAGTTATGAAGGCTTACGGAAAGTAATCCAGAACTTTTGGATTTTTAAATTACGCTCTTATCTTTTAAAACAATAATTACTTAGAATTAACTATTATGAACTGTGTGCTGGCTATTTATTTACCAGCTTGGTACATTATTAATGTACTATACCTATGCACACTATCAGATAAACCACCAATATCACCTCCTGCCTACCTAAATATGATTCAATATAACAAATCGCCTAACCTCAAAATAACAATCAGATAGCCAAAACTACCATCAGCACGATCACGCTGTCAACACATCGACATTGTACCTTAAGAAGCACACACCGAATATTTCCAAACAGAAACTAAACCTTACCTACTTTGGGATGATAGGATGATATCATGAAATAAGAACTAACGTTTACAAAGGTACGGTAGCGTTGATAAGCCTGAAGAGCAAGAATTAAATTATACTGAGCTAAAAATGAAGCAAAACTTAAGACACATATATGCAATAGTATGCAGTTTGATTAAGATAGTATGTTTTGGATCATTTAAGGAAATATTCAATTAAGGAGACTCTTATAAAGTCATGACACTCAGCTGAGGCTTGATTAATATACGAACATAATCAAGAATTTGCAAATAATTAATTAGAAAAGAGTTACTCTCTTCACTGAAACTACTACAGTGAATTTAAATTACTATTCTAATTATTACATCACCTCATGATTTGGCTCTAATGTTGCTTCAGCCTTACAGACACTCTACCATGGCTCTGTGAATTACTTCAAGCTGCTCGATTTTTGATTAAGCATTTCTGTATCTTTTGTCCAAAGCTCTTTGTCTTTCTGTACTTTATTTTAAAGTGGCGTTCTGTTAATGCTAGAAAATCCAAAGTATTCTGTCACGTGTTATGAATAATTAACCACAATCTATGTCCTTACAAGGCAGCCTGCTTGCAAAGCATAGTAGATATCCGTGAAGTCATTACTGATTTTGGGTTTCGAACACAACTTTTAGGAATCTTCACACAAAAGAAAAGATAAAAAGGAAAGACATGAAAATAAAAAGATGCAATTTACGATGCAACTTTTGTAATGCATAAAAAAAACATTTCAAATTGTTGTTTCATATTGAATGGAAAAAAAAAAAAAGTTGCTGAGAAATATACTTTTAAATTAATTGGGTTATAACTTAACTATTTTAGTTCAATTGCGAGTTTCGGTATTTGCAAGCTTTGATGTGCTTGGCAGCGCAGTAAACTTGCTCTATATTAATAACTATACATAACCAAGTTTAACTTATAAATACATTGAGCAAACTACTCCGACGTTTTATTATAGCAGCTTAACAAAAGCTTAAGGGGCATTTGAAATACCCTAAAATTTTATAACAGGAAAACCGCAAGTCTTTACAAAGAAATTAATCTACAGAAAAGATCCATTTTGTAAAAATAATTCTAGAAATTTTGGAAAATATGTACGAAATCTGAAAGTTCAAACGCGCAACCACGCTCTTCATTCAAGGTGTTTATATCGTCCCATTACACTCCTATTTTCCCTCTGATATCTAAAATATTAGCATGTAAACTTTCTTAAAGAGAGATAGACAGACAGACAGAGAGAGAGAGAGAGAGAGAGAGAGAGAGAGAGAGAGAGAGAGAGAGAGAGAGAGAGAGAGAGAGAGAGAGAGAGAGAGAGAGAGAGAGAGAGAGAGAGAGAGAGACTTCATAAGTGCTTTTCCTTCATCCCAATTATTTAACACCCCTAACACCATGACAGCCCTCTGCAGTCCAAGGGCTACTGCTCGGCTACTCCGTCGTCCATATATATCACTTCAGGCGTCATGTATGAGTGGGTGAAACAAAGCTTCATTTTGTCGTTAACGAGCTGTCAATTGCCAGTAGATATCACATCAGTGCTACCGGTGTAGAGGAATTTCAACCCGCAGCAATTCTTTCATGTACCGCTGATAGAAGACTATGGCTTTTAAGCACATTTATAGGGCCGAATTCAATCCTACAACCTTGGGATCAGTAATCAGCACCTATGCAACTGAATCAGTTCAGGAATTCATGAGTGAGTTGAGGTATTAAAGGATAGGACCTGGACAGCATCAGGTTCTACCGGCCATTATATGCGATCTTCACAATTAGCGGCCACCACAGAGGTATTTTTAGCAGGTGGCGTGTGACCTTACTCGAATGTGCGCGAGTAACATCATGCAAATCAATGGTGGGGGTAAGATCGGTGCTTTAACCAGCAGACTGCTGATAAAGCTGGTGGGTTAAATGACAGATGACTATCCTGACACCTGTTTTTCTTACAAATAAACAAGTGGACTCGACTATAAACTACTGCGCAACATTAAGTCATACGCCACGTCTAAAAGTACCTCCGTAATTAGCCCCTTAAAGAACAAATGACCCGGAACGGGTCTTACAGTGGGACAAAATCCTCTCGCCAGTGCAGGGAAGTGAACCGGTGACTCTTACTTGGGAAATAGTTACCTTAAAATGCGAGATGCAGGGTTGTACAGCAGTGCTTATTCAGTGTGCTCGTTTTCGTACAGAGCGTTCGATTACTGAAACAAGTATAAATTCATTTTGATTTCGTACATGGTGTTATTACAAAGTTCCTTTAGTGTACGAGAGTTAGAACAAGGATTTCTACTCTTTAGCCTAGGAGAGTGAACCAGAATATTTTTATTAAATATGTTTGAGAGCCAAAGTGAACATTTCCAATATTCACTATAATTCGCTTGGCACAATTTGACTCTCGCTTTTCATACAGAAGGGTGAAAGCCTGCGTAACAAGTTACCAAGTGTTTTAATGACCCCATAATGCCCGATTTCACCAACAGATGTTAAAACCAACGTTAACAAATGTAACGTCACAATTGTCACAGCGCTAATCCTATTGTTAATTTTCTTACATTTCACCAACGTGTTTTCTAAAAATGTTAACAAACAAGTGTTAACGAAAAGAAACTTGGAATCTAGTTTTTTTTTTTTTTTTCATTTTTGTAATTTACAACCTCCAACGTTAAGTCATATCGAACGATGAATGGAATGGGTGGAATGATGCTCAAATGAGCCCAGGTCCATAGAACTTAGAGTTACCCAACATTCGTCTGTAAATATAAGGGAAAACACCGGAAAAACCTTATCCAAGAAACTCACCCTGACCAAGATTCGAACTCGGGACCTCTTAAACGTGAGGCAGACATGCTACCACCACACTACCAAGGCGGGCTTGGAAGCTATGGAAGGCTATGGATGAGTCGTAATATTTTCTGAACGTACTGTAATGCGCTTTTGTTGTCATTTTCGTTTGCACATAGCTTGAAAATGGCGGGTGAACAAAATCGTAAACAAAAGCTGTGAGACAAATTTCTCTTCGATGGAGAAAGAATTGTTAATTCAATTGTTGACGAAGTGTAAGGATATTGTGGGAAATTAGAGGACGGATGCGGTGAATGTAAAAGAGAAAGATGTCACTTGGGAAAATATTGGAAACGGATTTAATTCAAATGAATGTCTCACTACTACAAGCATGAAAGATCTTCGTTAGTGTTACGTAAATTTAAAACGAGGTGCGAAGGAAAAGTAACTTGAATCTTTCAGGACGGGAGATGGAATTCAGTGAATTATAAAATCGCGAAGTTATGAATACGAAGGCGAGATCAGCATATTCCGTTTGATACATGTTCTAAGTATTACGTAAAATTTAAACGAGGTGCGGACAAATGACTTAAACGTTTCAAGACGCGAGGTGGACAGTGTTTTATCCACATAATTCAGTTAATTATAAAATCGCAAAGTTATTAATACTTGAAGCAAAGGCGAGATTGGTATATTCCTTTCGATGCATGTTTTAACCTTTCTTGTACTTCAGCAGTAACCTTCATAGCAACTTGTTTCGACAGTCTATAACCCTGTAGAAAATTTTCTACTAATAGCTCCTCAAAATAGTTTCTCCTCATAGGCCGTACTCTATTACGAATGCCATTTAGACGGTCTTAAATATAGCAAATCGACATCAATAGCTGCTTTCACGCCTACCATCTTGACTATTTACAATTGTTGAGAACTTAACAACAGAAATTTGGCTTGTTAGTTTAACAAGAGATTTAACACGAGTGTTAAGCTGACACTTGTTGGTGAAATCGGGCATAAGTGTTATAAATGTTTTAACATTTTAAAACGTAACAATCCAACTTCTTTGCTTTCATTAATCCTTGAGATTATATTATTTACTATATGTTCTAACATATATTTTCTTCTAATACATAAAAAGGAAAGAAAGTGACAAACAGCTAAATCACCTAGTTCAACTTAACATGCGCACTTCTTCCAGTACCACAATTTAAATATCTTTCAGTTAGTAGCTTTTAACTTCAGGCCTCATTGCGTGGACCTTCACATGGCGAAAAGGGTGCAATAATATTTCTTACAGAGCCGCAGCAAAAACTTTTCTTTAAAACAAGTGTTTAAAATAACCTTATCTATAAGCTCCCAAAGTTTGTGGCTCTAATTTTGGGACATCGTGTGTGTGTGTGTGTGTGTGTGTGTGTGTGTGTGTGTGTGTGTGTGTGTGTGTGTGTGTGTGTGTGTGTGTGTGTGTGTGTGTGTTTGTTTGTTTGTAATTTACAAATCGTCATATCGGACGATGAGTGAAATGGATGAAATGAGTCTCAAACGAACCCTGGATCCATAGAGCTTAGAGCTACCCAACATTCATCTTCCAGAATAGGGGGAAAACTTGGAAAAATCTTATCCAGGTAACCTACCGTGACCAAGATCCAAACTCGGGACCTCTTAAAAGAGAGGCAGACACGCTATCATCTACGCTACCGAGGCGGGAAATGTGTATGGGTATATATATATATATATATATATATATATATATATATATATATATATATATATATATATATATATATATATATATATATATATATATATATATATATATATATATTTATATTTATTTATATATCAGGTGAGTCAGCCGAGCCTTATATTTTGGGAAGGTAGGCCACCCATCAAACGGCATGTGAGCCTTAATTCAGTTTTGCGCTTACTAAACTATATTGCTTGACGTTCTTAGAAAGAGGAATGCGCAAAATTCAGAGGAATGGCGGCTTGAGGGACAAAACGTACTGCTTGCTAAAGTTCATCTCAAAAACAGTAGACTCTCTTACTGAGAGTGAATTCCGGTTTCCAGGCGATTTTGCAAACTTTTTATACAAGGTAAAGTAATTCAGTAAACGCCTCGGAAAAACATTGACCTATCATATGAGTACACTAACAACGTCAGCTAAAAAGAAAATGGCAGGTTCTTGTAATTAAAGCAGGGGTTGGCTGCCAAAAATTTGTTAAAAATTAGAGAAACGCCTCATCCATTATGGGCGCGTACACTCAAAACGGATATACTATTAAACAATGGTTTATTTACATTTTAGCTTAAACTACGTCTTATGCATCTCAATTAACATGCGTAAGAGCTTTTGCCATTTATATAATCATGTTAAAACACCCAACAAATGATCAAAAGTGTTTTGAAAGGCTAAATCAAGCACGAGAACTTGCGAGGTGGCAAATGTAATAGCTCGAGGTATACAAATCATGCTACTGAACCCAGAACGTGCTTTCAGACAAGTCTCGAAATAGCTCAATGGAATTATGACGTCTGTTGTGCCATAACACCCAATGATATAAGTTCGAGCCTCGGATTTTAAATACTTTTTCTTTATGTTCATCAAAACTTGGAAACCGAATTCACAATAATTTAATTATAAACTTCCTGAGAGCGTGCATTACCCAAAAAGGTCATAAATCGAGCACTTGCTTCGTTAGAGTAGTAGTGCTCCAGGAATAGAAAGCGTCATTCCAGCGCCACAAAACATACCAATTTGAAACGACATTTTTAATAGTACAATAATTCTATGTCTGCGAAATGGTGTTCAACTTCTATGTTAAACTCTGATGCTGTTATTTCCATGTTTTCTGTGTTCAAATGTGTACAAATGATCGTTATTTCAATTGCACCTACATATAGGTGTTTAATCAAATATATACTTATAGTTCGCCAATAAAGAAACATCAAACAAAGGCATAGAACATAAATAAAACGATGAAAAATAAAGATAATAATAGCTTTCATAATAATAATTGCAAATTGTGAGTATTACACGGAAAAGAATTAGTATACCTATGTAGAGGATTCGAACGAGCGTCACAGCAGACAAATAACATTGTAATTGTGCGCTCGTTCAAACCGAGCTACTTAGTAACATGTGAGATAAGCATTCCGTCTAACCTGTAGTGTTCACTGGTTCTTATGCAAACGTCAGCTGTCTAATTACGAATATATTACAGGCGGTGCAATCAGTACTAATTTCATTGAGTGTTTAACATCCATGTTAAATACGCGGGTAGAACCTCATGATGGGGTCGATGTTTTCATGTTGGAGTATAAATTGTGGGTTGCATTAAACTCAGTTAAAGGCTATAACAAATAAGAGGGAAAGTAAGATACAAGAATCTGAAATTAAATTCTTGAGAAAAACTAAAGGATGTACTTCAATAAAGGTGTAATAAGAACAGAGCTTAAAGTGAAATCTATAAATAAAGAAATAAAACACTATAGAAATAATTGGCTGTTCTTTGTGGAAAGGATGGACTATCGTAGACTTCCGAAAATAACACTAAATTTTGAACCAGTAGGAAGAAGAGATGTGGGCACAAACATCAGAGGAGATGGAGAGACTTACTGTAAAAAACGAATACATAATGTGACTAATCAATGGAGTAAGATGATTAATTTACTGTGACTGTAAATTGAAATGAGAAACAGAGTGGCATATATATCAAAATATGGGAGGTTATTTATACCCAGACAGGGCTAGTTTTTAACAACATTAAAGTATAAATATACAAAAAACTAAACTTTGCAAGAAATTGAAATTTGGTATGATTATAGTATAAGGATGTGTGCATTTAACGACCGTATAATATTTACATTAAGTTCATACATTTCCTTGCAAAAGGGGCATAAGGCACTCTGTGTATCCTATGCAAATGAAAAATTGTTTAGTTGTGTTAAAAAAAGATAATATTTTTAAGGACTGAATTTTATTTTCCCTACATTTTATAAATTATATGAGTATAAAAGTTAGATTAATGTGTTCAGGGAACATTAACAGATAAGCACTAAAAAGTTTGAATCAATATCTTTTATAGTTTTTGAGAAACATGCACATAAAGTATGAAAAATCAAGGTTTTGGGAAATCACGATCTAAATTATACATACTCTCAGAACATGCCTGCTCCATATTCCTGCTCAGTTAAGTTTTCCTCGTCTTTTCTTTTTCTTTCCTTACTTCTAGTTTTACTTTCAAGCAACTGCGCTGTTCTTTTTGCGTCAGAGTCGACACACATCTTCTTTAGACATGCTGCCCTCATATTTAAACCATCCTTTATACCCATTTTTGTCATTACTTTATGCCTACAACTGCACCCATCATTATAACAAATAAAACTGTCATATACACCAATTTTTAAGCTTTTGGCCCAACATGCACAATTTTTGGAATTACTTCCCATATTGGATGATGAAAACTATCATTTGGGTTTTGGGTTCGACCATGAAAGCACTTTCTCAGGAATTCATCTTAAGAAAGTTCCCTAAATACTGTTTTAATTGCCAAAAGAACCTCTTCTGGAAGAGAGTGTTTATGTTTATGAATTTCTTTCCTAATCTGAACTTTTTGAAAGCCACGTCATGTATCTTCACCTTTAGGACACAAACCATGCTGTGGATTACTATCTGTGGATAATATATTAAAATAAATGACCCAAATAGCTTATTTCATTTCTGCAATTGTTTTACCTGTATTTCTCCTGAAGCTAGTCCATAATACTGCTGGAGGAGGCCAATCTCACTCTTTGTTAGTCTTCCACGACCTGCAAGTGCCTTTCCCTTCATACTACAACAGAAAGTGGGCGTGTCATTGTGCCGCCATCTTTAAATTGATGGATTAAAGGGCTTTAATACCAGCTGACACCCTATGTTTTATATATATACCATTCAAAAGCTGAAGAATTATATAATTTTTAACACTACAAACAAAATATTGATTTTTTGAAGCCCATCGACCTCCCAGTGCACTTAAAGAGATTATATCAAATAGCGTTTTGTTTGGTTCAGATTCTGCAATACGGATTCAATTTTGCTGAAAACAGGACGAACTAAGGCAAAAATAAAGTACCTAAGGGGAATGGCCCAAGAAAGAATATTGCAATATCTACTATTCTTGCGAAACCTTCTTTGGGAACAAAAAGCGAGTATTCTTTCAGCCAAGAGACAGATAAACTCCTGGATCAACACTCCCTCTTATCCATTTCTATGGATGTGAATGACTTGCAAGAAGCTGCAGTCAGCAATGGGTCGTTATTTCTTCCTACTGGATTCATCATACTCATCTTTTGGCGGCGGCGAGGCGACTAGCTACCTCACACGTTCAAAGGACCACCTTTTGTCCTATTGCTATGACATGTATCTATTATAAATCACTGTTCGTTCTGAATTAACTTTAATTCCAAATAAAACGAAGACATTACTTTTATTTTCGTAACATACGTTTTTAATGATTAGCATTTGTATGGTTTTGGCGTTTATGTAATTATCAACATACCAAACATAGACTCGCAGTACTCATTCATTACCTTACTGCACAAACATGTCTAAGGAGAGATACCTTTTATTTTATTTTCAATTTGTCTAATGTTTTTTCACGTTCACTTCCTTTCCGCCAGGCGGATTAGGGTCTTTTTTAACGTGTGAGGAT
Organism: Mantis religiosa; assembly: GCA_030765055.1. NCBI lineage: Eukaryota > Metazoa > Arthropoda > Insecta > Mantodea > Mantidae > Mantis > Mantis religiosa. The sequence continues at coordinate 73,607,929 of CM060947.1, read as the reverse complement.
GCTCAAGATTCGAATTCCATTAGGCCGGCCATCTAACTTCTGGCTTTTATCGTGGTATTTCTAGATTACTAAGCGAATATCGGCGTGATTCCTCTTCTAGCACAAATTTATGTCCATCATTTCCTGTTTCTAACTTTTTTTGCCTTCATGCGTTTCAGAATTACAAGAGAATATTGGTGGAATTTGTGTTATTCTCTGTTCAGCTGGTACTCCTTCCTGAGGGAATACATTTCAGTGACCATGTTTTGATGACGTAAGCACTCTCATACCGGGGTAGAATTTGTGTTATTCTGGAGTCGTTAGGGACTCCATTCTGGCTAGCGCGCATCGTCATCCGGATTTGTTTGTTTGTTTGTTTTTTTACATGATCTCTTCATTTATTTCTGCCAGGAGAAACTTGAAACAAATAGACTAGGTAAGGAAACATACGTGCTTTGCTGAGAGTTTCTGTGCCCTGCTTCATCCGGTTAACGGATTCTATACTTTCTATCCCTTATTAGGGATAGTTTTATAGAATATACTTCCTATAATTATGGAAAGCATTTTTAAACATTTCCTTCCATACAGAGAGCAGAAAATTTAAACAAAGCACGCTGTATAATAGTTCATACACTGTCATTTTACTGCACATAAAAAATTTCAAAGAGATTTAATTTTTCCTGAGGTACATCTTTTTCTATCTGCAATAGTTTCTAAGGTATATTGGCGTGTATAAAATGTGGCCCAAATGGAGCGTAGTTATGCTGTGATTAACAAATCTAACCCCACCCTATGCCAGGGTGAGTTCCTTGGATACTCAAGTATAATTATTGCATCGAAAGCATCTTTATCTCTCGGAAAATATGGCCAGCACCTATAGTACACACCCTATTGGTACTTACTTGTAGTCATATCTGCACTACACTATTAAAGATGGCATAAACTATATATGTTTCTCTCGTGACGTAATGACGCGGCACTCATGACCCTTTATACATCAGCAAAAATTGACTCGCGATTCGTTTGACCTGGATAGCACTTTTCTCTGTGGCTTGCTTTTCCCATGGTCTTGAGTGCCATAGCACGAGCTGTATATTTCACTGCCGATAGAAAGGCATTTTACCGAATTCCTTGCAGTAAATTTTAGGCAAAATGAAATTTCAGGATTCCCAGTGGATGATATCTTTGTTAAGGTTTTACATTCTGAAGAAATTGGTTATCAATTGCAACCATATTCAATCACAAAATGTGAATGATGGAAGATGATTTGTAGTGTCTCACCTGAGCTGTCGATCTAGTAGAAATCTAGTAGATGCCTCGCAGCTCTGGAGCAATGAGTCTTACCTATTGTCGCAGTCTCGGAGTAAAGGTATTTGTTACAGCAATTGTTGGAAAATAAACAACAATTTTTCTCTTTTAAATATTGTGAGATTCATTCCACAAAACAATTAGTAAATTCTGCTAAAATTTTAAATAAGGTAGATGCAGTCCTTTCACAAACAATTGTTGTTACATCGAGGAAATTTATATCTCTGGTACACGTCACTATTGCACACAAATGTGTTCACAAGTAAGCGTTTTCTGTACTATCGCAGAAAGACACAAATATACATTTCACTAACACGACGGTCGTTTGCAGAGCGATGCTAATCTCTCTGATTAATTTGGGTTCTCTGCACACTATGTTTCTACGAGGGGTGTATAATAAAGAATGATCATTTTTTTTTTGACAACGTACCTTTACTCATCCTCATAATTTTGATGGTCCTTCTCAAAATAGTCTCCCCTGAATGCGATGCACTTGTGCCAGCGTTTCTGCCAGTCTTCCAAGACATGCTGGAAACCATTTTTGAGAGATGCTTCAAAATCGCCTCCGCAGTCTTCACCACTGCTTCTGATTATGGATAATGCCTCCCAAGAAGGCGTTTCTTCAAGTTAGGGAATAGAAAATATCACATGTGTCTAAATCCGGAGTAAAGGGAGGTTGAGGGATGCAAGATATTCAGCAACAACATTGGCAATATGCGGCCGCGCATTATCGTGGTGCAGCATCCAGCCTGCTTCACGGAAATGTGGTCTTTTGCGCCTGATATGGACTTGTAATGTTTTCAGGATATCCCTGTTGTCTTGTCCAGTTATTAATGTTTGTGCAGGTACAACATACTGATAAATCATTACACGAATATCAAAGAATGAGATGACCATAACTTTCCCAGCAATAGCAACCACTTTTGCATTTCTTGGGGTTGATGATAAAGGAGATTTCCACACTGAGCTTTTCTGTTTGCTCTCAGGATCAAAATGATGTAGCCAAGTTTTATCAGCAGTGATTACGTTTGAAAGAAACTCCGGATCTGCCTCTAACATCAACTTTAACTGCAAGTTACCTCCATTGCAGCGGTAGGCGATACTGAACATGTCTGAACTTGACGGGTTCTCACAGGCGGGAACCAGGAGTACCAATAATGAAACTACTACGTCGTGTTTTTTCACATTAAGCTAACAGAATATAATAAAATTGAATTTTAGTGCGAAAAATTATGACCGTAAACAAATTATGATCATTCTTTATTGAACAGCCTTCTAGAACAACTAAATTAATTGTCTTTTATTAGTCCACGTCACCGCATCACGTAATTGCATTATTGCAAATACCAATAACAACAATATTATATAACATTAAGCTTGCGTTGTATTAACCTTGGCCTACCCAATTTCACATTTCCTATTTTGTACAAATTATCTATTTCCAGAAAAATTCAGAACTAATTCTTAAATATTTGAAAAAGAAGAAATAACTTCCACACAATAACAAGTGGTTCAAAGTAATGGTAACTTGAAATTTCTAAATTTTGCTATGTTTATTCAAACGTTATAGTACGCATAAGAATAAAATACTCAAGAATGGTTAAATTAAAAAAAAAAAAAAAAAACGTTTTCTGATAAAACATAAACAAAAAAGTTGGAGAAAGAATATATTTTTGTTAATTTTAATCTATGTTTTAAACCTATTAGATCATCACTATTATGTTCTTAAGGTTGTATGTTTCGAAGTCGATTTGTTTTACTATTGACGAGGGTGGGTCAGAAATTAATGCCTCATTTTCTTTTTTTCTCTTTTAATTGCCAAGAAAATTGAATACAATTTACATAGCTTGAAAACTACACTATTGACGATTAATTTGTCACTGTTCAATATACTCTTCGTCCTTTTCCACAGTTTTGGTCCACCTTTTAACTAGGGCATGTATTCCAGTGTGGTAAAACACACGGTCTTGCTTCCTAAGCCATTGACGCACGGACGTTTTCACAGCCTCCTAATCTTCAAAATGAATCCCACGATGAGCTACCTTTAGTGGCCCGAACAGTTGGAAGTCTGATGATGCCAGGTAAGGGCTGTATGGGGGGTGAGGTAAGACTTGCCATCCCAATTTCTCAATTTCTGCAGTGGAGTAATGGCTGGTGTGTGGTCTTGCATTGTCATGCAAAAGAAAAACATCCGCCATAGTTTTTGTTGGGCGAACTTCGCAAAGACGTGATTTGAGCTTTTTGAGAGTTCTGACGTATTGGGCAGATTTTATTGTGCATCCCTGCTCCAAAAATTCAATCATAAGCACACCCTCTGGATCCCAAAACACTGTCAGCATAACTTTCCCAGCCAAACGCTGAGTTTTGAATTCTTTTTTTCTTCGTTGACGTTGTGTCATGCCATTCCATTGACTGCCTTTTTGATTCAGGTTCAGAAAACTGAACCCATGTTTCATCCTCAGTGCCATTTTTTTCCCAGAAACTCCTCTCCCTCCAAATTGAAGTGCTGCAAGTGTTCGGAGGCTATTGATTTCCTTGTTTCTTTGTTTTGGGCGGTTAACTTCTTGGTACCCAACGTGAACAAACTTTTGAGTAACCCAGTTGTTGAATAATCGTCATCAGACTACCTTTACTGAGGGAGATAATGCGACACAATTCATCTGTTGTTACCCGGCGATCACCACGAATGATGTCGTCGACTCGCTGAATGTTGCATGGAGTCACTGCAGTCATCGGCCTGCCGCTTCGCTTTTCATCTGCCAATGGTGTTTGCCCCTCAGCTTCGTAACAGCAAAGAACCCATCGTCTAACGGTGCTGACATCCACCGTTGCATCACCATACACATTTTTTTAGCCTTTCATGAATGCGAATTGGCGTTTCACCTTCCGCAGTCAAAAATTCAATCACAGAACGCTGTCTAATACGAATGTCGATGTCAGCCATTTTGCAAGAGGATGCAGCGCTGCCACCTGTTGACTTAGGGGGTTACTACTGCAAGGGATTGGAGAAGATTTGAGGAATTGCGCCAAATCAAAGTTTTCACATAACTTACTTATTTAAGGTAAAAAATAGGAGGCATTACTTTTTGACCGACTCTCGTACTTGGTATGTAACTTTAATTGTTATTTTAAAGGCTAATTCCCAATAAATTTTGTCCCTTTCTTGGTTGGGGATGTCTTCAGCGATTTTTCCATCATGTTTTTTTTTTTTTTTTTTTTTCCAGGATACCAGCTGAGAATATTATATATATTTTAGTATATAATATATAATATTTATATTAAATCCGTTGTTGAATAATTCATTTGTCTTAATAATCTTGATCTTAACTGATTATCTGGGCTTTTAAACTTTTATCTGCTCCAGTTAAGAATAGCACAACTAGTTGTTCAATTTTGGCTTAGGAACTAGTTTACCCTGGAGAAATAAATAATATATGCAAAACACTTCGCATTGTAATGAATGTGTCACGAAGGATTAACCTGGAGCTGTTAAAAGTCAGTCACGAATTGGATCTGAGTGAAGGACAAATACTGTAGGTTACACCTGTTGCTCAGCACATTATTGCATCCGTGAGTCAGAAGTGAGCCTACGGGGTTTCCGCGTACAGAGTTGATCTCTGCAGCCTATCCTTTGTGAATAATTGTGAAAGGAAAGTACTATTACATCTTTATGGCATTGTTTTATTACTGAGGGTTTCCTTATTATTCTCCTTCTATCGTCATTAGAAGCATTGAAAATCGCTATTGAAGAGTCACGGCGGATATTGTACAAAGAGAGTCACTGGCACTAGCCACAGGTTATAGAAGGCAATTGTTCAAATTCCATGTTCTGCTGGGTGATCAAAGACGGATTTTAAAATAAAGGTAAATGTGACATGCAGGTTCCAAGCTCTCCGCCGTTGACTGAAATCTGAGTACAGCAAGCCTCTGGTTATGGCTATGGCATACTTATGTGCAAAATACAGTTTCGTTTTACACAACTACAGGGAGACATTAATTATAGACTTCGAAAGTCGTACATTCAGACATTTATGAAATAGTTTTATAACGTATAATGCCATATTCGACGGAAAAAGTTTTATTTTGACATTTTAATACATATTTTCATATTTTACTCTTGAATGCGGTATTGGATTATTTTTATTCTTAATATTACTTATTATTGATGTTCCCGCATAAATATTGTATCTTTTTTCGGCGTAACTCTGAAGACTTGGATCAATAACAGGTAAACTCGGTGCAGATATTACAGTCTGAGAACAAGTCATCATTAAGTAGAAATAATAAACCAGGTTCCAATGTTAGTATACAATCAATAGTTTTGAAACGTATTAATTGACTATTGACAGTCCCAATTTCATTTATGTTCGAGTTTATCATAAGAGTGTAAAAGGATAAAAAATATAAAGATACAGTACTTGTGACTTGGTCAAAACTTTTAACCATCATTGTAGTACGGGAGAAGCTACTGCTTCTTCTTCTTCTTCTTCTTCTTCTTCTTCTTCTTCTTCTTCTTCTTCTTCTTCTTCTTCTTCTTCTTCTTCTTCTTCTTCTTCTTCTTCTTCTTCTTCTTCTTCTTCTTCTTCTTCTTCTTCTTCTTCTTCTTCTTCTTCTTCTTCTTCTTCTTCTTCTTCTTCTTCTTCTTCTTCTTCTTCTTCTTCTTCTTCTTCTTCTTCTTCTTCTTCTTCTTCTTCTTCTTCTTCTTCTTCTTCTTCTTCTTCTTCTTCTTCTTCTTCTTCTTCTTCTTCTTCTTCTTCTTCTTCTTCTTCTTCTGTAATTTACGTCCTCCAACGAAGTCATTTCGGAGATGGATGGAATGGGTGAAATAATGCTCAAATGAGCCCAGGGTCCATAGAGCTTAGAGTCACCTGACATCCTCTTTCAGGAAGGGAAAACTCCAGAAAACACTTATCCACGTAACTCATCCTGACCGAGATTCAAACTAGGGACTTCTTGAACGTGAGGCAGACACGCTAACACCACGCTACCTACCGAGGTGGGCGAAGCTTCGTCTGGACGCTAACAAGCGTTCTGTGATCTCTCCCTCCGCAGCACACACTGTGGATCACAACAGTCGCTACAAATTAGCTCAGAGAAATGCAATTTTGTCGCATAGAAGAGCACTCATAAATTGCCCGCGAAACCACTTCCATTTGCGCCCTTGGAAATTGCCACACAACATTCGAGAACATTCTGGACGCACTGGAGGCAGGGGAACAGAAGCTTCCAAAAGATATAGGTTATATAGTGTTTATTCTGATCGACGCCACTAAATATTTTTGGAAATGACTTGTCCTCCTACACCAGCCTTGTGTAGGACAAATTTTCGAAAGGTAGAGCCAACTACTCATTTTCTATATAGGTAGAGCCATGCTGAAAAAAATCAATGTCATATTCGGTATTTGAAAGGATCCCCATTGATTGTCTCAATAGTGGTCTAAATTATAAATCCTGGGACTTAAGTAATTACAGCACAGTAAGTGCATGTGAGATATCCTAGTAGCTTACCTAAAACCAAGGAGTCCGGGAATTTAGTGTCATGCTGGCATGTTGTTATGACAGCTCAGTTGTTAAAAGAAACCGGAAGGACATAGGTAGATCTGTGACTCATATCCCAGATATAGTACAGAATATTTCCGTCTAGCTTCACCTTTCGAAATCATTTTTATTTATCTGTGAATCTACCAGGTGCCGACGTAACTTTAAATTTCCGGGTCTCGGTACTCACAGAAAAAGTTTTGGAGCTGGCGGAATCGGGGTTGATACTGCGACGTGAGGAGGAGCCAAGGTGCAAAGCGAGGGCAAATTTGTGTGCCCATGTCACGCTTTGGTACTGGTTTGGAAACAACAGAGCTAAAGGTACCAAACTTCAGGAGAGAAGGCTGTCGAACATGATGGAGTTTACGAGCTTCAGAGAAGGCAAGACGCTCTTTCACCCGCAGCTATTGGATGGCCTTCTCATCCTGGTATCGCGGACAATTGCAGGAGGTCGCCGGATGTGGACCTTGGCAGTTCACACAACTGGGAGCAAATGAACAAGCTCCGTCATGACCGGCCTCACCACAGTTTACACACACCGCGGAACAAGCCTTACAGGAGGTCCTAGTATTGCCATAGCGTTGACACTGGTAACAGCGCATAGGCCGCGGAATAACGGTCGAACAGGGATGACTTCGTACCCGGCCTTGATCTTCTGAGACAGGTCGGGCCGATCCAAGGTAACGCGCAGCGTGTGTCTAGGAACCAGCACACCATCACGCTTGATTCGTACACGGTAAACGTCCGTGAAACCCTGGTCAGTCAGATAACCTTGCATCTCCTCCTCCGGCATACCGTCCAACAAGGGGCTGGTGATGACGCTCTTGGAGGAGTTGAGGCTACGGTGTTTCTCTACACGGATAGGGTATCCGTTTAGGAGTTTCGCCTTAATTAACTTCTCGAACGTTGTGGCAGTGTAGGTCTCAACTAAGAGGGAACCAGAACGCAAACGTGTGCAGGACTTAACGGGGGCAGCGATTTTATCAAGACCCGATTTAATGATGAAAGGATTTACCTTTAGGTAAGTTTGACGCTCTTCCGTACGATGTATCACTAGGTAACGCGTTGGCGAAGACACGTGTACCTCTTTTTCTTCAGAAACCTGTCTACGACGCTTTGGTGTAGTTGTAGTGATAAAACGAAGTAATAAATTTCATCCTCCAGTGCTCCCCACCCACCACGCAGCCCAACAAGGGGTCATCCCACTAGGATGACAGGGCTACACAGGGGGTATAACGGACTCGCTGTCCCACTCACCCTGGAGTTCAGTGCAATACCTAGTCCTGGCCGATTGATTAGGGGTGGCTTAGTCCCTAACCTCCCGTTTTGGTGAAGTAGAAGCCAAAGTAGTGTATTGGAAATGCGCACCCTCCCCGAATTCAGAAGAAGACAGGAACGAGCTCAGATGCGCACCCCTCAACCACCGGGCCAAACCTTTCCACCGACACGGGTCTCCATGCACGGCCTACATGTGGGTGGGCTGTTGACTGTCTCCTTCAACCACGAGGAGCAGCCCACACGAGAGAGACTCTTGGCTCGGGACCCCGGGTGCACCAAACCCGTACCTACCGAAGTAGGTCCCTGAGGGGAAACACAGCATTACAATGAACAATTAGTATTAAACATATTTTCGGGGGAGCAGAACAGTTTCCAGCAATCAATTCAGTCAAGTTCATATACAGTCTAACCGACTCTTGGGTTAAATTCCGACGTATAGGGTCATGTGGTTTCACTGGGACTTACTAAGGCCTCATAACCATGCTCTTACATGTATTGGTGAGAGATTACCCACTAATTTAATTGTTTATTTAAATGTTGTTCATTTGATCTTGAACAGATAATATGTATGTTTAAGTTTTCCTTTACCTATTTCATTTAAAGCATATTTTATCCTCATTAGGAAATGATCCTCAGATTGTGGTACCGATTTTTTGCTACATTCTGTAGTTTAAACGTAAAAGGAATTTGATACGTGGTATTTTATGCCGTTCGTTTCTCTCATACGAAATTAAATTTTCTTTTAAAATCATATTATAAAAGAGGAACCGCATATTTAATAAGCAACATATTGTTCTTTAAGATTAATAAAGTCACCCGTAGAAGGTCATTTTAAATAGTGTTTGCATATAAGACAGCTAAACCTTACCTCTAGAAATTTACAGCGATCACATCTGAAATATAGCATGTAGTTTACATTACATCCACATGTCCGTGTGTAACATTTAAAAGCAAAGTTTCTTCCCATCTATCTACAGCATCATTAAGATAATTCGGGTTTAAGGATCAACCAGTCCGCCACTGGCTCAGAGAGACTTTACCTCTTCATGGTTCAACACGAAGGGCGCCGCCTTCAGCTCCATCTTCCCTCGTCATTCTGCGAAGAAAAGCAGCTCCATTTCTCTGGAAAGTTGGCTCCTCATCCAAGAACCCCATCTTCCATGTCCTCCATGTTAACTACCATTTTCTTTATTTTCATCCAGTTCGTATTCAACTTAGGATTCCCTCTCCCATTTTTTGCGTCACTCGTGTTTCTTCATTGTTTCCACTTTTTATGCCACACTAGTTCCATCTCCTTAGTCATTGTCTACTTGGTCCTCCGGGATACGGTAGAGGTCAAAGACAGCAAATTCAAAGACGTCAACAATAGCCAAGGAGGAGACTCTCGGACGCCCGTCTTCCGCCCTTGGCATTCCTTCGATTGTGTCAGACAATTCGCTCTTAGCAGAGTTTAAATAAGTTCAGATGCGCTAGTGACCGTGCAAAACGTTCAGCCTGCGGCCTGGTGTGATTTCAGGAGCATTATAATTAGTGCGAATTCTGACAGAGGCCATGTCTAAGCTTTATTAGTGTAGTAGCTTCTCAATGTTAACTGGTGAGCTTCTTAATTCCGAATCACGACTTGCTAATTACATTTAGCTTCCCCTAACCAAATAAAATCAAAACTGGTATCGGAATACCTGAATGCAAGAGACTCGGAATGTGATGGGTACCGTGGTATCAGGAATTTTATGAAAATAAAAAAAAAATACTGATCAGCAAGCTAAAAGGGTCTTTTTATTGTAATTTACGTCCTCCAACTTTAAGTCATATCGGACGATGAATGGAATAGGTGAAATGGTGCTAAAGTGAGCCCAGGGTCCATAGAGATTAGAGTTACCTGACATTCGTCTCTTAGGATAAGGGAAAACTCACCCTGACCGAGCTTCGAACTCGGGACCTCTTGAACGTGAGGCAGACATGCTACCACCACGCTACCGAGGCGGGCATGTTCGTCCTGAGTCATTAGTTGAAATCAGTACATGTTCTGCCAGAAACTCAGTAGAACATGATCTAAGAAATTCCTGCACATAAGCAATCCAGGAAACCACTCTTTCGCTACCTCTTATGAGATAAAACAAAACTGAATTAGGACATTAGCTGCAACGATTTATGAATGTAATCTTGTTTACAAATGTCAGACAGTATGCCAAACTTGTAAAGAAGAAGAGGAACGTGGGCTGTATGTTCCCTGACAAGAAATATTTTCTGTTTCTGTAACCAAGGAACTGAAACCAAAACACCACAAATTTTTATGGAACAATTTTGGGTAAAATAATTGAAGGCAACTATTCCAATGGGCTTGCACGTTCAGCCTTTTATGCTGGCATGCAAAAGATCGATGGAACTCTGTCAGTAAACTCCCCATTTTCTACCATGTTTAATCTACCTTACCTGTTCTTTATGAAGTTATTCTGAAATTACCTAAAGAAACCTTATTAATAATTCCCCCTTTTACCTTTTACACTCTTAATTTCGGATTCTGCTTACAAATTCATTTACTGGAAGTTTTGACTTTTGTAATACTCGTATTTCTCCATTTCATTAATTCCCTCTTCAATTCATTCCAATAACTTAATTTGCATACTTTTAAGATCCCTCATAATATAACCTAGAGGTCTCTATGTAAGTATATATTCTTTTAATTCTTCTTTTAATTCTGCTTTTCATCTTATATGATATATACAGGACGATTACATTAAGCAATATTTTGATTTAACGTCCTCATGTATTTTATGGGTATATTCAGAAGTGAAATGCGTAAACACCCATTTAGTCCTATTGCAAATGAAAGGTCAACTAACGAATTTCTCTCTCTCTCTCTCTCTCTGTCTCTCTCTCTCTCTAACACACACACACACACACACACACACACACACACACACACACACACACACAATCTTAGTCTGCGATTTGAAAAGATTATACTGGTAATTTTTATATTACTATATGAGTTATTTTCCTGAATTCTCCATGCTCCTTTCTGTGTCTTAAATTGGCTCACGGTGCTTCTACGAATCTTTCTTTCGAATATTAAAAGCATTTGAATTTGAGGTTCTTCAAGCACCAATTTCTTATAGCGAATGATTATTACTAATTGTATAATTGTGTTGCAGATTCCTAATGTTTTGCATCTTTTAATAGTTTGCTCTTAAATACATCATTCTATAGGAAATATTCTTTGTTTCTGAGAAACGCTGTGTCTCTCTCATCCCCCTAACTCTCATAGAACTTTAAGAACGCTACTACTTATAATAGGGCTTCCAGCTTTAATTTTCCACAGTCCCGGTTAAAGAAGGTGAAATATTTCCTAATATTCTTATAAAATGATGCGGAAGATTTGCAACACGTTTGACTCCTTAACTTCTTCCAGCATTCCTGCAAGTTCCATAAATTCTGTTGGGTCTTTAAATACTCTTTGATGGTGAAACATCATTGGTAGCAATATACTATTAGGTAATTGCTTTAGGTAATTACAGAACGTGAAATATTAAACTTTTGCACCTTTATTTTGACCCCATAGATATTGTATAACATCATAATTAAGTAAAACTTCAGCATACACCATGAAATGTAGAGTAACTGAAGACCGATAACAAGCTAAGGTCATTGGAAAAGAGACATCCTGCGAGAAAAGTAATCTTCTCGGTTGCTAATTAGCAAATGTCAATATGACGACTTCTATTGCTAACGTATACCTACAATTGTTTAGCATTCCCTGCTAATAAATTTATTACAACATAATTACAGAGCAAAGAATGCACAACCTTCTTACATGAGAGTCATAAGAATTTATCTTCAACTTTAAATTTCACTTCAACCACTATACCTATCGTATTAGAGTAAAGGTTAATCAGTGGTTTTGGCATTACGAATGGAAGGTGGTGAATATTTTAAAATTGAAACACCAACATTCATTAATAAACAAAATGGGCTTTTTACTTCTATTCTGTATCTATTTTGGTGGTTGAGTTGGACAGGAGCTACTGACCATAAGTCGCAGGTTTAAATCTGGCCCAGATCGATGGCTTTGAAGTATGCTTAATGTCAGCCCGCGTCAGTACATTTACTGGCATGTAAACAAACTCTTGAAGAACGAAATTCCAGTACACATCAGATCTGATATAATCCTATATCAACAGTGTCGTTAACAAACAAAATATATATTTTCCCCCTTTTAATTCCCTAAACATATTGAGAACAGTTTCATTGTATATATGTTCTTAGGACTTATTAAACTTTGATATTATATTAACCTTCGGTATTACATTATGCACGGCCATATATATATTATCGGAAACGTACAGTACGCGTAAGATAAGAGTGCTGGATTTACGGTGTGGTGCGGGCAGAGGGGAAGAAACGAGAGCTAACGGTCTTTTGATCACACAGAAAAATGAAGCTAGTCACAGTGAAGCAACAAATATTACACAAATAAAGTATTTGTAAAATAATCTCCACTTAACTTAAGAAGTTCATGTTTATACTTTCTTCTTCTTTCATCATTAGTTAATTCCAAACTCCGTTGTTAAGGAAGATCTCGGTTGCCATGCTGTTTTCTTTTGTTATGTTACATTTTCAGCATTACCAACATCTTAAGATGAAACAAACCTAAAAACAGAATCAATTGCCGGTGTGTCAAAATTCATTACGCGATGTTTATTTTTTAAAATAAATATTTTCCCCACACTAGTAACTCTATGGGACCAATTAGTTGTTTTAATAATTTAGCTTAGGGATTTATTTCATGGTTAAAAGACCAAAAATGATCTGCTACGGCCGATTTATCAATTTGTTTATATTTAACATTATGAAAATGTTCTTGCTTTCTGGTTTCCAAACTACGTTTCGTCTTTCCAATATAAACCTGATCACAATCCAAACAATTAAATTGATAAATACCAGATTTTTTTATTATTAGGAATTTTATCATTTATAGAAAATTATAATAAATTTTTAAGACTATATTTATTTTGAGGAGTGAGAGAAAATTTCGAAGAAATCTTTATATGATGCAAATTTATTTTGAAGTTATAACGTCCTTTTAAGTTATGTCACATTGAAATAATAAAGCCCTGGCTCCTCAGATTTTAATCACTGGATATTAATCTTTCAGAACAACGTAAATCTCAGCAAAATCTAATCCGTATAAGTAGCCCGCACCGAGATGCGAATTCGGGACCTCTTGAATGTGAGACAGACTTCCATACCACTGAGGAGAGCAAAGTAGTTATTTGGGCTAGTATCGAAATCTACAAAATGATCAGACAGATTCAAGAGATGTGTACATACAGGGATATTCCATAAGGAAGTTCAAATTCATTTGGAATTTTTCGTGAATAAATTATCACAACAAAAGGAAGAATGGCAGCGGAGGAGAAAAAAATGACTCAAAGATGTTTTGATGACGACACTGCTAACAGAAGGAAAACGTATTCCAAATGGTTAAATTGCTAGTGATGAGGAGCAGAACATGAAGATACGAGTATATGAAAATGAGTCAATATGATTTTGATTATAAAAAATCAAAGACAACTCTGAATTCGGAAATATAGGAATATCTCCAAATTGACGGAGTAGCGATGGCAAAGGAGACTTCCAGTAAAAATACTGACTTGATCCACACACACACGCAATAACACATACGCGCACACACGCAAGCGCACGTCCGCCTCCGTTGCGTGGATGGTAGCGTGTTTGCCTTACGTTTAAGAGAGTTCAAATCTCGGTCGAGCGAGTTACCTGGATAACGTTTTTCCGGGTTTTTCCTTTATCGTCCGATGTGACTCGACGTTGGAGGACGTAAATTACGGAAAAAAAAAAAAAAAAAAAAAAAACGCGCGCGCTTCAGAAAACTAATGATTGTTAAAATTCTGAAAATTTGGATACTGCCATAAATTTAATAAACACGATTTAATACATGAAAAATAAACAACGTAACTAATTTTTTAATCATTTACGTAAGAAAGATCTCTGCCAAACTGATGGGGACAGAAAATGTAAATCACTGGGATGTTGGTTGAGAAGTTGTTGCTTACTAAGATAAAATAGAAACAATCGGTAAAGGATAATATAACGGTATCTGGACACTTAAATGAATTGAGTAAAAGAGGAAGAACAAAGTTTTCGTATTAAAAATATATCTGATGTGATTATATTCATTGACGTTTCCATTCATTCCTCAACAGAGTATATTTTAAAAACCATATTCTTCTATTTGAGTGTCCTTATTAATTGATATAAAATATATTACACATTTCTACATTGCGTTGCACATATAAGAATAATGCATATGCTAACGATACCGAATTTTAAAAAGACGGATTGCTACGTAATGGTTTTGAAATTCCATACCTTTGAATACAAGAGAAAAAGAATAACAATTTTCGACTTGAGGTGGTTAGTAATATTTGAAAATTAAGTCAATAACAAACAATATAGAAACTACTGAGCGCTACTAAGATCTTTCCAAAATGTCTCCTTTATCAGACCCAAATTTTTGTATTATACGTGTACGTTTTACGCTTACCAATTATACTCTTACAAAAGTAATTCAAAATGAAGATATTGCCCCAATATTTAAATGCATGTTGTGTTTGACATTTAAGTATCTGAAAAATATGGCATCTTAATCATAATTTCTGGACCAGTTTTGAGAATATCAAACGTAAAGGACACCTTTATTATGTAAAGGTAGTTTAGATTGGGGGGGGGGATATTTTCTTAAAAGTATTAGTATCCCTTCCTTGTAAGGCATTGGGCTCAAATACGAAGTTTGACATTGAGTAATGCTTTTTACTGACAGACATATAAATCTAATACTTAAAAATGCTTAGAAATGCTTATTTATGGATTCATGGAATTTCTAAACATGTATATCATATCGAATTGCTAGTAAAATGCAATACTTTCTCGTCCTACTACTGGGAAGCAGTGAAGTGGTAAAAATGTATTTCAACAATATATGGTCAATTATAATTTGACAGTTATAATTCAAAGAGCCATATTTTGAAAATTTTCCATTAGAAAATGCTTTTATTAGGTTAAAATACTCAGTTGTTAAATATAAAGTAAACTCCCAGTTTATATCCTTTTAATTCTTTTCCTTGCACCAATAAACTCAGAAAATGTACAAATATATAAAATGAAAATTAATGTTCCAAAATTTTATTATTCCCGAGTGAGCGTCCTAAATGTTTCGTAGCCCGCCTCGTTAGCGTAGATGGTAGCATGTCTGCCTCACGTTCAAGAGCTCCCGAGTTCGAAACTCGGTCAGGGATAAGGTTTCTTCCGGGGTTTTCCTTTATCCTTCAAGACGAATGTCGGGTAACTCTAAGCTCCATGGACCCTGGGCTCATATGAGCATCATTTCACCCAATTCATTCACCATCCGATATGGCTTAACGTTGGAGGATGTAAATTACAAAAACATAAAAGTTTCGTTCACGAACTAGGAAGAAACAAATATTAATTGTGGTTTCAAGTCAGATATACATAGTTTGTAAACATTTTCCTTAAAAGTACTCTAAGGGTTCAGATTTTAGTTTAGGTAATTAATGTGATGTTTCCTAAAATCCATTTTCTTGTGAAAACTGATTTAGCAAACCGGTCACATTGGGCATATATAGAGGATACCACTACATGTAACCAATAAAAACATTCTTGTGGTTAATGTCGGGTAACTTTAAGCTCTATGGACTCCAGGCTTATTAGAGCATCATACCACCCATTTCATTCATCATCCGATATTACATGACGTTGGAGGACGTAAATTGCACCAAAAAGTGGTTTTACTTGATATATCTTCGATCGACCGTAACCATAGATGTTATCTGTGTGATTTCGGATTTTTATTTGCTACATTTAAAACATAAATTGTTCTGTACATTTCAAATTTCTATTATGAAAACGACTTAAGTTGGTTGAAGAGTTCTCAAATCAAACTAGCGTAATAGCTTCCTTTTTAGAGGGGGTAACGCTTTTGTGTCTTCTTACAAGACGTTCAAATAACCGGAGGTAGATGTCACGCACTGTCATCCAAATTGCGGTATTTTTTATTGGAAGGTTTACGTTTAAATGATCAATAGCAATAAAGAAACTATAAATATTTCTAGATTGCCTAATAATTTATTTGTAACAATGATTGAAATATTGGCATTCAGAAAAAGCGTAGGTAAACCACAAAAACCTATAATGATGGTAATATTCCAAGAAAAATAATAAGAATGCTGTTAAGCAGGTTTATATTCTAATGTAGTAATTACTAACATAAATAATGTTGAAAGGGTAGAGTCAGAATGAAAAATTCAATGCCATAGCCGGGATTTGAACCACGGATCTTCTGGTTTCCGTCGGCACGTTGGCCATAGTAGCACAATGGTAGTGCGGCTGGACGGAAACCAGAAGATCCGTGGTTCAAATCCCGGCTATGGCATTGAATTTTTCATTCTGACTCTACCCTTTCATAGTGCGTCCTACACACGGCTAGTGTGAAAGAACAATTAATTTCCATTAATTGTACCTAATAGTGGTCCGAACTATAAAGCCCGGGCCTTAAAGTACTTACAGCATAGTAAGTCGCCATTAAGGTAGTTGTCTCATGTGTTTATGAGAACTCCTAGTGGTTTACCGGGAGAAACACGAGTCGGATGGGGAATTTAATGTCATGTCGGCACGTTGGCCATAGTAGCACAATGGTAGTGCGGCTGGACGGAAACCAGAAGATCCGTGGTTCAAATCCCGGCTATGGCATTGAATTTTTCATTCTGACTCTACCCTTTCATAGTGCGTCCTACACACGGCTAGTGTGAAAGAACAATTAATTTCCATAAATAATGTTGCTACACTGTTAATTGAAGCACTCTTTGGTGTCGCAGATTAGTCATAAAAATAAAAAGGACACATTTATTGCCTGCAACGATTTGGAGGCAACTTGAGTTATCGATTCAATTTGGAGGAGGGTAAGTGGGAATCTCCATAATTAACATACAAAATTATAACGTTTTATAAACCGTATCTTTACATGTTTAGCGTAAAGATACTCCATATTTCAAACCACATTAGCGCTTTTAACACACCGCATGGTTCCTTGACTGGAGTAGAGTTTATTGGTACACCGCTTCCAACCTGTAGGAACACATTCATATCTAACTTAAAGCCAATTAAGGACAACAAAGAATTTTGGCATGTTAAATAAATCACATGATAGGAGCTGGTTTCACTTTACTTCTGTGAAATCCTTAGTAGCGAATTTGAGTCTAATTAATTATAGAACGATTATGTCGTGCGATCCATATAAAGCTGAACCATTTCAATAGGCCATAACCTTTGAACCAATAATAGGACGCACGTGCAGCTTTGGAAGAATATAATAAATAATTGAGAGATTACATTACACTATTTACATCTCAGAGAAAATGTTAGAAGTGTCCTCCACCAGTATCTATATAAGTTTTCACTCGTCTCATCATATTCTCGGAAGTGTTACGGAAAGTATCCTCGCCAATGTTACTTATTTCGGTTCTAATGGATTCCTTGAGTAAATTAATTTTCCGTAGCCTATTCTTGTACACTCTATTTTAGATACCCTAACAAGAGAACATCCGGTGAGGTTAGGTCAGCGGATCTAGGGGGGAAGGCACAGAACTTTTGAGGTTATTCGATTATCAAAGAAACTGTTTACAAGTTCCATGGTGTCAATAGATGTATGGCACATTGTTCCATTTTGCTGGAAATAACCTTCTCTTAATTCAATATCATCTCCGTAAAACTTCAGAGAATTTGGTGGTACAAGTGTAAACATGTATAGATGCTGGTGGAGGACACTCCCATATTTTGTCTAAGATGTAAATAGTCTAATGTAATTTCTGAATTCTGTATTATATGCTCCCAAAGTTGCATGTGTGTCCTATTATTGTTTCAAAAGACTAGACTAGACTAGACAGGGTTATTATGCAATAACACCATTCTTCAATTAAGCAATTGCCTAATCGATCATTAACGCTAATGTTAATGAATTTTCGATTTAGAAGGTTGGCACGGGTGGGGGGATTCCCTCGCAACATCACCAGCCCCTTACCCACAGCACTAACTGCTATGTCAGTTTAGCCTGGACTTCTGCATAACGTGCAATGCTTAATCTACTCTACAACCGTTGAAGTGTTTCTGATGAAAGCCAAAGCTCTTTAAAATATGTTATTTTCTCAGAAATATTATTTTTCTAGCGTCAGCCGTTATCAAAACATTTAATGTCCCATATTTATTTTAATTTTGCCAAATTTAATATGTTTCTTACAAATAGTCCAAAATGTTGGTGTTGTTTTCTTTAGTCTCCAAGACCTCAAGAAAATATGTTATTCCTAATATAAATATACAGGAATAGTTAAGTTTAATGAACTAAAATCACTTCTAGACAAACTTTTAATATATTAAATGAAAGCCAATGATATAATCAATTTTATATGAATAGTCAGTGGAATTATAATAGACAGGTTCATGTAAGTGTATACCTAAATTTTAGATGATAAAAATATGTACGAGGCTTCCAAATTGTATATCTAACAGATATTTGTTCGGAGACACTTAATCCCTTAGAGTCTACAGTTGACAGTGGTCAACAGGGCTTCGCGGTAAACTTAGGGATGTCACCTGTAGGGATAAGTTCTTTTTTTTTTTCTTTCGGACGTTGAACAAAATGGGTGAAATGATGCTTAGATGAGTCCGGGGTCCATAGAGCTTAGAGTTGCGCGATATCCGTCTTTCAGGATAAGGGAAACCCCCGAAAAAGCCTTATCCAGGTAACTCATCCTGACCGAGATTGGAACTCGGGACCTCTCGAGCGTGAGGCAGACACACTACCATCTGCGCTACCGAGGCGGGCTATAATAAGGTACTCTGGTGAAAGGTCGTTATACCCGAATATATACGTGCACATCTTGCCAGCCCCTGACAAATTCACAGGCTTTTGTCCGGAACTGACATACGCCCGTCTGGACATGAGTGTTCCCGATTTGAGAACGAACTGCAGCAAAAGCAGAGGAAACATTGTAACTGCTGCATTTTGGCCAATCCGACTCTGAATCTAGCAGAGAATTTCTGTTTTCGTTTGTGAGAGGGGAAGACGTGTTAATGGAAATTCCTGATGACAGGCGCGATTTTTGTGTTGGCAGCAACCCACCCCTCCCCTCCTAGCCACAACTCCAAAAGGGCCAATAAAGAAGCAAGTTTGATTGGATTTGTGTCTCGTCTACTTTTTTACGCTTCCTCTCTCTTGCTCTCGATGCTACGGTCGATTGTCTCCTTGAATTGAAACATCACCAGGTAACAACCGCGGGCACCTTGTAATTTCTTACCCTGCCGAAAAGGAACATTTACATAAAAACGCATACTAGCATATTTGTCTCATAATGATTATTATTTTGTTTTGGGTTAGTTGTATAAACCTGCAAGCAGATTTCTTTCTGTGAAGTTCTTTAAACTGGAATGCAAATTCTGCTGATTTATATCTCTAACACACCTTGATAAATGCTTCATGTCATTTTATAATCCAATATTTCTAATTACGTTTACTTTACTTACTACGCACATTAACTATGCAGCATTAACTATGCAACTATTGTATTCGAGCCAAATATTATTTCAAAATTTCACGGAAAATATATTCTTTTGAGATCCCATGAACCAAGAAAAGACTTTAGATAAGTCTAACTGTGAAAACCACAATTTCTAAAATCTCACATATAGGGAAGTATTTTAACTCCTGCCTTATACGTACGTGAACATTTTTCCGACTTTTGATTTTTCTAAAAAATATCTGAAACGATTTTAATTAAAATACAATTACTTTAAGATATTTTGAAGACCATAGAACACATATTGAATTTTCTTGGAAGAGCCCGTGAATAATATTTGCATAATTGTAAACTGTAAGGAACGGACCAAGCCTTTACGAGTGTATACGAAATTAAATCTTGTTAAAGCATATAGGTTATGCCTGATAAAAAAACTCTTGTTTGTTGAGATATTACTTTTCATTTCCTAAGCCTCTTCAACAAATTATTCTTAGAAAATACGTATTCTTATCTCTAATTTATGTGAAACATGATAAGCACATAGAGAAATTCTTCGATTCCATAACTCCTTATAAATGCACTAAGAGTATAGTAGGTTTGAGCGATAGATCTTTTAACAGCTAGTCCTACGACACTGCATGACAGGGAAAATGAACGAGTGAATGAGTGAATGAATGAATGAATGAATGAGCGAGCGGTAGGACGGACAGACGAACGGACGAATACATAAACAAATAAACAAATACATAAACAAATAACTAAATAGATACATAAACAAATACATAAACAAATAAATAAGTAAATAAATAATGGAGTAAAAGAATAAAGGAATAAATGCATAAATAAATAATAAATAACTAAATAATAAGTAAATAAATAACTATATGTACACAAAATCCTGCGGCGTGGAGTAGTGAGCTGGAGCCTTGACTCTGGTTCTCTGCTACGGAAAGACCCCGCATTCCATCCCACTTGCGAATTATAAGTCCGGATATGGGACAGGAGGAATTGAGGAGCTTTAAAGATCCATAAAAGCTAACTCTCCGGCTGGGTTTGCGAGATGCTGACCATATCTCCTCTCCATAACAAATGGATGATCACCCACTTCCACCTAACATCGACCATCGTATGTGGGCGTAAGGCCGGCAGTCGAGTTGGTAGATCCAGGATCGAGTCGGGCTGTACGCCATGGGTTATTACAATACATTATAAATAAATAAGTAAATGAACAAAATGACGACTGCCCATTTGAGAAAATTTTAGGTATTATTTGGAGAATTCAACCCAATAACAAAGAATATCTTGGAAACAGTTAAGTTGTGTTCTAAGAAGATCTACATTTGTTGTGTATCTCTTGCGATTTATAGTTATGCAAAAGTCATTAAGCATGAAGAAGACCTGAGAAACCATTCCAAGTAAATTCAGATTCCTGTATACCCTAAGAAAAAATAAAACGATGAAAGGATGAATGGATGGAGGGAGGAAAGAATTGACCAGACTATTGAAGTTTGTGTATATATCATGTTGAAATCCAAATTGTTTCCGCTACCAATACATGTTGACCTCTAGGGACCTTTAGCTTCCTTGTCACCTTTTATATTGAGTCCCAGATAATGAATACTGCCGAACTGTCATAAGCAAACATAACAGTAAGAGCTACGAGGCTTTCATCCGACATGTCCTTTTTTATTACAGAAAAGATGTTTCTTATGCATATTAATAATGCAATTTCCAATTGCTAAGATTTATTTTATTTCAAGGCATTTATGCTCACACACAAAAACTGAAAACTTTTCTTTCCTTTTTTAATGTGTAATGTGTGTATATAAAATAAGCAAATATTAGCAATAAATGAAAGAAGCAAGAAAAATTTAAATTAACCTAAATCAGGTGTATAAACGCTCTGACTCTTTTTGATTGCTCTTATTCTAATGGGCATGGATTTCATCAATCCGCCAGATGTTTGCCTCACGTTCACGAGGTCCTGAGTCTAAATCTCGGTCACGTTGAGTTAAATGGAAAAGGTTTCTTTCTGTATTTTTCCTTATCCTGAAAGATGAATGTCGGGTAACTGTAATTCTATGGATCCTGGACTCATTTATGTCTCATTTCAGACATTGCATTTATCATCTCATATGACTACGTTGGAGGACGTCAGTTTAAATGGATTTCATCAAATGCCCAGTCAAATTTTCACTAGAGAATTCTTACTCCCAAGCATCCTGTATTTGATCTCGCAAAGCCTCTTTTGTCTTGTGTTACCTTTCAGATAATTTAACCCTTCTTCACCTCTGCTCATATGTTTTCAATAGTACTTAAATCTGACGAGCAAGTGTATGTCTTGTGTTTGCGAAAAACAAAATTGTAAACCTTTTTTGACTGGATTGTTACCTTGCCTTAATTCTAGCGTTTTCGTGGAGATATATATAGTGCTTACTAAGGACCTTATGTTTTTGAGGATACTCTTATACCTGGCTATTTTATGTATTATCAAGCTGCCAGAATACACCAAGGGCATCTGTTGACATCCATTCCCCGGCGTGACAGATCGGTGATCCAATTGTGCCACATATTTTGCGTTCCCAACGTTTTCCTCGGAGTAACAGGTAGCTATCCCCTTTTGCAGAAGACAGTTCTACTTCCTGTGGTATATATCACTATTCAGTTACGGTTGACATTTTCTTCTGCAAGTGTTAGGTGACAAACTATGATTACTGTTGGCAACGATCAAGAAAGGAACCCTGCTTGTATTTAAACGACGCAAAACTGTACGGTGCGGTCCAAGGGAAATTAGTTATCTCAGATTGCTAAAAGGGATTGATGTCTGTCACCTTTAGTATTTCAGTATCCTTCTGAGGCGCGAAAAAAATATTATTGATACGAACCAGTCTATGATGAACATTCAGGGACGTGTTCTTGCAGTCTGAGACATAGAATGTTCATCAGCGTAAGGGGAAATTCCCTTATGGCTTTGTTGCCATTTGTACACTTAGCCTGAGCAAAAGTCAGTATGAATGCTAACAAACATACCGCGGAGAAATTTAGGCGTATAAGATGCACGCGCATGATTATTCCAGCGCCATTTACAACGGAAGTATCCGCAAAAGAATTCGCACAAAATAATGTATACACAAATTTAATACAAAATGTATTACAAATCAATTAAACATAAGCTTTATTGTTTCACTTTAAAAATTGTAGATTGTTACACATAAAAAAATCTACGACAATGCCATATATTTAAAAAATTTAAATATCAAAAAATAACAAATGTAAAAGGATTCGAGTTTAGGTTTCTCCCAATTATGGCAGACGCGTTTCACCATTGGGTTATCATGCACACATTAAGACACCCTCCTGCCTTTCGTAAAACTTTGAAATGGACCGCAACGTCACATTAAATGGCGTACGTGTTGTGAAAGCAACGTCAACAATGTTTTCTAAAGGTCTCTCTCTCCCTATTTCTCCCTTTTCCTCTCTGATTGCCGCTCATTTATTTTGTCTTTGGCCGTACATTTTGAAGGAGAGGAATTAATGAAACTAGCTATAAGTAGCAGGCAGTGCTGCATTACACGTAATTTATAACACATTAAATTAATTATGGGGCTGCAAAGTTAACACTTTGATAGACTGCGGTAGAGCGGTCAGCCTTCTGGCTTCTCAACCCAGAGATCCTAGGTTGATTCGCGGCAGGGGCGGGAAATTGTCATTCAAACAGAAGCCTTCCCTATATGCCGCAGAATCCAGAAGTATCAATCTAAAAGCGCTTACGAGATTGTTCAATAGTAAAATCTATTACGAGCCGATGACAAAAATTCCTACAATTTAATTAATAACATCTCAGATCAAAGCGTGGATATTATCATAGGAGGGGGAAAAACTTTCGAGTCTCACTTGTATCTGCCTTCTCGGTAGCCTGTAAAGCTCACATTCGGGAGGCCCTAGGTTCGATTCTCGACAGCCATCCGCTCTCGCCTTTCCTTTCTCATCTTCTATATGTGCCTCAAACTCTCGTGGTGTAACCGGAAAAATGGCGCAGACCCTTGCTTTCGGCAATAGAAGGCTGATTAGCTGAGGGGTTGTTTATTGCTCTCTTTAAACAGCTACTGGGGTTGAGCCAAGACTTTTATTGACTTTTGTGCATCGCTGTATCCTATAGTTCTACCATTCTAACCCTTCTTATTGAAGATTTTATTGACATAGATTTCCCTTAGATAGTGTGCGAGTTTGTTCCCCTATGTTGTATAATATATCCCCTGATCATTAACACAGAATTTTCAGATAACGCTTGGGACCATGTGACTATGTTTTAAAGATGTTTTTATAGGATTTATAGCATTCGTTTGTTTTATAATTATTATTTTAACTACAGTTCGGCCGCTCGTTCTCCGGCTCTGACATTTCTCGAGAGGGGGAAGCAGGCCGTTGCGAGGTCTTTAGCGGGAATTTCAAGATGAGGAGCAATATGCATTTGCATATTTCTCGAACCAGTAGCCATATTATAATATAAAGTATTAACCAGGCTTGTTGAGACTTCCGCCAGGACACTTCGATCGCACTGCCACTGAAGATGTCTGCCCGCCTCGGTAGCGTGATGGTAGAGCGTCTGCCTCACGTTCAAGAGGACCCGAGTTCGAATCTCGGTCAGGTGAGTAACCTGGATAAGCTATCTCCCGGGGTTTTCCCTTATCCAGAAAGACGAATGTCGGGTAACTCTAAGCTCTATGGACCCTGGGGTCATTTAAGCATCATTTCACCCATTTCATTCATCGTCCGATATGACTTAACGTTGGAGGACGTAAAAAAAAAACTGAAGATGTCTGCCGCAGCCGCAGACGGGGAAGATGAAGAAGGAGCCTAGTAGACCACGGCCCACAAGCCCAGTTAATACCTTATATTATACTGACACCAGCCGTGGAAGCTTACTAATTTTAATAAATCTCCTCTGCGAGTAGCCATATTACTATAATAGCGATAATAATGGGCCTTACGAACCCTAAAATTCGGAATCCACGCACGCACAAAATAGCAAAGGAAGTTCACCAGCGCAAGCAGACAGTTCAAACAAATTTAACCTGGCAACACGGTATGTTCGAAAGCCACACCTAGCAGCGACAATGCTAGTTGGCGCTAGCAGACAGTTTTAACTTCCTGACTACGACACCGGATGTACAGACTCCCAGTAGTACCAACAGAAGCAGTTAGTGTGCGTGAAATGTGTGAACGAAATATCGAATAGAATGGTGCTGTAATGAATATCTTGCATGATAGTGAAATTGCAAGTTGGATTTCAATGTTTTAAAACTAATATAGTCCTATATTTTCATTCTAAATATAAGTTTGAGGATTTGTTTTTAATTGCTCATTACTATATGTTGGTATTATTAAATTTCCCCTTCCACCTCTTGCAGACGCAAAACCTCTGAGCCGGAGATACAACAGCCGTACTGTATATAGAAGCATTTCAATCTCTACTATAGCACGTAGTGAGTACTATTTTCACCTGCTAAATAAGGTAATTGTATTTTAGTCTTTTAAAGAGGAAGCTATTTGAAGCAAGTGGTTATCCATTAAATTTATACAAATTAAAATTGCTGCGTTCTTTCATTGGAGCTAAAACTGAGAGTAAGAATTTTTTTTTTAATTTGGAGAAAACTTTTAAATTAAGATGTATGCTATCTAGAGGTTTTATTAACACTGTAAATTTGGAGACGCTAGATGCATATAAAGTATTTTATTGATATTAAAAATATTTTAGCATGAGAAAAAACTCAAATTAATATGTCCTTATTGCTCGGTTCATGGTATGGTACTCCTTGAGATTATGCTTTCACATACATTTAATTTTTTTGTTTGCAAAAGATTTTAAAATAGTTGGAGAAAAATAGATCTCAGCAAGTTTTAATGTTTCATAATTCTAGCCTACATCTTTTATAAAAAAGACCAAATTTATTATAGAGTCTTATTAATTTCATGTACTTGCCAAAATAGAAAACTTCGTTAAAGTGTCTTATTCTTTGGCCTTCAAGTGGCTGGTAGTCAAGCAACAAATTTCTTGCTTGTCCTTTTACTTTTAGCATCTCATATAACCTCATTTATCATCTTTAGGAATGGTAATTCTTCGCAAACTAATATTACATGAAATACAAACAGTGGCTTATACTCTTGCATTTTCTCCACTTCCTTATTCCTCCCTGCTGCACATTTCCCCACTAGGTGCCCAGCATATTAGAAATGGCAAATGTAAACAAGCTATGAAGATAATGAACGACCAGAAAGAGAAGAATGATTACGTTAAGGTAGGGTACACAGCCACATGCATTCCTTTGTTCTTGAGGTCCATCTCGATTGGACCCGGTCCATGAGCCACTCCCAGCCTTTCATCTTGTCTTCTTGTTTTTTTCTACAATCATCCCGCTTTCCTTTCTCCTCCCACTGCACCATAACATCCCGCGGTCACGAAAACACATATTTGACCTGCGTATGCAATAACTGTGTGAATGAGTTCCTCATGATGATGATACCAATTATGGAGATGCCAAGAGAACACTCATTTTACACACCTGCAGCAAATACCTCCCATCGCAAAGTGTTTTGCTGCCATGCACCGGTGCAGGTACGGGGAGGTCTAAGAAATAGGTACGAGTCCTCAAATCTAATTCGAGAAAATTACACACTCTATGTACACACTGTTGAATTTCTAATATTGACCTCCCTTTATTGTCCCTATTATTTTACCTACGGTGATTAGGGTAAGCTTTCTCTTGAAAGAAAGAAGTATAGAGAAAGAGAGAGAGAAACAATAAAGAAAATAACTAAGAAAGAAAGGACAAATACTATTAATTATTGGCGCTTATTGGTAATACATGGTGTGAAGTAGATTGTCATTGAGGATTTGTATTGGTATGTGTGCTTAGGTTATGACCAACAGCAACTCTAAGGATTTAAAAATCGTATTAAAATTGTTAAATCCTAATGCAGGGTCTGTGTATGTGTGTATGTGTGTATGTATGTGTGTATGTGTGTATGTGTGTGTGTGTGTGTGTGTGTGTGTGTGTGTGTGTGTGTGTGTGTGTGTGTGTGTGTGTTTTATGCATAGATCTACACTCTACACCTCTGCTCTGAATTCTGCAAAAACTTAGCACAGTGAGCCCGCCTTGGTAGCGTAGATGGTAGCATGTCTGCCTCACGTTCAAGAGGTCCTGAGTTCGAATCTTGGTTAGGGTGAGCTACCTGGATAAGGTTTTTCCGGGGTTTTCCCATATCCTAAAGGACGAATGTCGGGTAACTCTAAGCTCCAAGGACTCTGGGCTCATTTGAGCATCATTTCACCCATTTCGTTCATCGTCCGATGTGACTTAACGTTGGGAGGACGTAAATTAAAACAAAAAAATTAGCACAGTTAACCTTTGACAGTCTTCCAGTTCTTGTAACACAAATAATTATTTAATTTTAATCAATGCCTGTCAAAGCTATCAAAATCAACTAAATTTTCGTCGGTGATAACCTAGTAGAACGAACATTGCGAACATAAAAATAATTATTTATCGTTCGAGACTCTCAATATAACAAATGAAGAGAGAATTCATATATTATTGACATCTCTTTTCTGGCATCGATCACGGATAATAACGTACTCAGTTTTTTTTTCTTATGTTTTCTTAGTAGTTATGTGCATGTTTGTTACTAAAGATAATATTGCATTGACGTCAGCAAATTATTTATAGGAAATAAAAAATACGCATCACAAAGTGCAGTGTTGGAAATTTTGGTATAATACCTGTGCTTAATATTTTCTAGGTGCCTGTCTTATACATACTTTATATCTTTGGAACATTCTAAGATTTGTAATTAATTCTGTAAGTGCCTTATGAAAAGCTTTTAGATGGTTTCGGATTGGAGTCTGACAGTGTGCGATGGATTTTTTTGGACGTAAAAGCCGTTAGTACGGTTTCCTTCAGAAGGGAAGTAAAGCTGGTGAAGCAAAAGATGTCAAGAAAGTGAAACGGTGTTCATAATTTTATTTCATAGTTGCCCAAACGCAAAATCCCTTTTGAATCGATACCACGACATTGAGGTTTCACATCTCATCGCTCGTCGCAGCTCCCGGAAGGAAAATTTACAGAAATCTTCGAGACCATCATCTTCACGGCCTCAAGACAGGAGAGTTCATCGCTTCTACGTCGAGGTAACGTTCAGCTTCTCCACGCGTCGCCACACTGGGGGAAACCCGAAACCGTTCGCGCCTGTGGGGCGTGGACCTCACGACAACGAATCCTACTTCAAATATGTCGCCGCATCGTGTGGCATAAATATACCTTCACCAATATAACCACTTCGAATATGGCGCCCAACTTGGGGCATAAATCTACCTTCATCAATATAACCACTTCAAATATGGTGCCCAACATGGGGCATAAATCTACCTTCACCAATATATCTACTTCAACGTATAGTGGATATCTCTCGTGAGCTTATCCGAAATCCCATGGACGATAGATTTGTCAGCAAAATTGCACTTATAATGAAAATGGATAATTAACGAAACTCGGATGCTTCGAAATAGTGGCTTGATTCTCGCCAACCTGCCAAATGCAACGTTAAAAAATCAGTTTGGCCCAGAGTAATGTTGTATGTCCGGTGGAATTTTGAAGATATGATCCACTGGGAGTTCGTTCCAGACGTGCGAGCGATTGATGCGGATCTTTATTCTCAACTACTGGAATGGAGATACCCAGCATTAGTTGACCGAAATAGAGTTCTATTGCAACAGGACAATGCAATATCCCATACTGTACAAACAACCTTAGAAAATTTCACGAATTGGAAGGAATGAAACTGCTACCACATCCAGCATTCAGCCCTGATTTTGCACCATCAGATTATCATCTTTTTCTATCCATGGGTCATTTTCTACATGAAAGAAATTTTGACATTGAAGCGGTGCAAGTGGGTGTTACCGAATTCCTCGCATCTAAAACAAGTGACGGGTATCATCGTTGGGCAATAAACTTCACTGAACAATAACTCAAGACCATAGAATCTTACTTTGAACATTAGTTAATTGCTTGTCAGAATACAGTTAAAAATAATTTTTTTTCTTAAAAATGGATATTACTTATGAGACATCTATATTTATTTCATTTAATTTATCAAATACTGTAAATATCATAATGAACCAGCGTCAGAATTTATGAAGAAAAAATAAGCATTAGTAGCGTTTTTATGTATGAACGTTTATGCCAAAATCTAATAAATGCTTTCCTTACTTTCATTATATTTATTTTCTAATAAATTTCTTTAAGGGCACTGGGAGGTCGATAGGTTTCAAAAGTCCATTTTTAATGTTAAAAGAGTATTTAATTCTTATGCTTTAAAATAATATATATAACATAGCTTGTCATCTGGTATTAAAGCCCTTTAATTCGTCAATTTAAACATAGCGGCGTATCGATACGTCCACTTCCTGAGAATGTTGCTTAATCTTTGATCGTGATTTCCCAAAAGCTTGATTTTTCATACTTTAGGTGCATGTTTCTCAAAAACTATAAAAGATATTAACACAAAATTTGTAGTGGTTATTTGTCAATGTTCCTTGAAGACATTCGGCTAACACTTATATTCATGTGATTTATAAAATGGATGAAAACAAATATTCAGTCCTTGAAAATATTATCCTTTTTTACTTAAAACTAATTATTGTTTCATGTGCATAGTATAAACTATATGTGATTTTCATTTAGCCTATATTATAAAACTGCATCTTAGGTTATTTAGGATAAAACTTGGTGCAAGTACCTTTAAATTCCTACAAGTAAAGTGCACCTGAAGTATAGGGTGCAATATTTTTTTCAGGACACACCGTGTGATTTAATCCCCTTTTGCATGAATCTATATAAACGTAATTTAAATATTATACAGCAGTTAAATGCACACATCCTTATACAGTAATCACAGCGAATTTCAATTTCTGATAGTATTTAGTTTTCTATATATTCAAATTTTAATATTGGTAAAAATTAGCGTTGTCTGGGTAAAAATAACCTCCCAGAGCCCTACAATAATAAATAGCTATTTAAAGAGAAAAACAGCTAAAATATAAATCAATAAACCAATATTTTATAACACCTGATAGCATTAATGTTCTCGATTTTGCAGACCCTGTTCCCCCAACCCAAAGAGGTTAACTTGGTAACCTGGAAGTGAGGATCCTTCATTTTTACCAACTTCATCTCCAGTTTGCTCTGAAAGATGAGTTTCCGCGTTATGTTACTGTTATTAAATAGCCTTCCAATAGGAGGTACAAAGGATTAAAGCTTCGCCTACTATGATTATATAAAGGTTATTCCATAATTTTGACCCAGAGTGTAGTACAGAATTTCCAGAACTTGGAAGACCTTAGAGGTAAGATTATAGAAGTCAGTGTTTCACACCCCTTGCATGAATAAAGGGGATGTTTCATCCAATGTTAAAAATAGTCGGGAATACAGAAAATTACAGTTTGAGGCAAAGGGAGATATTGTATAAGAACGTCATATACTTATAGAAGGCGGTAATTGTAATTTCTGATACTGGAGTTGCTCAATAATATAGGATACTAGTATTAAAATGTATTTTTTCCTTAATTTGCAAATGTTAAGATCAACCACCCCTACCAGAGAAGATAATCTCCTAAAATCACCAATTATCAATCTAATAGCGCTGAACCCGACCTGATGGTTTATACTGCGCGTTGGAATCTGGAACCTGTTGGTGTTTTTAATACGTGCTCGCTGAGGTTCGCGTCAGGTATAATTTTGCAAGAATGTACCACGGGAGAGAATGAGATTAAAGTGGGATAGCAGTGCCGGGAAAAGATATCGCCCGAAAATTTGATTGTAATTTATGTGAGGCGCTGGGATAGACACACACGTTATTAGCTCATGCACCGTGAAGGCCCAGTGCAGGCAGGGGAGGAGTTGTCTTAAGATGTTGCGGCTGCTATCCTCACCAACTAACGAACCCGCACGTCGCATAATGGCCAAACCAGGTGGGCGGGGAACCCTCTACATCTTGTAATTGAACGAGGAGAAAACGTCGGAATTCCTGCCGACGTATGACGGCCAGATCTCTCCTCCAGATACCTTACTGCTGTGTGGTATATTCCTCATGGGTACGAGCGTGTTAATAATACATTGTAAACCTAATTGCAAAGAGATTATCAGTGGACACATAACCGTAACGACTCTTTTTAGACTACTTTTTACAGCATGTAATTACTAACCATGTGATTGAGTAGAGATGTGCCTGTCTGTTCACAACATGGGCATATTCAAATGGGAGCTAAAAAAGCGTGTAGAAAATTACTTATCTATAACTATTCAGCACTTGAATTTTACAATATCAGCTAATACATGACTAAAATTACGTAACAATATTCCAAAAGAAGCCGTGAAAGTTAAGAAGATAATAAGGAGATATATTCTTCAAATTTTACAAAATTTATGTCAGAAAACATATTAACCTATTGTTGCACCAAGCGGGATGGCTCAGGTGGTTTAGTCTGTGGCCTGCATTTGGGTGTTCCGGTTTCGATTCCCGTGGCCCACCTACCTGATCTTTGGATTTTTTCGGGGAGTTTCCCGGGTCGCTAGGCGAATGCTGGGTAGGTTAATTGTATCCCCCGAATTTCCTGTTCCTCCATTTCATCTGCATTAGCATTACACAATATCTCTTATCTGATGGTCTCTTGTAGGGTAGAAGTGTCGGCGGGTGTCTCGGCGGTGCATGGCGGGATGATATGTTCTGAGGTAAACTACTTCCTCCACCAGTAGGTTGTTTGCCGGACTGAGCTCCTCTGCTGGAACTATCACGGGACCGCCAGCCAGGGACCTTTGGGGCTCGGATTGCCTGCCTGAGACCTTCAGGGCTCGGCTACTGGGTTCGTTGCTGTCCTCCAGTAGGTCGGTTGCCAACCCGAAATCCTCTGCTGGGACCATTTCGGGACCTCCAGCCAGGGAGCTTTGGGACTTGGATCACCTGCCTGGGACCATTAGGGCTCGGCTGGTGGGCTCGTTGCCGTCCTACAGTAGGGGAGCGGGTTTAAAGTAAATGTGAGCATCTACTCCCATTAGTCCTGAACCCGTAGGACCAGAACCCGAGACTCTCGGGTCTATTTAAAGTAGGACAGTACCTATTTTATAAACTGCCCCCCCCCGCCTGCACACGGCAGACAGAACGGAAGTGGATACGCCACTTACGCGCCGGTCCTTAATGAACCAGCTACCAAAAATCCTTGGTAGGGCCACCAGTGTCTAGCTCACCAGCTGCTAGCTCTGCAGGCTAGTTCCCGGGACTTATAAGGCAACCCTCTACCCCCTCTAGGCGGCCAGTAGTCTGGCCGGAGGTACCCAATTGCCCGTGGGTGGCGGGAACACACTGCCCCCCGAGTCCAACCCAAACCGAACGACTCCCCTACGGGAGGTTCCTCTAGTAACGTTAGAGGTATCACGAGCACTAGGGGTCCGCAGCGCCCGCACCTTAGCAGCTGAAAGGGACGAATCCCTCAGGGGAGCGGGTTCGTTGTCCTGGCCTAGCGGGGGAGGGCACTATCCAAGTAAACTGTAGGGACTCTGCCCTCTGTACTGTTGTGGATCCTTAGGTCGGCTGTCCTCGGTCTACTTCGCCGCATCCTTCCTGCCGGGGGTGCCCGCACTTGGGGGCATACGAACAATAGCCCCAGCATGGTGGCCTACGTACCGAATCCCAATCCCAACCTATTGTTGCAGCAGCTTGAGAGATGACCCCCTTCTTAGCCGAGGTTTCAACGATTTCATTTTAAAACATTAATGAACTCTTACACTCATACATTTGTAAATAAACGCTTTGAAACGTAGACACATTTGCAATAGTGCGCTTGGGTTACAGATGGGTAGGAAAATCTCACTTGAAGGGTAAAGTCAAGTCTGCCAAGGAGTTAAGTGCACGCTCTGCCTCTAGTGCTACCACTAACAAAATTGGTTGTTGCAATTCGGGAAACATAACAACTTTGCTGGAGGTATTGTAGTTTTCTTGTGTTAGTTTCAATTAATGAGTAAATATGGAAGCTAACAATACAAAAATAAATGCAACTTAAACATAGACTAACGATGTGTTTCAATCAATTATTGCTTAAAGAGGACGATAAAGAGTTCAACCTGTACCTGGCCTTGTACTGTTCTAAGAATAAGGAAAAGAGAACTTTAGAGCACTTTTAAAACATTAACACTTTAAGAAAATGAAATTAAATACAAGTTGGATCGATTAAAACATCAACTAAACAGCTAAACAACCATATTTTCATTTGATTACCAAAAGAAACAATAAACGCCTAACGGAATTAGATGTTAACCATCTTTATAGCGAATATATAAAAGTACCTTAGCAAATGTAGTTGCGTAAGGGTGTTTGTGTTCACTTATACAGGCAGCACTGTAACTCCAGCAAAAATTAAAATTTTGTGCAAAACAAAATTGTTAATTGTGGTTGGAAGTTAATACAACATACAAATGTAGAATAGTAAACTAAGTTTAAGTTAATATGTTAATAGGTTCATACTCTATTAGAAATAGGGAACAGTCATCCTCACTTCACATAAATCACATTTTAGAAGTAATAAAATACTGTTTGATATACTTCAATAAAGCAAGAACCTTAGACTTTTTTTAACGTTGAAATAAACATTTCAAAACTAAAATGGCACTATAAATAAGACCTGAAGCTTTCCTGGCGACGAATATGTTCAAGTTGTTCTCGGGAAGCAAGTCAGGTGAAATGACGATTAGAAATCGACGTTTCGGGAGCGTACATCTCTCCCATCATCAGTAAATTTATTAAATGATATAACCACAAATGAATTACTGGATATAACACAACTATAAACAAAGACAAAACACTATCAAAACTCGCATTACTGAACAAAAGACTGTTTTCAGTCAATTAAATGCCGGGAATCGATCCCGGTCCTTCCGAATGCGGACCACAGATGAAACCACCTCAGCCATCCAGCTCGGTGTGGCAAGAGATAAAACTGTTCCTAAGATTAGACCAATAGACAATTAAAACTATCACTTTCGGTGATGGTACATATTGATTAAATTTACATTCATAATGGCAGAACGTTGCAATTAGTAACGGTATTTTAATCAACGTTCTTATTTGCCTATTTTACTGCACGTCTCAATCGTTTATCTGTAAATTGTGATTTCGTTCAGCTTTCATTGTCACTTCAGTAATGTGCATTAGTTCATTCTGTTTGTCAGTTTATTAATGAAACTAGTTCAATGTTAACTGTCGTGACGTTGGGGCGTAATGAAGCAGTGTTTCTTTGCCATTCATTCGCTGGTTAGTCGAACCAATAGCTCTCTAATCTCTCAAAGTAGCAGTACTCGCAATATGTCACAATGTAACTTGTAGAACCAGCAATACATGTCACAAGAAGTGCTTACTATCTCAATTGCTGACTTACTCATGATCACACTCGCCTATGCGTCTAATAATATGTCCTTAACTTTTTAACCGGCCGTTGGTTGGCGCCTTATAAATTAATGTTCTTTTATTTTTAATTGTGAAACTTTATTTGTTAATATTGATGACGGATAAGACATTCAGTTTTTCATTCCGATTCTATGATCCACCCCTTGTCCTACTCTTATTCGTGTGAGAAAAAACAGCTAACTATCAGCATTACATAGGGTGTAATCTGAAACAAAAATGGTTTTATTCGATATTTATGTACATATGGCGCTAATAGTAAATATTTAAACAGTCATTTCCACAAGTTATTAATATACTACTCATGAGAGTATTTACAAAACCTCTACCTTCATATACAAATACAGAACACTTTTCAAGACAATGAAAAGTATACAAATAAAAACATTAGTATCTCGAAATAACTTTTAGATGTGTATTTGGGCTTTGATGTACTTTTAATACCGTAAAAACAGCAGTCTCCTTACAACTCCAATGTCTGTATTTCTGTTTATGCAGCTTGAGCATTTGACAATGTACGCGGAATATATTTGAAGACAAAGTATTAATTCGACGTA
The DNA here is from genome assembly GCA_030765055.1 of Mantis religiosa. Taxonomy (NCBI): domain Eukaryota; kingdom Metazoa; phylum Arthropoda; class Insecta; order Mantodea; family Mantidae; genus Mantis; species Mantis religiosa. Next base: position 73,573,149 of record CM060947.1, on the reverse strand, counting down.
TAGCATGTTTGTTTCAGTGATATAATTAGGAAATTTCAGTCTTATTTTCACCTTTTTCCCATATGTTTAACACAATGATAAAGATTTAATAAATTTATTGCAAGTAGTAAACACATATCATGTGCTTTACATAACTCCAATAATTAAAATAGGTACATATGCATATCGACTTGAAGATAATTTATATTCAGTTTTCAAATTTGGAATAAGCACTACAACATTTCAAGATTATTTACGGAGCCAATACCTTGGGGTAACGCACGAGGTTCACATTTGGGAAGCTCCGGGTTCGATTCCCGATGACTGGGTGCTCCTAATGGATTTTCCCTTGGCTTTTGCGTCATTCGTAAGGCAATTATTGTAGTGGTATCTCCTACAATTTTTCTCCTCTCCCCCACCCCTTTGTTTCCTCTCATTTCGTTTCCTCTCTTTTAAGTTATTGAATGACTCCTGGGCTGTATCTAGGTTGACGACGGGCAAATGGTGCAGAAACTCATGGTTTGGAACTTTTTTTCAACTTCTCCATAAGGTGGCCGTTCGAGCCTCTACTGCCGACTGAGGTTTATTAATGGAAATTAATTGTTCTTTCACACTGGCCGTGTGTAGTCTAAATTGTGGAAACGTAGAGCCAGATTGAAAAATTCAATACCATAGCCGAGATTTGAACCATGGATCTTCTGGTCTCCGTCCAGTCCCTCTAACCATTGAGCTACCCTACGTGCCGATATGACATTAAATTCTCCAACTGACTCCTATTTTTTTCCGGTAAACCACTTAGGAGTTATCATGAATATATGAGACAACTACCTTAATGGCGACTTACTACATGTAAGTACTTTAAGGCCCGGGATTTATAGTTAACCACTATTAGGTCAATTAATGGAAATTAATTGTTCTTTCACACTGGACGTGTGCAGGCTAAATTGTGGAAACTTAGAGCCAGATTGAAAAATGGAATGCCATAGCCGGGATTTGAACCACGGATCTTCTGGTCTCCGTTGAGCTACTATGGCCAACGTGCCGATATGACATGAGGTTTCTTGGTTCCTGCTGAAGGGGGCCTCTGAGATAGCCTCCGGCGGTTTAAGTGGAATGCTACCAAATGGCTCCTGTCAGGTGGTCAAGCCAACAACTACTGGATAACTGTGCACCTCTCTGCCTCTTACGTCGTCCGTTCTTGCATCTCATACTCTTTTGAGATTTCATCTCATCCGTTCCTCCCAGGATGTGTACACAGAAGTACCAATTGGATGGCGAGGTTCTAGGTGTTCGCTCTGTTCCCTAATCTACCTCTACCCAATAGATTGTAGGTTGCCATCTAAGCATCTTTTTACAAAAGTTATAAAATACCTTGTGCTATGGCTTTAATAAGGCATGGTGCCACAGCTGGTTACAGCAGTAGCAGGGTAAGTTGAACAACAGTAATCCAAATTTCGTCTACGACATTACAGTTTTTTCATTCTACCTTTCCAATTGTGTATTGCTGAGAATTGCTACTGCTTGACGCTTATTGCGTAATTAACTGTGATGTTTACTGAGTTGCATTTATATTAACTCATGATTCATGCAATACACTTCCAAAGATTTCGCTGAAAATGTGCAAAGCATCGGACATTCCAAAGAAAGAGGGATGGGAGAGGAGGCTTGCTTTTCGTTGACACTGGATGATTAATAAAGGATAATAGCCGGGTACAGCGCGATAAGCGAAGACTCTTGGGCATGGCCCGTTTCACAGCCAGCTAAAAACATCTGTCCCTCCCCTATCTCTGAAAACGGCAAATGATAAGGTTTTATTTCTTTACGATGTCTTTAGACTAACGTTTCCATAACCTGTGTGAAACTACGAGGAAAATGGATATGAATTATCTCCAACTGGTTTTCCATATTGGAAACTTGTTCAACTTTATTTATTTCATAGTTATTTTCTGTCAGGAAAGGGGGTAAAGGAGGTAATCTCAGATTAATGAACTACTGTGAAATAAGCCAAACTTTAACAACTACAAGAACTGCAGTGCAGCGATCTCTTAAGGTGACAAGGAAGACTTCGGCAGCTAATTCCATTGCCGAACATTACCTCTTCCTTGATTTCTTCAGCTAACTGTGCTGCAGTGAGATGACGGAATGAAGGTATGATGTAAAGGTTAAATCGATCCAGGTATATTCGTGGTTTTGAATGAGACAAACCTATGAAAGAGCCTCAGATCCGAACTTGTGGACTGAGAGACTGATAAAACGTTAAACACTATAAGTTGAGTTATAAAATATAAAATAAAAATTCCATGATCATTTTTGGAGACCGAAAACTTTCACAAGTTGTAAGCTTGTGCTAGGCACGTGCATGGTTGTGGATCCACAACGAGGGCTGTTCAATAAAGAAGGATCACAATTCTTTTTTTGACAACGTACCTTTGCTCATCCTCATAATTTTTATGGTCCTTCTCAAAATAGTCTCCCCTAAATGCGGTGCACTTCTCCCAGCGTTTCTGCCAGTCTTCAAAGACATGTTGGAAACCATTTTTGAGGGATCCTTCAAAATCGGCTCTGCAGCTTTCACCACTGCTTCTGATGATGGATAATGCCTCCCATGGAGGCGTTACTTCAAGTTAGGGAATAGAAAAATGTCACATGGGGCTAAATCCGGACTATAGAGAGGGTGAGGGTGGACTTCACGTTGGTTTTTGCAAGATATTTAGCAAAAACGTTAGTAATATGCAGCCGCGCATTATCGTGGTGCAGCATCCAGCCTGCTTCATGGAAATGTGGTCTTTTGCACCTGATATGAACTTGCAATGTTTTCAGGACATCCCTGTAGTATTGTCCAGTTACTGATGTGTTTACAGATACAACATGCCGACAAACCATTCCATGAATATCATAGAATGAGATGACCAATAACATTCGCACCATAAGCAGCCAATTTTGCTTTGGGGAGGAAGTTGGTGATGAAGAAGATTTCCACACTGAGCTTTGCTGTTTGCTCTCAGGATTAAAATGATATAGCCAAGTTTCATCAGCAGTGATTACGTTTGAAAGAAACTCCGGGTCTTCCTCTGACATCAATTCTAACTGCATGTTGCCTCCATTGCAACGGTAGGCGATATTGAATATGTCTGAACTTACCTGGTTCTCATAGGCGGGAACCAGGAGTACCAACAATGAAACTACCACGGCGTGTTTGTTTCATATTAAGCTAACAGAATATAATAAGATTGAATTTTAGTGCGAAAAATTATGACAGCAAAAAAATTATGATCATTCTTTATTGAACAGCCCTCGTACAATGTAGATTTTCGGCTGAAACACTTCCTAAAACACCTCGCAACAAAGCTTTATTGCCAATATATTCCGACCTAGGCTGATTGTTACCTGTTCTATGCGACTTTATTCTAAAAAAAATGTTACTTGTATTTCAATACTAAAAATAATAGGAAAAGTACTGCGAAATAAAAATGTCTAGATGTTACATCCGTTTTAAGCCGTGTCTGAGGAAGATGCGTTTAAGGGAATGCAGTACCGAAATTGACTAAAATTATGGAGAAAAAAATATTTTTTGAGCTAATAAAATACTTTGATCCTTATAGTATCACAATCCAACTACATTTATGAGTTACAGGCATTTAAATACCCTTACATGACAATTTAAATGCCAGTGCGCACGTGCATGCTGGCCCTTGGATTCAAAGAATTCTGTAATATGAGTTCGATTGAATGTACTAAATGAATACATTTGAAATTAGCGGGAAAAGTTTCTGGTGGAATTTTGTGTGTTGGTATGATGGTTATTTCTTACAATATGTGGCACCATGGAAACAAAACACTGGCTATAAACATTGAAAGCAAATGCTGATGTTTATATTTTTGCTTTTGTGTGAGTTTCTAACGTTTGGAATTTTCTTGTGTTTCTCGTTAAACTACATACTGTTTATATAATTCATGAGTTTTAGTGTGCCATTTAAAATTTATAAAGGTATTTTTACATCAAAACGTGCACATAACTGTTATATAGGTAAAACATTCTTTGAAACAACTGACCTTTTGTTGACTGTGTACATAGGATCATGAATAGGCTAAACGATACATGGGAAGAAACTCCTAAACATAACACAACAATGGGAACATACTTGAGGCCTGATGTGGTAATAAAACTAATACCTATGTACCAAAGGCTGGATCAGATGAAATCCTAAGGAGATATACATTGGGTAAGACACAAAATGCAAATGAAAGTTTGATATGGCATAATTGTCCAAAGGAAATATTTGTTTCAAAAAAGAGACTTCAGGTTTCTGTGATATCAACCATCAGTGAATTCAATTTTGTTTGTTGTGCCTTTCTCAAGCTGCAGTCAGACATAATGGAAAATGATTTCACCTGCATCTCTAAAAATTAGCCATGGGAAGGGCCAATTACGCTTACTTCATTAAGCAATTTCTGCGAAGGTAACTACTAAAACATCCAGAAGGAAACTGAAATTTAAGAACACTGCTGCAGAAAAGAGAAGGAAGAGGTAGGAGGGTCCAACTTATCTATCTGGAGGGTTTTAGTCTGCTTCAAGGCATGTAGCTGAGAAGGAAAAATGTTTTGGATTTTAAAATTTGATTTAAATGTTTATTGAACATTTTTGTCATTCAAAATGTTCCACGCGATGCAGTTTTGATTCAGTCCCTCTATAATGTTCAACACATGTTCTTAGAAAGCAAACAAAGGTTTCTATCATATGAATGGTTAATATTCATTATATTTTTACAGTTATTTATATAAAAAGTCAAAGGTTTAATCATTTTTTGGCTTTTTTGTTTGCTCCGTACCTAATTGTTTTTCCTCTTGAGCTAGAGGCAGTATAAGAAATTCATATGATAGATCTTTCCTTAATACCCATCTGAATATTTTTAGAAATAGAAAAATTAAAATTTTGAAAATTTTCATCACGTGGAGCGGTATGAATTGTGCCCAAATTTTGAAATTCACAAATGAATTACTCAAAAACTATTGAAGATATAAGAACCAAATTTTGAACCAGAACTAAGTGGTAATAATTTCCGCAAGATTGGTTCAAAATTGCGGGATTTGGGGTTTTCGGTGCTGCATCCCCTTAAAACAAGCAAAGGAAACAAAAGAACATCTAAACAGTGATGAACTTTGGCACGGGATCATAAAGTAACGTTCCTATTTATTCTATAATTTAATAGGTGTAGGACAACTTAGAGCCTGTAGCACCGACCATATACTGGATTCTTATTAACCAATATACTGAAGGTTCAACCTCAAGTTTCGGTTGTTTATTGTGCCAATGTAGATAAGAGCAGTTTAAGTTATTAGGGATGCGTAGTTGGCAATTTAACCATTAGGGGTGTACTTAAATGTACATGTACGCAGGTCTTTGGTATCATGTCCCAAATCACGCTTCACAATTTCTTTTTGGTGATTTCATTGGGGTTTTATTCCATTTTTCTTGGCTTATTGCAAGTTCATGCCTTTAGTAATATTTGCAAAATATGTAATGACTATTACACATAGTTACAGTCCGCCAAAGTAATACCTCTAATTTTAACTAGGATTTATTTGTTTTGTTATGACTTTCCAGAGATTATCTAAATTGTTATTGGAAGTTTATGGAGTTTGATTTAAATATGCCGACTTTATCCAATTGTTATATTCTTATACGTTTTATTGAGTATCTTGTAATGTGTTTATCTTGAAGGTCCGCATGTATTCCGGTGTATACTCTCATTGCGTAAGTCATCCATTGAAAGCAGGTCCGCGTCGTGGCTGCGTGGTTAGACTACTCGGATGTCACCAAGGCGGCCCGGTTCAGTTCCATGAGACCGCAAAGTGAGATTGTGGTGGCCAACACGGCGCTGTGGCTGGTTTTCTCCGGGATCTCATTTCACCGGTGTGCCATCTGCATCTCATGTATCATCAGTGTTACCACCTGCGGTGCCGTATGTAGTAAAAGAGGGCGTTAAACACTATACATCTCATTTCTTTTCATGAAAGCAGAATCGTAAACAATAAGATTCTTCTTAGCAATTATTTTTAAGAATAATATCCACAATTAACCTTTATGTTATATTTAAATTATGGCTCAATGGAACCCAGTGTATTACTTGCTATCGAAGGGGACATCTCCTACCTGGTAGTGAGTCTCCTTTTTTGGTTTCTTAAAGTCCATTACCTAACCGTTATGTCATATCGGATGATGAATGAAATTATCCTCAAATGAGTCCAGGGACCATAGGGCTTAGAGCTACCGACAATCATCTTTCAGGATAAGAGAAAGCTCCAGATATCTCACCCTGACCGATATTCGAATTCGGGGCCTCGTGAACGTGAGCAAGACACGCTACGAACTACGCTACAGAGGCGGGCAAAGGTTTGTCTTGTCCCCTGCTTTTCGATCTATTCAATTCCACATTGGGCTTCTCCATCAGAGGTGTGACAAAATTATGCAAGAATTAGCTTTAGTGCAAGAGTGTATCATACTGGAGATTGCTGGATAGATTAACTATAAGTGGCAATTTGCATAGCACTAGGAAAAGGAAAGAGGGACTACCTCAGAATGACCATGTTATACGACTAAACTAAATGCCTCTACTGACACACAGAAAGTTTCGTGTATCCTAGCAACGGGTTCATATTTATTATTGCGGACATTTTAAATTGCTAAACCACATTCAATGGAATAACTTAAAAAGGTACCACGCAAATGTGACAAAATTCTTATTGGTCACATTGATAAAACTTTTTCTAGCAACTATAGCTTATTATTAATATGATAATTAGGGATGGTGGTATTTAGCGTTTTGAAATCAGAAATTTAGCATTATGATTTTTACATTTAGCATTTTATAGCATTTAAAAATGAGTTAACTTTCTAAATGATGAATATTAACAGTATTTATATGAGATTTAAAGCACATTTATGGAGGGTTATTAATGACAGTTAAAATTGCATAAAGTGTCAATTTATATTACGTTAATATAGGTTAAAGCAATACACAGAAATAGAGTTGATACAGAATAAAGCATACTGCTTAACACAAAAAAGATCAATGCTTACTTATGTAAAACTAGCACAATAGTCATTAGGCGTAGTAAAAACACTGATCGATAGAGCACCTGCCTGCCGTGCTAGGAGTCCCGAGTTCGATTCCCGGCGGTGGAGGTGTGGATTTTTGTCCGATCGAGATAATTCCTCATCTTCCCCAGAGTCTGGAAGTATGAATGAGAATGCGAATATGTGCGTGATGTAATGATTAAAATACAAAGAATACGAGTTAACACCCTCGAGATGTTCCAAAGGAGAATGGCTGTCGATATGGCCATTGGAGTTAAAGGCGGGGTATAAATGGAACACAAAAAATTGAAGAGTAATTCACAGTCACTTAATGACGTAATAAAAGGGGCAAAATTAGTTTACTGTGCACAATTATAAGCGAAAACTGGAAAACTAACTTGTTTCATCTTCAATTTAGCATTCAAATGCATAATTATTATAGTTATTAGACCTGATATCGCAGTAGCTACCCATCCACCAACTAACAACCCTTTCTACGTATATCGAGCGTGAACCACCCCTGAGAAAAGGAGTGAAGTATATACAAAGTTATTTATTTATTGAATAGTGAAATTTAAGATTTTTGGAAGGTTATCTTTATGCAAAGCATCAAAAGCATAAAATATTTTATACTCAACGTGTGTAAAAATACTAAATTAAGTACGCAAATGGCACGAAAATACAATATAATGACCTAAAACCGCAAAATGGCACAAAAGTATGAAGTACAGGCTAATAAATATACATTTCGTGATTTGAAACCCATGTTAAAGATTTATATGCATACAAAGTTGAAATAGGATATGCCATAAGAATCCGAACCTAAATTATCATACCACATATGCGATCGCCCGGGCTCTGACCTGCACTGTTATGTCTATCATTATCTCTTTAAAATTAGCGCAGCTGGAATATTCCGAGTGAACGCCACAGTTTAGCAATGTATATGAAAATTCTAATCATGGTGTTTGTATGCTCGATCGCAAATTATTTACACCCTGTATTTACTCCTAAGAAGGGTGCTGTATGGTAAATGGCAGCGAACCGTAAACTATAACGGCCTTTAAGGCCTGAGCCCCGAGGTGACCCTGGAGGAGAGTCTTCGTGACGACGAATTGCACGGTGACTCGAGGATCAAGATAGGAGAAAACACGGATGTTTTACATTTAACGCTCCCTCCATTAATCCTGTTATCTTCACCTGTGAGCCTCTTTAATAATCATTTGTTTTTCACGTTCAAATCTAATTCCTAAATGTAGACTACACTTGGTGAAACGAAAGAGGCTTCTAGATTTCCAGGTTGATGCTTCCTTAGTTCGACCGTTTCATATAAAGCGTGATTCTCTTGTAATGTGATTTTAAGTGGTTAGATCAGCACGCAAGCTGATTCTTTGCCCCTTTGTTAAGTACCTTAAACTATGGCAGTTTAAAACATGCTTAGATTTACCGGCTTGAGGAACTTTAAGCTATAACATGCATTGTATAGTTTGTTGTGTTTTAGTTAGAAAAGGGATATTGGAGGCTGACACGAAATTATAGACCCATAGCTTTATGAAGAAATGATAGCGAGAAAGATTAATAATTACATGTACATTTCCATACGTTAAAATCCATGCATAATGTAACTAGCAGTTGCGTGTTATGTCCGTGAATCAAGTTATTAAATAGTCAGCTTCCGTGTTAAGGAATACCAATTAGTATAAATCAGTATAGCTAAGGCAATTAGCCTTCGTATGAAATAAAATTAACAAGAAAACCATTAGCTGAAGGCGTTACATTCACAAATCACAGAAAACTGCAAACATCATGTAGACAAAGTTCGACAAATTCCAAAAGGAATAGGATTCTTAGCATTTAGAGAGTCATAGGGTAAGAAGGTGGGTTTTACATAGGAATTGCCAGCTTAAGAATTTGTAACATGTATGTAAAAACTTTGCTGAGAAACACTAAAGTAGGGAAAGCTTAAGGAAGGACGTATGCAAATATTCAGAGTCTTACATAAATAGCCATAACATCCAAAGTTTTCAAGTTAGATAAGTGAAACTTAATATACTTATTTAAGATAATACAGTTAATATGCAAAATTTTCTTCATAATTTTCCATTGTTTATAACTAATGCTACATATTTTTTCTATGTGCAGAAATATTTACAAATTTAAGCCCATTTTTTTTTTTTTTTTCAAAATTCACATATGCTATCTTTCTGAAATGTGGTATGTTATTTTAAAAACACACTAAAATGAATTTGTTGGATTTAGATTTCTTATTGAAGCTGAATATAATTTAAAAAATGTTAATCATATGCATCCTTTAAAAATTAAAATAATTTCATATCTTTTGTATCATCACATTCCATATGGAGCTTAATCTTAAATTCTAGAAACAGCAAAATGTTCATTGGGGCATAAGAAAGCTGTGTACTAAATTGTATCACTGTAGATGAAGTAGTTTGATAGAAAAATGGGTTGAAGTTGTAGAAAATGCAAATTACGGGGAAAGGCAATTAAAACTACAATAAGAATCATTCAGTTTGCCTTTTAATTTTAAGTCAGAAATTCCCATATCCATAGTTTGCATCCTCATTTGGGTATTCTTCAGCCTTTCTTTTTAAATTCATCTTCTGCATTAATTAATTTCATAGCTCTTTTTGCACCAGCGATGCGAATGTTGTCGATACTCTGCAAAATTGTTTCCATAAACACACCAGGTTGATACCCTAACAGATGCATAACTTTCTTTCTGCCAACATTCCCATCAATAAACACTATTGCAGCATCAAATGTAGCAATTTTCACCACTATGGAAGACAGAAATTATGTTTAGGGACACCTTTTCCATATCAAACTGTTGAGGCATTAATTTGGGATTTGTATCTCTCCATAGAGACATTTTTTTAGCAAGTCTGGGTATGCTTAGAATTTGTAGGTGGGCTTTATAGATTTCAAGACAGCTGATGGAAGACTGTTGCTACTATGTTACTATGCAACACTAGGGCATTTTTAAAAGTACATAAAGACCACGTACAGTCATAATATTTTGCTGTTTGATAGCTAACACTATATACAGTTTTACAAAACAATAAAAAAAATTAGAGTTTTAAACATTTTCTCGTACGTCTCCCCTTAACGTTGCCAAAAGTGTGTGTGTTTCTAAAAATTGTTCTTTGGCTTCGTATTTTTCATCGCTTACATAAGTGCCTTACTGTACTTGACTATGGGCAGTCCGTAGCGCCTAAAGACTGCCGTTAAGTTATACTTACATCCTTAGTGGTCGATGCAAGAGGATTCTGTGAATAATATTTCTGCGTCTCGGGGTAACTTACGCCTATTATTATTTCCAAACGTTACGTATAGATAATCAGAATTTAGGTTATATTAAACTACAACAGTTGCAGATTGTTGAGCTAAAATTAAAAAAGTGATTGAATTTTACATTCTAAAATACTCGGAAATTCGTTTTAAATATCTCATTATTATCCTGCATTAATTGCACCAGTAACCTTAACTGGTATTGTCTATCCTCGCATCAAACCACATATACTCGTACCTTGAGAAAAACAGCTTACGGTTCACAATTTTAGCAGTCAGCCACAGATTCATCCTAGACCGAAGTATAGCGCAAAAGAGGTATCACGAGGGAGTATCGTAAAATTCTAAGTATTACCCTTTAAAATGTGTGTTAGAGAGTTTGTGTTGTCGTGTGCCTGTTTGTTCTTCTGTACGTAGTCACCATCCAGATTTACACATTTTTCCCAGCGTTTCTTGACCTTTCGATTGACGAACACCTTTTAGAGTATACCGCGTCGTTTCTTAATCAGAGCTGCTCGTAACTTGTCCAGAAGACTGCAGTAGTATCTGCCAGAGATGGTTTGACCCTTGGTAAGATAATCCTTAAGGATGGCTCCATGACAGTCCCAGAAAACTCAAAGCATGAACTTCCCAGCTGACTTTTACACCTTTGCCTCTTTGTATGGGGGTGGGTTCGGCATGTTTCCATTTCATTCTCATGGGTTTTGTCTCTGGATCATATTGATGGATCCAGGTTTCATCCATGGTTAGCAGACGATAAAAAAATAATCTTCATCCTGTTCCAACAGCACCAAAATCTGTTTTGAGTGGTCACGTCGTGTTTGCTTTTGGAAAGGGGTTACCAAACGTGGAACCCACCGTGCAGACACCTTAGACATATGCAGTTTGTCATGAATAATTTTCCCCACACTACCATAACCAAGATGTGTCTCATTCATTATAATTTGGATGGTTGTTCGTGAGTCTTCCAGTATTAAACATTACAGTTTCTTCACTGTGACAGCACCATCTGTCATTCACGGTCTATCAGGTCTTGGCTCATCTGTCAGGGACATGTGACCAGTTTGCAAATTCCATTTCCACCTCACAATAGGGTCATACGATGGGCAACCATTTCCATAAACAGCCGTCATCTTATCATGGATTTCCCGGAGAATTTTGCCCTTCAAATGCAGGAACTTAGTCAAACTACGAGCCTCAATTTCCTCCATCTTACACCTTAGTCACTCCTGGCATTCACTGCAAAAAAAAAAAAAAAAAAAAAAACTACCAACATTACGTCCCGAGGGATCAGTGTTAACAATGAAAAGTTTTCATCGCTCTAGCATAATAACTGCCGTGTGATAGTTAAAACTTTATGACACCCCTTCGCATAACACAATAGTCAGAATTCCAAAATGTGGATATCTGTATGCTCGCTTTGAAAGAATATTCACTTTGAGTGATTTATCAAAAAAGGTCGATCTAGAGCTTCAGAAATGTATGATCTATAGGTATAAGGGATATTACTGTGACCTACATAGATTTGTGTTGGTTGCCACGATCCTTGAGGACGGGATAAAGTTAGGGAGGCACAGGAAGCTATAGGTCCCACGCAGACAGGTCACAGAAATGTGAGAAGTTCTTAAAACTTCCAAGCTCAAAGATCCCTCTACTGTCGGAGCTGCCAAGACACATAGCGATGAACGAGCCCTCAAATAAGCAGCCTCCATGTCCACTGGGAGTACTTAACTAATGAGTAAGCATTCCTGTCAATTGCCACATGCCTTCACACGCCATCAAAGCTTGAAGTATATCCAGCTGAAAGACGAGAAGAAATTGAATCAACGGAAAAACATGAAACGGATGAGAAACCATCCAGCTTTCCCCAGTCGATCAAGAAAACTCACGGAAGGTCCAAAGTTGCAGATGTCACCCTCCCTCGGTAAAATGTAGGATAAAGTGTTTTCAGCATTTTCGGATAAATAATTGCGAAATTGCTAATGACAAAATGGGGGAAAGGAATATGTTGATATAAATAGTGAACATTAAGAGCTACATTTTCTGTGATGGCCTTTACAGAAAATTACGTATAAAGGCATTCTTTCCCCTAAAATGCTCGACGACTGTTCAGATAAGTGTTGTACTAGTAGTGGTGGTTGCAAAAAAAAAAAAAAAAAAAAAAAAAAAAAAAAAAAAAAAAAACTCAGCTAGAAAATTTTTTTCTTGAAAATTGTTTACAGTGCATTAATCACAGAGTTTCTTTCTTGTCTTAATCCTATATGATTTCTTTGGTAAGCAGAATTATTAAAATACACTAACTGGTTTAGGCTTGGGAAGTTTACAAGTTTAGCAGTGTTACAATTGTTTTCAACCTCTACAAATGCTTCTAAACTATGCATTTTAAACTATTTGCTTCAAAGTGTGCATTTTTTTTTTTTTTTTTTTTTTTTTTTGTAATTTACGTCCTCCAAATTTAAGTCATATCGGGCGATGAATGTAATGGGTGAAATGATGCTCAAAAGAGCCCAGGGTCCATAGAGCTTAGAGTTACCCAACATTCGTATTTCAGGATAAGGGGAAAACCCTAGAAAAAACCTTATCCAGGTAACTCACCCTGACCGAGATTCGAACTCGGGACCTCTTGAACGTGAGGCAGACACTCTACCACCACGCTACCGCGGCGGGCGCATTCATGTGTGTAAAATAAGATTCTTTTCTGAAAAAAAAAACTGACTTAAAAGTTTTGATTTAAATGAAATGTTTTGGATATTTAATACAATTAAATATGTATCTTAAATTATTACGAATAACCTCTGAATTTCTCTTCATCCTGGGTTAATTTTCTGTAATAGGTAAACCACAAGAGGTGAAGAAAATTTTACTGCAGAAAAAATGTAATCTCATTAACGTACACGACATGCGAAAAGTACATTTTTCAGGAGCTAGCCATTTCCGACATATTCCTTTATATGTTGTTGCTAAAATGCTGACTCTCTTCTAAAATATACAGTAGTAATTATTTTTTTCTCAGGGCTGTACAAGAGCAAGGAATTTACAAGTCATTATATATGAAATTGTAATAAAATATTTGTTAATATTTTAATCTACTTTATTCTCATCTTATCTACAAGAAATAGTTAATGAAATCATTTATACTGTTTCTCTCGATTAACGTTTACACAGAGTTTTTCTTGTTTCAAAGCTCACAAACAGCTTCAAGGTTCTGTGTAGGGATAATCAGCACACCCTGTATAATAACGTGCACTTTTCTGTAACCTACTGAAATTTTGCTGGATGGAATTACAGCTTTCGTGGAAGTAAGAGGTGTATCGTGGAATCAAATCAGCTACTCTCTTTGGAGTGTATGACAAGCCCTGGTGAAATGTTTTGTTCACGACTCCTCAGGTCGTGCTGAAATTGACTTCAGAGGATAAGTATGTTGATAAATGCTACAACCTGACCCCGCTTCCTTTTCTCCCACCATAATATACTTGTTAAGGACTGCGCTGTTTGAAATGGAAACCTCCAATCACTAGGTGTAATTTTGGAAACCTTTCCCTTATTATGTGAAGCGGTAATTTCGTATAATATACTTATTGAGATATTTCAGTATTTAAATTAAGTTATGAAAGAGAAGAGCAGGAATAATAAACAAAGCTAAAATTCCGGAATTAGTTTATCAATATACATTAGTCACAAAAATATTTTAGTACTAAATCAAAAGAAAGGAAATGTTTTTGAAAGAAAAAGGAATATTAAAAACTCATATTTAAGTTAACATTGTTTTAATGTGTATAAATCATAAACAGTTGAAAGTGAATGGTAGTCGAAGCAATATAACAAAAGCTTGGGGTTATCACAGAGAAGAATCAAGTCATTTTATTTTACAACCCACGAACGTATTTGAACCACTCAAAATAATTCCAGAAGCATAGTTATTGATTATTTATTATTAATGTAGCAGTTAGAGATTGAAAGAGGCTGAACGAAGAACTCCATCAGTTTATAATTCAATATAAGTGAGAAAGATTCCGTATATCAATTATAAATACTTCGCCAAATAGAAGAAATCAGTGACGTTGTTACATTTCATTAGAAAATTGCCTAGAAATATTTAAATAATAACTCCCTCACATTAAATAAAAGAATTAGTAATAGTGTATCTGTTAAGAACGTCAATGAGGAACACTGCTAAAGCAATGCAGGAGTAAAATACTCTCAAAGTGTTACAAGAAATGAAGGTGACAGGACATGTCGATTCTTGAAATTGTAACCAGAAATAAAAAAGTAAAAATAAATAATAAAATTATTACTAATCCCAAATACGTTTATCATTTCAAAACACATTCTCGTTATATATAATACATATTTCTAAATATTTATATGAGGATTATATAGATTTATATGTTTTTCAAACTCATTGTTGTGCTTAATTTTAGTCTAAAACTAAGAACTAGCTAAAAGTCAAAACTGTAATACCAAATTCTACTACAAATATAGCCATACAAACATGCACCTCATCCTGAAGCGCACGAGCTGTTTTGGAGTTGGAGGGCCAACGTATATCAGAAATATTAAAACACTTTTTATTCTTCTTCACTTCATGGCATAGGCAATCAAGTGCGTTTTCCGCCTTCGAAGTCCTCCAGCCATCGTTTCTTGTGTCTACCCACCGATCTCCTACCTTTAGGATGATACTGTAATGCTTGTTTTGTAAGTCTATTATCTGGCATTCTTTCAACATGTTCCTTCCATTTTTGTTTGAGATCTTTTCACCTATCATTCATACTAAAAATGTCCAGCTCTTCTCTTATATTTTCATTTCTTCTTAAGTCCCTCTTTGTGCATCCTTTCACACTTCTCAAGAATTTCATTTCTGAAGCCTGTATTTTACTCTGTTGTTTTTTAGTTAACGTCTAAGTCTCTATTTCTATTTATTGTTATAGTTCTATTTATTGTTCCACACACTCTTTGAAATTTGCATATTTAATTGTAGACACCATATTCCTTGTCATAACTAACATCAGTTCCCAAGTAGTTAAAATGGCTTACCTGTTCAACGCAACGATTATTTATAACTATTTTTGTTTTAATTGGCTCTTTTCCAATGAATGTCATTACCTTTGATTTTATAAAAGAAATTTTCATATTATATTGCTTAGAAAGTTTACTAAGTTTAAAAATAGATTTTTTCAGTACAGACTCACTATTTAAAACACAAGAAGCTAAATGGAAGAGACTGAGAGAACTCAATGAAGGGCATCATATATACTCTAAGGCAATAAAATAAATAAAATACCACAGTATCTCCTTAATACTCTTCTTTATAGTAAACATTTACATGTCAAAATTTGCTAAATGTATGTTACTATCGTGCAATATCAGGAACGATTTTTCTAGATAATTTAGGCATTACGACCAGAATTTGTTAAAACTTTAACGAAGCAGGTACATATATAATATTTTCTGTCTTCATGGAATTCCAGAACTTGCAGAACGGAATTTAATGCAGTCGAATCTAGAAAAGGAGAACAAAAAACTGTGCCTCTTTTATAAATGTCAGTTATTATGATTAACATAACATAAAGGTTGACATTCTTTAGTGAGGAAACCGTAATTGAGAATATCCCTTTCCTGTTTTCTGTCTTTCATCCTGCCCATTAATGAGAGTAACATATAATTTTAACAGTCTGAAAACGTCTGGGTATGCAGGTAAGGTCCTCATGCCTCGGGAAAGATTCTTCTTGCATTCCTAACTAATAACTAGTGACTGGAAAAATATAAAATTTCACAATCGACCTACACTGTGCTAGCGATGTGAGAAAACATTTTTATTACAGAGAGTGTGAGGAAATCCGTTAAGTTGGATACAATTTTCTGATTTCCTAATACTAAGGAAACGTTTCATAATACAAGCTAGTCTATTACATGCTATTTACTTGTATTTGACTTCCATTTCATAAATTTAATGCTTTATAACTTATACTGAATTTTGCTTTTCCTTTGCCAGTTATATCAAAGCTAAATGAGTATCACGATTAAATTAGACAATATTTGCAAAGAGATTTTATACCTCCAAATATTTAAATTGTCGCTTACAGCAGCATACTGGACCTATAAGGATACAAGGAGACAAACATTAATTCACTGTTTGGCTAGCTTTGAATATCATATTTACAATCTTAGAAATCAGAAAGTAAAGAGTAATTTTGCATTGAAATAATTTTCATGTAGGTAATACGTATGTACGTACACAGTACTGCATATATTCTATATTTTTATATATTGAAAGCAAACTAATACAATTTTTTGTCTGTTTTCGTTACAGACATTTGGTGCAAAGCCAATAGTTAATAGCTTTTGCTTTTAAAATGTTTTTTTATTCAACATTATATACGATGAACCTCACTTTATTTATATATACCATTTTTCTTGACCATACTGCGGTAAATTTTAGTCCCCAAAATTTCTCCATTAATATAATACAATGTTATACTTTTCGGTTAAATGTTTCGCATTAATTAGTCATATTTCTGTCTCCATGTACAAAGCATATTAATTTAAGTACTCCTTACGTGCAGTTTATAATTAGGTATATGTATTACGCACCGTTTTTGTTTTCCGTATCTTTGCTGTCACAACACAAAGCAGCAGGCATATACGAGTAATACTTTAATACTTTGAGAACCCATTATTGCTGCGCAGAACCAGAATATGATCGGACGCTATTTTTTCCAAACATATTATCTAATAATACTGATGGTGGCGTTGAAGAAGTAGCCTAGACAATGAGTGTATTCTCAGAGTGCATAGACCATTCAACCTCTAGAAAGTAAACAACTTTTACTCTTACGAACTCTTAATGCTGACAGAATTTCTGTGATTAGAGCATATAATTGACTATGTGGAAAAGTCAAAACAGTAAACCAAAATTGACGATTTAGTTTAAACGAATACTTCTACTTCCTATTTTAGATTAAAATATGAATAACGTCCATAGACATCAATGAATTTCCATCCACCAACCAGCAGCGTAAGGGAGTTTCATATCTTATCTGTCTCTCTTTTATCCCCTTCCACATGTTTGCAACAGGACCCTTCTATAAACAGATTATAGAAGTGTATTGTAACCACAGTATCAAGCAACGATTAGGAGGCGGCAAATTAATCGAAATCAAATAGTTAAAAAGGAAGATAAATTAATAAAAATGCTTTGCGAAACTAATATAAAATCTTGTTATAATAATATGAAATTAGAATGGATAGATTAATGATTAAAATAGCGGTTGACTTAAAGAATAAGAAGGGAAGAATATAACTGAATATAGCATACATACTAGCATACAGGCAAGGAAAAGAAAACATTCTTGTAAAAATCTGTACACGTCGGAGAGACAGGAAGGAACGAAGGGCCGTTACATTCTTTGTGCTAGGCAAAGTTCAGTGTCAGAACTATAGAATACTTCCAGTCAGGAATGTATTGGGACAAAAGGGGTTGCAAAATAATGTTAAGCATGAACGCTAAAGGGATTTACTTCGCTGATTTGATAACGATGTATACCGTTACAAACAACTCAGGGTATACGTTCCCCAACACAGGGTGGGCTGAACGTCAATGAGTTATATGAGTTTTGCAAACCAATGCGAAAATTCTAAATAAACGAGAAACCAATAATAATGTAACATTTGAGAAGGGTGAGCTAGTTTGGTCATGTGATAAAGTTAGAGAGGGGGTCAGAAAAAGGTTCGAACTGAATCGTGAAATAAGAAAAACTTACTTAAAAGTTTATACTGCGTCAGGAGGGACGTGTTCATACGCGTTAAGAAGAGAAGCGAAGATTTATAAGTCTGAAATGTAGGGAAGTTAAGAATAGTGCAACCAGCGTAAGTGTAAGCAGCATTAAAAATTTATTAGAGCAAAGTGGTCGCCGTATAAGTAATTTTAAACAAGTAATCCAGGGTTTCAAGTAAAATTGAATTTATTTTAGGAATTTTACTAACAGGTGGTCACCAATCCAAATCGATAAGCAAACTTAGTAGGAATTAAACCAAATAATTCTGCAACAAACAAAGTGTTATTAATACGACTGAGTAGCTAACGATCACCAAAATCCATTTCCTACAACAATTCACCTGAGGCTAAGAAAACTCATAGCTCCAATTAGAACCCAATCAATTTAACACTGGTATGCGGGTTTGCCGCAGTTTGCAGTACAAGTGTAGAAAAATCAAACTTTAACATTTATATAAACTTGACATTCATTTTAATTAAGCACTGTTATTCAGTTTTGAATTACTTTGGGCACGTATAAGGTACGAAGCATTAAGAGTTCTGCCACCCATTGTGTCATCCGTAGAACCACATTTGATCCATTACAAGGCACCAGCATAATTAATATTCTTACTTTCTGAAAATTTAGCTACTTATCTGATGTACATGTATTGATGAATTTCTATATAGTAACGATGTCTCTCAGGCTGAAGAGTATTATATACGAGAGTCTAAGCTACTAATAGATAAGGAAAGTCATTCCCCTCTCATGAAGGAAGATTCCTGTGTTAAGTCATCGAAACGGGAGAAATAAATGTTATCTGTAGGACGCGTCATAGACTGTATGTATTGCAAAGTCGTGAGGGAGATTGGGTCGGGTACTTCAGCGTAAAGATTATCAGAAGTCATGGCCTCCCCTCCAGGGAAACGATTCGTTCCGTCGCTCACACAGACAAGACACTGCGACACGAACACAGCCCAGATAGGGAAGATCTGTGGCCACCGAACTGTTACAACATTCCTAGAACTTTCAACACCGCGCTGCTTACAATCAAAAGGTAAAGAACTATTGCATAATTATGGTTTCTCCTGCACACTCTCTGTTCAGAATAGGTATAACAAGAACAGATTTATTAGTAATAACTAATAACATTTATGACAATTTATTTATATAAGGAATTACAATGTTTACACATTTATATTCCGAAAGTAATATTTTTATTCTTTCCTCGTTCATTCAGCTCCTCCTATCCTTTGCATGCATCTTAGTCTTTATTTCCTGCATCCAAGAATTTTTTGGTTTTCTGCCCTATCTCTTCTCCCAAATGAATCCATTGCTAAACTTTTCTGATTATTATGCCATTTCTGACATCTGTTTCGTTGATCACATATTGTGTATTCCATCACAGAATTCTTCAAATTAGTAGTAATAATGCACCTATTCTTTAACAATTGTGAATAACATGCTGACGAGCTTAAAAATTACTTTTCCATAGACAACTTCGATGTTAAACCTTTGAGTCTCTGAAGTTCAGCAACCATATGTGATGGTATCTGTTACTATATATTTGCATATCTAAAATTTGGTTTTTAATTATGTTTGTCACATAAAAAGTTGTTTAAATTGTGTTTTACTAATAATAAACAAATGACTAAATAATAACCAAAAAACACGGTGTGGGTCTATCTGTTCTAATCCATTACAACTATTACTTCAATCGTAATATAGGAGGACCAACATCTCCCCTGCCTTTTAAATAACATTGAAAAAACGATTCTAGTCCATTACATCAAGATGCTCCAGCAATTTCTTTTTGTAGTTTTCCTTGCGTTGGTTTATTTGTTCTAGTTGATGTTCGTTCTTTATCGCTCACTGACTTCCAAGTAGTCATGGAGTTTATGCTGCTGATAGCATAATCTCAAACGTCAGGCCCTCCTTTATAATGTTTTCTCAACATATATGATTCTACGGAATTAAGGTAGTGTCAGTGATCCATAAAACGTTATACGAGTAGCTATCTATCTTACATTTGTTCTTCAAGGAAGTTAGAAATTCACAAATCCACTGATGTTTATGTACTCATTTTAGGATATTTTACATCCTAAATATTCAAGTCACTTACCCCCTGTGTTATTTTTAGTCGATTACAACTTTTAACTTTTATGCTGTTTGCCGACTTGTGCATTGGGATTTCCAATTTTTTCCGTTACTTCAAAAATATGATTTAGTTTAGTTCATTAAAGTAAGCTATCTCAATCCTCATCATCACTTCATTTTCCTCACCACGGAGCGGACTGAAATAGGCGAGAAGTAGTCTCTTTTTCCTTCTGCTTCATTCTCTGGATGTCCTCTCCAATGTCTCGCAGTAACAATACTCTCTGTATACGTCACAACAGTCGTCACAATCTAACTCATAAAAGCAGCACTTGATGTCGCATGCAACAACTTACTATTTCACTGTTTGACCTGCTCGCGAACACGGGCGTCCATATACAAGAGCGGGAGACTCTAGAATGTCCTCATTGGGAAAGGAGTGAAGATTTCAAAAATATGATTATCTCTAAATAGGCTTCGACTGTTTAAATTCGCTAAGAGCGCTACTTCATCTACTAATTCATCCTTATCTCTTCAACCAGTCAGTTGGTTTTTGCCTTGTACTGTTACGTGTTGGTTACTCAAAAGGAAGTTCCTATCTCAGGAATAAGCTCTCTTTCAGAAGAACATTGAGCTGGAGCTGGTGGAACTTGCGAATTCTTGTGATTCTATAAACATGCTGGAAGAAATATTATAAATTTTGATAGTGAACATTATTTATCTTATGCTCAAAAGCATTCTTATTTAGTTGCAACGATGTATTATAATTTGGTCAGATTCTAAAGCAACAATTCATGCTGAAGCATCCACATGTTATCCAAAGATGGAAAAATTCTACAAATACAAAATATAATCCAGATCATTAAAAAATCTTGAGAAACATACAACTTTACAATGGATTCCGGCCCACTGTAGCATTCAGGGGGAATGAAAGGGCTGATATTAGCAAAAAAGAAAAAAAAGAGAGAAATGTAAAATTAAACCGAGTAAAACAAAAGCCTTTTCATGTGAATCAGTTAAAAGGATCATAAAGAAAAAAATGAGTGATAATTAAAAATCTGAACTAACTGAAAAAACCGACATATGAAATTACTTCTAGAAAATCCCTCTGTAATTCCGGAAATGTCTCGTAAATTTGCTGTTGCAATGATGAGCGTTGCTACAGGACATGTTTGCCTAGCAAAAAATCTCCATAGAATTGGCATATTACCTCATACAAATTGTGTATTTTGCTCTCAAGATATATAAATGGACAGGGAACAACTACAAAACTATGCATCTTTACACAATTATCAAGATATAATTTCTAAGTACTGGAAAGCCAATTTAGGTTTCTATAAAAAAAACTGTTGATAGTTATTGTTAAGTTACCTTTAATTATAAAGGTTACATTCACAATGATTGAAATTTGTGGTTATATAATTCTTTTGATATGTCATTTATAATCCATTTTTTGTCTCATGTACTCCTATTTAGACTACAAACGTTCACGAGTACAAACCCGTTATTCATTTTTCACATTAACTTCGTCAAAACTTCCATTTACCAATGTTCAATAACTAGGTCTGTTCGACCTTGAAAATCTTACATGATCTGAGTTTAAACCGGCGTGAGCTAGTTTGCTAATTTATTTTCTTGCAACCTTTATTAATTTCACCATGTATCCCTCACAAAACATTTCTTAGCTTCTTTTCTTCCTCCTTCTCATTAAATATCCAAATTTCCAAATGCTGATCAGCTTCACTAAAGTTCTTCTTTTTTTCCTTCAAATTATGCTTCCAGACTGCTCCTCTGAGTGTCTATTAAGATAAAAATGTAGCTTGCAGAGGCCTTTTATTCGCACCCTTTTTACTTTTTGCCTCTTGTCTTGTTCCAGTCACCTACGGTGAAGTTCGACAAAGGGAAGGACAAGCACGAACATGACATTGGACAACGTGGAGGGTTGTGTAGAGGGGAAGAAAAGCGCGACCCTGATTTATAACTGGATGACGTCAGGATTCCAGTTGACAAGCAACAGGTGGTGATGTCCCCTCCATTTCACTGCTCACTCTTCTGGAAACGACTATATCGTATCTTACCGTTCCCAGATGGATTTGATGAAATGTCTCTCTTGATTTTCTCGCAATCTTCTTCTCAAGATAACTATAACACGTTTGTCTCCTAAACTAATGCTGTCAGAAATACCAATACGTGTTCAATTTTATGTATCTAACTAATCGAAGCAAACGAAAAATAATATTTGATAGATAACTGGTGTCATCCATCAAATGAAATTTCGGTGTCACTCCGATACAATATAACTAGAGGAAAATTGAAGAAAAATAATGTTTACTAACTAAGGCTCAGTAGCGCAGTGGTTTAGTTCGCGGCTCTCGTTCTAAGGATCCTGAGTTCGATTCCCGGCTATGAGGGGACGGTTCTAAGTCGGCCTTATCCACGCCTTCACCTCTGTCTATATGTAAGCATGTTCTCTCGCCTCACCCTCATCTTCACCATCACCCTACTATTGGAGGTAATGGACACCACCCTCTGGGTGTCTCCACCTGAGGTGAGGAAAGTTAGTAGCCAACCATATTTACTAAATATACCTGATAAGCGTTTTATGTTGTTTTTATTTTACACGTCTGTAAATTATTTCAAATTCTGAAGTTACAACAATTTTTAAAATGCTCTCGAGTCTAATAATTTTAGCACCGCTGTAATGGTGTATGATTGATGAATACTTGGAAACGTAACAAATTTTAGAACGGTAGATATTATTTCATGCTTACTTCCTGTGCTTTGACTCGCTTGCACATTCTGAAGTCCATAATTCTGCTGAACCATGAGAACAACGTAATGTGAGATTTCACATGACATTAGCTTATGACATCAATTTCCTCTTTATTCATGTCGACCATGTGT
The DNA here is from genome assembly GCA_030765055.1 of Mantis religiosa. NCBI lineage: Eukaryota > Metazoa > Arthropoda > Insecta > Mantodea > Mantidae > Mantis > Mantis religiosa. The sequence goes on along the minus strand of CM060947.1, from coordinate 73,550,031 downwards.
AGGTGGTCGGATGTGGACTTCGCTGACTTAGTAACCTGAGTCAACCATATACTGAAACAAGATTATTTGTTAGCCGAAGTGTCGTAAGGTTCTTGGGAACGCTGACGTTTGTTTGAGAAATGTTACGTAGCTTCCTTGACGTGGGACTGTCGATTTGGCACTAGGACGTCATGTTGGAAGTAACAATATTTAACGACTGCATATTTTGGTAGTAATGGGTTATTAGTTTGGGTTCTTTCGGAGGTCACGCTGATTTTAGAAATCGGAATTGTCAAGCCGCACTTCAGGGGATCCGTCCCCTTCAGCTGCCGTGGTGTGGACGCTGCGGACCCCTAGCACTCGTTACCTCTGATGTTACTAGAGGAACCTCGGGCCGAACGTTCGAGCCCCTCCCTGATTAGGAGTTGTTTGGATTGGGTTGGATTCGAGGGGGCAGTGGTTCCCGATACCCTAATATACCAGCTCAAGCACCAAAGATAAAATATAATGTTCCAATGTCTTTATGACTTTTTGAGAATAATCATCGTTGCAATAAAGATTTTAATTTAGTACCAATATTTAAATTAAGTGAGGAAAGATGAATAATAGTTTATGGAATATCATTTCGTGTTACCTTTTATTGTTGCAGCTGCTGTAATAGTTAATTTATTATTTTTACATCGTGGGTGATCGGGTACGTTTCTGGACGGGGTTGAGGGAAAGCATTAATATTCCCGCGTACTAGCCAGCATAGCTAGTAGAAGGTGTGCTAGATCACCAGGCGGCCCCACCGAGGTCATATCTGTAGCCTTCCCATTTTGGAGTTGGCGCGCGTAAGTGGAGTATCCACTTCCATCTCGTCTTGAGTCCACAGGACCAGATGGGGAGGGGGGCCTTGTTAGTCTCTAGGTCTTGCCCTATGGTAAGCCCCACGGAGGTGCTGGGCGCCCTTTTGGGTCAGTTCGGTAACTCCCTTGTAGAAAGAGGCACGGGTCCTTCGTCCTACGGGTCCAGGACTATTGGGAGTAGAACCTCTGGCGTTAACTCACACGTGGCATCCTCAACCAAACTTATCTCCGCATCTCCAAGGTAAGCCCCTTATGGATCATTGACATATTAACGTAACTGCTATCACTAAAGATGAAACATTTGTATGCAGCACAAAATACTCGTTGATTTGAAAGCGAGCATAGGTAGGCAGATAAACAACTAAGACAGTGCGGCCAAAACAAATGCAACCGGGAACACAAGCACAGCTGTTCTGTCCTAAAAACACGTAATAGCATGAAACAAATCTCCGATCTTAATAATTAATAGGGTCGGCATTTCATTATAATCAAGTGCGCTGCAGTAGTGAACTAACGTGTGGTGATCAGTATTGATCACTAAGGAAACCAAGCAAACAAAAGAGCAGAAGTTATAAACTTTGTTACGGGAATGCAGCAGTAATAACATGTTGCGCATCCAAGCAAACACATTTGTGTGTACATTATGTAGGTATGAGATTAAAATATGTATGAAGTATTACGTAGAACGACAGTGTAACAGCAAAAATCATAAAGAGAGTATTGCACGCGCTTGAGGAGGTGATACCCTCAACATCAAAGTCAACGTTCAATGCAAAAGGATTTATGTAAGTTAATGCTCAAAGCTAATATTCCGTTGAGTAAGTAGACAATACCCATTTTCGAGGTTTTTGTAGGGGAAAATATACTAATCGGGGTGTTCTAAATCAAAAGGCTCTCCATAACGACTATTTATCTATTGCTACGAAAATACGTTGGGTTATATTGTAAGAAGGATTCTCCAAATAAAACCTTGGACTTCTGAGGTGTTGGATAAACTAAACCATAATTATATAAAAGTCCTGTTTGATAGGACTATAAGTCTATTATGATCTCTTAAGGGTAAATGCGAGTACTGGTATATGTTGCCTGTGCTGCCCCCATATGATAACGAGAGCAACTGGAATAAATGAATGGTATAAGTACATTATTCACATTACGTGCCCTACTATTGGACTTCAGAGATTGGTTGAAATTGATTGACACCTTTATGTCTACAATGAAGAAAATGTTCGTTAAGGCGCCTTTAAGGACACAATTTCGAGAAATCGCATGAGATATTACCCTTCTGCGAAAACAAGTACTTACAATGGGGTGTTGTAAAGTTTTAATTATCACCCGGTACGTTTTATGCTAGAGTAATGAAAATTTACCTGTGTCATCATTGATACCCCGAATTTCAGTGATTTGAGTACTTTTGTTTTTATAGTGAGTGCCAGAACTGACGGAGGTGTAAGATGGAGAAAATTGCGCCTCGTAGTGTGATCCGCACGCCACCAGTCCTCAATTGGGAGGCGTTAAGCACAAGGGATAGCTCGACGTGGTTTGCTACGGGCCGGAGCGCCTCGGCACGTATGTACTTTATAACAACCAGAAGGCGAGTAGTAGAATTTGCTACGTAAACGTTTACTATCGTTTCCATTATGTTTATGCACGCTAGTGTCATATACAGTACACAGTGTTGTCAGATAAATGCATAATACCTATACACAGTGCATTTCTGACCAAAATTTTCAGAGTATTCTGCTCTCTGGAGGGGTAAGGGGAAGCTCATATCAGCTCATGACGATGTCAAACATTAGTTCCCATGTTTCTCGCAAGAAAATTTGACTGTATGGATTATGTTCCACATCCAACTTTTTTTTATTTTTAGTTTGAATTTTCAAATTGTTATCCTTTACTCAAGTAAGCCGTAAGAGAAATTCTGTCTTGGTCAATCAAGGAGAATGGAACGTTAAAACCATTACATAGCGGTTAGCTCTTAAAATATTTAACCACTACTTAAGCTTACGACATTGTCCTATTCTCATTCCATATATAAGAAAAAATATAATGAAACCTTTCTATATACGTTTATCTAGATTAAAACGAAGTAAGGAGAAGAAGAATCTCTACTAGAATGAGTAGAAAAAATCATATAAATATGGACATAATATTCATAATTATGAAACATACTGAATTTTAATTTTAGTCCAAAACTAATCACATAACAATGTAAGTCTCAAAAAACAAGTCGGGGTGGTATGACTTAGGCTAGCCTATGTGACCCGCGTTCGAGAGGTCGAGGGTTTGCTTCAGTTGCCAAACTTCTTGAACAATGGATTTTTGGGGGGTTTTCCCTGGTTGCTAAGCGAATGCTGGAAAGTAAAGTTGCATATATCCAATTTTCTCTCCCTCAGTTTAACCTCAGTCCTCCTCTCAGTTTATCTTTCAAGTTGGTTGGATATTTTAGAGTTCCAAGTGTCGGCATGGATGAAAGGGGTTTTCTCTCTGTAAACCCTCATTCCACGGATCGGGGTAGTCTCCGATTACCGGGACCCCAGGGGATGTTTAGCGTTTTATGAGCAGCCACTGGGTAGTTTCAATTTGTACCTGCTGGAGACCTAAACCCTGCTGTTAACTTTCATCAGGCCCTGCCACTCCTCTTGTTACCGGGATACTTATTAATTTACGTCCTCCAACGCTTGAACGATGAATAAAAGGGTGAAATGATACTCAAATGAGTCCAGCGTCTGAGAGCTTCGAGTATCTGACATTATCCTGGTATCGCACTCTGGCCAAGATTCGAACTCGGGACTGCTTGAACGTGACGAAGACACGCAACCATTTATGCTACCGAGACGCAACTCAAAGGCACAGCCACGAAAGTTTTTCTGTAATAGGTGAAATGTTAGATCTCCCTTCCGAACCTTTTGATAGATTCAACCCATTAGAAAAACACAACATTACAGAATTTGTGTTACGTACATTTTCTTGTACCGTAATTACTTCGGAAATTACATGATTACTACGTACATTATTTGTCAATTTAATTGAAATTTCACCATAGCTCTGAATTTATGTACATCATGTTGAGTGTTCACTCTAAGTACGTCAAATTAGATGAAATCAGTCATCCAACTGAAACAGACTGTAAAAGCAGTATAGCTGTTGGCAGGAAACTGCACCCCAAGAGCGAAGATTCTCAGGGTGGGAGGTGCTCTGTCACGTCAAGTCCAGTTCTACCTCAAGACAGAGAGCGAGACAACATCCAAACTTGTTCGTCCAAGTATCCGGGAAGACGCCTTAAGACCCTCCCAGGTTACGAGGGGTTGGGTAAACCTTTGATGCATCCATCATTACGATGTTTGGCTTTACTTCAAAGTTTGGAGCCTGTACGTGTATGCTGTTTTGAAGGTAACTTCACCCAAGGCAATGCAAAACTGGGTAATGGAGCATCCTCGCGTGGAGGGTTAGAAGAGCAAGTCGTTAAGGTACGACAGACAACAAGACCAAAATCTTGGGAGGGAGATGACGTTTAAACTCTCCTCTTCTGGTTCCTGGAACTTGAGAACACTAGTCGGTCTCCAAACTCTATAATCCTCCTGTCAACTCTCAAGGAAAGGTAGGCAAGACTTTCCGAGGCGATCATGAGCTCCCCGCCCACCTCGGCGCCTCTTGTGTTTCATGATGAGCTGTGCTTTTTGTTTGGAAGGGGCGGGAGACGTGCATCTGCCACACAAACTACCGATGTGTAAAATGAAACCTAGTAAATTAACGGTGTAATCAGCTTAGGAAAGAAAAGAGACAGGGAAAGATAATTCCTCATATTCAGAAGTAATTTTTATCTCTTCTCGTCTTCTGTGTTTTTCAATTTTATACTCCTAATTTGAAGTTAAAACATCGTATATATTACATTTCTTTGACTTTGTATAGATACATGCTGTCATTTGTTCCATACTGCTTCAAAAAATTGCTCTTATGCAAACTTATTTTTATGTTTTAAGCTAATCGAGATAAACTCACAGATATAGACGCATTACACATATTGATATAGATACAGGAAAGGCAGAATCGATAGTCAATATTGCAATGTCGTTTACTATGACTTTAAAATGCCACAGACTTTCCATGACATCGGAAGAAGCAAGGGACTACGAACAGGATATTAATGAAATCAATACTAAAAGGTATCTCTTAAAAGGCTAAGTCATACTTTTTAAATTTAATTGTTAAAATTTATGTTAATGAGATCTAAATTCTTTGTTTGGTGCGTTTTTTAAGGATTTATATACAACAGTCCTCCGAGTAAGGAACTACTCGGGCTATCACCAGAAATATTGGTGCGCATCATACGTACGCAGTAAAAACGCAGTATTTAAAGAAGACTTGGAGTAACTTTGATGACCACAAAACTTTATAAAAGTGTAAGAATAATTTGAGCAGGGAGAATTTTTTTTATAATATTCGTATCTCATTTTAGGTAAGACCTGAACTTAATTGCCAGTTTGGCATTTATCTATATTTTCCTTTTGAGTTACTTTGTTCACACATCTGATACCTATTAAACAATTTTTTTTTATTTGGGAAGCGGGGGTTGCTTACCTCAAGACATGTTTCCCATGAAAGCTCTTTTTTTTTAAGTAGATTGTAATATGTACCTTCTCTACTTGCTGTAGGTACGTAGTAAAGAAAACGAAAAGACATAACTACCCTTATTTCAATATTCCTACCAGTAGGACAGGTACCGAGTGGGATGCCTCAGACGGTTTCGCCGGTAGTCTACACTCTGGAAGCCCGGGTTCGATTCCCGTGGCCGACCTGCCTGACCCATGGGTTTTTTTTAGAGTAGTTTTCCCGGGTTACCAGGCGAATGCTGGGTACGTTAATCATGTCCCTCTAGTTCATCTTCATCTTTTGGTCTCTTTCAGGCTCGAAATGTCTGTGGGATCTCGGGGAGCAGGGCAGGATGATATGCTCTGAGTTAACCAATTCCTCCTCCGGGAGAACGGTTGCCGGTCTCCGAAACCAGGTCTCATGGTGGGACAATTTACGAGCCACAATAGGGTGAAATGTTCGTTGCTTTGACTTGCCGGCAAGGTTTCCAATTAAGTGAAATGTAGTATCCCTGCCCTCTGCACTGTCAAGACTCCTTAGGACGTATCTTCTCCCGCCTCAACCTTCCTCATGGGTTACGCCCCACTTGGGGGTAGAGGTACAATAAACCAAGTGTGCTTTCCGTGCGGAGGCCCCTCCGAACTAATCTAGTTATCCAGGACACGCTTAACCCCGAAATATCTAACGCCATTTTTTAATGTCACTATCCTCCTCCTGTTTACTGTACGTATTAGAGAAATTAAAGTTTCTTTTTGTCCCCCCCCCCCCCCCACCCACATACAGAAGACTTCATCCCTTTAACAAATGAAGATACAGAGTTTTCGATCCAGAAAATCTTACATTTTACCTTTGAATTTGCTTTACAAAATTTTTAACATGATCACTATTTTAATAACCTTGCAATAGGTTCAGATATCAGCACAGTAGCATGGTTGCCTGATATATACATTACGCTAACTCCATAACACATTATTGCCGTTAGTAATAAACCGGGAATGACTTGTGATAACTTCATTAGGTTGTATTATATTTCATGAACATAACTAAGTGTATATTTTTATTACTTGTGATATTAATGTAGGAAATGGGTACATGGGAGGATTTATCTATTCAGTTTGTACGAAAACAATAGTGAATTTTACTATTTTGAAAGTGATTACCTATGAATAATTAACATGTATAATTTTAAAGCGCAAACAACGCTGATAAAGAGGTACGTTTAAAATTAGGTGTAGAAATATGAATGCCAAACACGAGATAATGGCGAACCTTTCCTTTTATATTTAATTGTCGTGGTTACCAGCACCAAATTCTACATAGGGTGCGGGAAACCACTTAGTTTTTCTTGCTGGCTTCTTTATCAAGCTCCAGTTTCTGTTACGTGCCATAAACCTACACACGGACTACCGGCTTTTCTTCCTTTCGAAGGAAGCCTTGACAGGGACTTTTAGAATAAGGTATATCATTTCCCCGATCCTCCGTCAAACATAAGTGTACAATGATAAAATGCCACAAGCAGTTAAAGAAACCAAAATATTGATATATAAATGCATTAGTACAAAGTGTCACGTTATATGGATCAGAGAGTTGGACAATTGGTAGACAGCAAGCGAATAAATTGCCATCAACTGGAATAGATTTCTGGAGGTGAGCAGCCAGGAAATCAATAATTGAGAAAATAAGAAAAAACACCACAATTAGGGAAATGATGAAATTCTAAAAGAATGTTTTGGACATAATTGAAAAGAAGACTTAGGTAGTATGAGCGTGTCATAAGAGTACCAAATGAAAGAAAATCAAAGAAGATATTGGACTAGGAGATGTAAGGGGCAAGGAGGAAGGGGCGACTTAGAGAGAAGTGGATGAATGCCCTTAAAAGGAGCATGGAACAAAGAGGACTGACAGACAGAGATGCTGAGGACCAGAAGACTTGGAGATTAAAGATTTCTTGAATGTAACGGAAAACTATCGTAGTGTGGAACAGTTAAAAAAAAAAAAAAAACAATCAAAAAAGGAATCCATCGCTATCCGCCGGGTTTGAACCTGGCAACCTAAGGCTAGCATGATTTAGTCGCCCTGTTCGAATGGTTACCATGGATTTATCTTTGGTAATAGATACCTCTCAGATAACGCACTGATTACTCCACGTGGAGTGAACCTATATCTGTCCATTGTCATTCCTGCGAATTCCATTGGCTGAAGTGACGCGTTCATTGGTGCTTAACACACGAACGGAAGGCGCGTCAGTATTCTTCTCTTTCTTACAAGAATAATCAGTGCGTTATCTGACAGGTTTCTAGTAACAAAGATAAATCCATGGTAACAGTTCCAGCAGGGCAACTATACCCCTGGATCACGGAAGAGATCATGATGATAATGATGATGATTATGAGGTAGATGAAGGAAATGATTAACACTATTTTCTATCCGTGGAGGCCGCGGTGTGGCCCAGCAGTTAGACCGCTTGGCTCTCCTGAAGGTGTCCCGGTTTCAATCCCATGCGACCGCAAAGTGAGTGGTGGACAACACAGCATTGGAGCGGATTTTCTCCGGGTCCTCCGGTTTCCCTCACCAGCATTCCACCAATTGCTCTATCATCATCTTCCCCATGATTTCATCTCGCCCTCATTCACCATCCACTTCTCTCACTCTCATACCAGACATCGGGCTGGTTACCCAGCCTGGATTCCATCTCTCAATCTTCCAGATTCCGTTACTCAACCTGCAGTCTACGGGTATAAGGGTTAAGAGGAACAGGAATAGCCTGACAGCACGTAGTGGTATAAGAGGACAGTTAAAGAAGTCTATCCATAGAAACAAAGTAGGAAAAACCATGAATTCTTGTTAGCTGAGTATAATCTATATTACAAAGGAGTAAAAGTTAAAGAATATTGCACCTGCAGCGGCTTATACATCCGTTAACTAATCGCAGTAGGTATAGCATGTTCTTACGGTCCACAATTAGACTGGCAATAAATCTCTCTGCCACAATATTATGATTATGAATTGATTTAATGCTGCTGCTGACGATATCTTTATGTATACGGATGTAGAAAACAAAAACTATCAAATGATTGAATACTTATACATAATGAATAGCTTTCTTATGTCGTTTCATTAGATATGGAGCGGGACGGTTATTCATTCTACGTAACTTTGCATTTGCGTTATAGTAGGCCCAAGCAGCTCCTCGTGGTTGAGTTGAAGAAGAAGTTGGTCTATAGAATCTAATGACATGCTGGGTATGTAAATTTGACGGCACTAGTATGTTAATGTCAGTGTTTATAGCCCAGCGGCCTTATCACATTATGATCTTTCTTGTGTTATTGACGGAAGGTAATCCAAATAAATATTAAAAATAGATACCCTAGTAGCGATATGATAAAGAGGTTCTGAACTCGATAATCATAGTTATTAATTAAGGGCTGAATATATACGATCTACTTACAATATTCCTTTCATAAACGGCTTAACGAGATTAGGAACACCAGCGGCTTCCAAACGACCAAATTAAACGTTCTGTTCTTAATTCGGGTCTAGGATAGCCTACAAAATAAGCAATGGGGATAGGTTTAGCACTCATCACAACAGTTATCTTTAATTATAAAAGTTAATTAAAATGAAGTACACTGTTATCGGATATTAAATGTCATAAAATTTAACAATTGGTAATTTACACATAAATTGGACCAAGTACATCCGGTAGACGTTTGCAAAATAATATATAGTGCACATAATGAAACTGAAATAACTTGGTGTGGTGTAAGATAATGACTGAAAATTTTGAGCTCCAGCTCTGGGCAGGTTCAAAGAAGCATTTTGTACTTTATTCAAGGAATCGCAAACATATTTTGACTTTGTGGATCGTAGAATTAAAAATCCAATTTGCAGAAATTCTAAATGTTCTTTATTTCCGTAGAAATACCTGATCAATTCTCACGTAACAAAATTACGTCACATACACACCACAATCCACCAAGGTCGATGACAATAACAAACAACGTTCTGATCAGCTCTCGTTACAAAAACTCTCTTGTTACTCAACTCGTCACTTCTTTAAATACCTCATTCATAATTCGAGAGGTTTCCAGAACAATAAAGAAACCGAATAATCAAGATGTTACCAGAAATTTCCATTTATCTCTGTTTGTTTCGGTAAGTCTTTTATCTCAAGCGCTATGTTTTCTGATTATGCAAGCTCGTTATCTACGTGAAACCTATCCGACTGTTGTCTTTATCTGCAGGCTCTTTTGTGTACACAAACCGCGCTTCTCTCTCGGCACCGAAACTTCCGTGCTTTTTCGCCGCGACAATATTTATGAAGACTTTTGGACAATTTAGATAAAAATTTTTATGTTTTACATCCACATAAATTTCCTCTTCTTCTTTAACCTTCCTACTTATACAACTATCATGGTGTTAGAGGAATCTTGCTCCTTAGGCTTCGGGTTGAAGAACCGCAACTCTGAATCAGATGGAGAAATCCAGGATGGGTGATCAGCCCGATGCCTGGAATGAGAGTGAGAGAATTAGATGATAGAAGTGGACGAAAGGAAAGGAAAGATAATAATGGAGCAATTGGTTAAGTGATGGCGGAGGAAACCGGAGATACCAGTGAAATTCCACCCCAGCGCCATCTTGTCCACCACAAATCTCACATGCGGTCAGCAGGGATCGAACCCGGGCGGCCTTGGTGACATCAAGTGGTCTAATCGCTCGGCCACGGCATTAGAAAAACCTGATCTTTTATCTTCATCTTCATCGAAATAAGTGTTTTAAAAAATTGCTGGCTGTATACATCCCTGTAGGGATTAGAAAAAGAGGCTTAAGTGATAGTTGAAACTGTTATAAGCGGGTCACTCTGAATTTCTGTTCTATTTGAAATGCCAGGACATGAAACGACAAACGGCTTCCCGTTTCAGAAAAGTATACGTACTTAACAATTCAAACCAATAACAATGTAGCGATCACCACCGAAGTTCATATAATGTATGCTGTAAGAGATTTCATTTTTGTGTAGGAAGATCTTTATTACATAAAAGTCGTTCAAATTAAACAGGACTTAACATGTTGTTTGCATCAAATATAAAATAGCACATTTCATTTTTCACTAAGGTAGATCTAACATTTAGTGCTTTAATCAAAATTATCAAGGCTAATTTTCTTAGAATGTCAAATATTTTGAAATATGTTTCACATAAGGGTAGGTTGGAGTGAGGGAATTTGTTCAATCTGCTATCGTATTCTCAAGTGGTCTTTAACATAAAAATAGGGCTTATATATTAACCCATTCACGAGTTCTCTGCACTACGCAAGAAAAATTGAGGGCTGCCGGGTAACGGTAGCGGCAGAGGCGAGCTACAATAATTGCCTCTCAAAGAGTATGTATATCTCTCACTGTTGTATTAAACAAGATGGTTCATATCATTTTAACATTTATCGCACACAATACTCTAATTTTCAGGTTTTATACAATAGCGCAGGTTTTTCATAACCCGTTGTCGACTGTAAATCTATGTTGAGTGAATCTGTTTATGATTTTCGTGGCGAACGGTGTAAACTGGCACCGATTTCATCTAGATTAAAAATGTGACACCGAACCAAAGCTTCAAAACGATCGCTTACAGTCATTAAAAGGTACATTAAATTGAAATTTTATTTCTTTGAAAATTTTCGTATCATATCTTTAGAATTTTCAGAAATTAGGTACACATTTTTGAATTTATGTGAGTTTGAACATACAAACACGAACTTAACGTAAAGATTCTGAAATGTTTGTATTCAACTTTTAGGTGGAACGTCATGCCCTTCCTCTCTACTTGAATGTGGCAATGAAAGAGTTATATATATTTAAAGGCAGCTACTCAGAATAATAAGATGCCAACCTATATGAACAAAATTAAAAATTGTTAGTATAGAACATCTCTAATTTTAATTAATATGTTATAAATGACCTGTCAAGTGACCAGAACCAAAACAGCAGGTTTCTACAGTTCCTGGAAGTGTTGAATCGAATTTTAATGAAAAGAGGCCGGAAGGAAACAGTATATTGTAATTTAGCAATACGTTTCTGTCATTAACATATGGAGCATAAAAATGAATTCTTTTCAAAGAGCACGTAATAATGGAGGAGAACATATGATATATGTTGGTTTCAGATTGAAATTCTACAAAAGAAATACTGGTTTAAGACACTTATTCTTGACTTCCAAAATCATTAAAGACTTTTGAAACATTTTAATCCAGATGGGGAGGATAATATTTAGTGTATAACTTAGTGACTGACCGATTTACATACCCAAAACCAGGTGCATGCTGTACTGTACGCCATGGCTAACCAATCTTCACACTGCTCTATCTATTGCATTCTCTGCTCGAGATCATAATTAAAATTGAATATCTGCTTTCATTTTTAATGTACTCTAAGTAGCTGATATCATTGAAACTTTCCGGATTCAAGGTGTGATATGTATCCAACCACTATTAATTGACGTTTAATCGCGATCTTAGAAGTGTCGCGTGCAAATTTTTGCAAGTAGCCGCTGGACATCCCTCGTAAGCTCTGTGCCGGCTCTTCCTAACGTATGCCATTGTTGACCATTGCGCGCATAAATAATCCCTCCCTTATAGTGATGCATTATTATGCCTATATGTTCATGCGTATTCTAGACTCACTCTCTGGTACTTCCAGCTATACCCCGTACCCGATTTTTGTCACATAGGTGCCACATAGAGCAGAGATGAAGCCATTAAACTCTCAGGTGAATACAGTTATGAGCATAGTAATAGTTCCCTTGTTAGAACATCTAAGTGTGCCGTGGTTAAAGTATCAAAGATATTGTTGCGGCAAGGGGCATAAAAATGTTTCGGCGCAAATAGATAACAGACGGACACTGCTTCAAGGAAATAAAGAGCTTTCGTTGTGATCAAAGACCTCGGTAGATTGTATATGTAAGGTAATTCTGTTACGTAATGATTGAACAGAGCGTGTCTCTACGAAAACAAACATTTTGAATTTCTGCAAATTGGACTTTCAATTCTAGGAACCTACAAAGTCACAATTTATTTGGAACCGTGAGAGTACTTTTGGCAGTTACATTCTGGACTTACAGAAGCTTATTCATATAAAGCACTTGCCCCATTTCATATGCGTACTTCACATAACCGTTCGATATTAATTACTTTCATTCTGTTAATAAGATATCCCCTTTTTTACATATTTATTTGTTAAATAGTTTCCAGTAATGCAAGGGTTCCTGTTAAACTGCTTTAACAAATACAACGTGGAGTCTATTTTCACACCAGTACAGTGCTATGGGTTGAATTTCAATACTAGTTTTGTTCAATTATAATTATTTTACGATTAGTGTAAACTAAAAACACTTATTTCATTCCACTCATGTATTATAGTGAAACTTATTATATTATTTATAGTGAAATTTAAGTGTAAAAGTAAAAGGTTTTATCTTGTTTCAAAGTCTGGCCAAATTAATGTTAGCGTAATGAACTCACTTAAGAAATAATTCCTATTTTAAATAATCCCTTCGAGTTATAAATTTATATATGAAGCAATTGCATAGTAGCACTTTATTGACTTATTGTCGTTTACGTATTTTAATCTATATTTCAGGCACATTTCAGACGTCTGTATTTCAGCTCTTGTACCACTGCTCGATGGAAATGTTCCAAATTATTCTACATTATGATCAAATACTTTGTGATAAATCTATGGTGAACAGGGGAGCAATTTTTTGAATTTATAAAATAATAAAACGGTTTACTGAAAAAAGAATAGAATCGAAATAATTTAAATTTTGGATCAAATTCAAAAATACTTTAAATTTTAGAATAATTAACAAAATTAAGTAACACGAATTTAAGAGATTTAATTAGAAATGATAGTTTTTGTGTTATAAAAATAATAATTTTTAATTGGTAATGAGACGTTATTCGTGAACAGGAAACGTTAAGCTATAAAAGGTAACGCCACTTGGATAAAGGAATCATAATACTGATATGTTTAGCATATGTACATACCTTTGAGTCGAACTGAACGGAACTTAACCAAACTTGTAATCCAGCTATATAAGAGCCAGCACATTTATGCATCTTGAAAAAAAAAAAGTATAGGCTTCCAGATCTATGTAAATTAACTATACCTTCCTTGTATGTACCATTTAGTTCAACACCGACTAAATAGCGCTTGGATGGCCACAAATGAGTTTATCTTTCCCTCATTAAGAGAACGTTGCCAAACAATTAGAAATATTATTATTTTTATTATTAATTTGTACAACAAAAGAGTTGTTTTTGAAATGAAGAGGCATTATCAAATTCTAAGGGACACTGAAAGTACGTTATAGCCAGTGATGCACACTATGGGGATTTACTACGGATTTACCGCCATGCACTGTCCCCACAATTATGACGTATACATTTATTCGCTGTAGTGATTACGAGAACTAGTCCACTCAGTGCATTCGTTAACTCTTGAATTTTTGTGTGAAGGTTCTACTAAAGATGCTGAACGCTAATTTTCAACTTTTAGCTCGAACACCATTAAATCACCATTGAACAACTGTTAATTCAAAGTAAACTTCACTCAATTCCATTTCTGAGGCTTCACAATTTAGCTCAGTCAAGATTTTCTCTCAATGAGTCACCATTTATAGTACACTTTGAATTATGTATGGAATTGTGCTCTTAAACTTATCCTAGAGAAACCACACACACACGCACACACGCACACACGCGCACACGCGCACACTAGCACACTAGCACACTCGCACATGCACGCACACACACGCGCACGCGCACACTCGCACACGCGCGCACTCGCACTCGCACACACGCACACGCGCACGCACGTGCACACGCACACACACGCACACACACACTCATATTCCAAACACCTATAGGCTATTAATATACAGATTAATTACTACTGAATTATTTACCTTGGTCTATATTCAGTTATATGCATTACAAAGTGATAAGACATAAATTTCCCTTTTGCAGGAGCATTTGGCCAAATATTTGTCGTAATTTCTTCAAGGAACAAATACATAAAGGTAAAAGTAAAGGTAACCCCAGGGTAGGCCATACGGCCTTCTTTGCGGCGAAGGGTGGCTACAGCACCCATCTATGTGGACCTCGGCATACAAGGTCTGTGAGGTTATCAGACCCACGAGGCAGCCGCCTTCAACCCCAGGAATTATCCTGGTTCTTATTTCTGTTAGAGGCTGAATGCGCGCTACTTTTTGAAAATAATGAACAATAGAAAAGTTTATGCAAAAACAAAATGATAATTACTGTCAATTTTTCAAAAGCAGCATCAAGATCAATCATGCTACACACTGTGAACTGCTTGCTTAGTCACGCATGGTAGTGTCAACTAAGTTAACTGAAGGCAAGGTGACCGCTTGTGCCATAAGTGTTATATTTAAGTGCAAGTGTTATGTTAAATTCTAAGTAAATGTTAACAAATAAAGGGAAGTAAAGACGGTTAGATTTGAATTTTAAGCTACAGTAAGAAATATGATTATAATGAAAATATGCAATAGTAAATGTATACCAGTATTTGAAGGATTATATACGTAAATATAGGGAGAGCAAGGAACTTGAACTTTCCTCCCATAGTAGCATGGATGTGAGGCAGAAGGGGGAAAAAGCCCAATAAAATCTAAAAGCAATATTTTCTATTAATCTGTCAATATAATTTTAAGGATACCAGATAATTCCTTTTGTGTTAAAATCGTAGTTTAAAGTCTTACTCTAACATTTCATCTTACATTCAGTATGCATTTAAAATCAAACGCCGAAATTTGGTCTGGAGGTTCAAATGCTTCACTTCCTGGAAACTTGAATGGTTTACTACGAATACAACTACAACCGGGCGGGTGTAGAGCAATTAACTGATAGTGGCAGACATGTTGACCAAGGATAGGGAATGCACTGGTCCATATAGAATACATATACACATATGTACATAACATTATGTTTGTATTACAGGTTCGGTGGCTTTCAGCTATCTGCACTAACTGGATATCTAATGGAAAGCTACGTTCGTGTGAAGATGCTGTTGCATAACTCCAAGCACCGTAGTTTATTTCATTCCTGCACCAATAATTGAACGCAGTTTGAAAGCACTAAATGCAAATGGAAATTCAAACAGTGTAAGTAATAGAGAAACGCAACTCTGAAACACTACATCATCTTCACCATGGACTTTTACTCACTTTGAAGAAATAAAAAAGAAAACAAAAAATAAAAAGACCACTTAGAGAGAGACCATCATCAGTATAGCTGATACTTATGCCATGAGGAGGGACGTCTCATTCACTGCAAACTACATGGATTTATTGTGGTTAGCATACCTTAAGAGAAGGTATGATGAAGGATCGTCGAACAAGTAACCCTCTAATGTTCATTAGTACATATCTTTTCCTTTGACAACGCATCCGCATCGTCTGCCTTACACCTAGAAGCACGCCTGAAACAGAAGAGGTAAGCGGAATGAAAGAATAGAAAGAAAATTGTGGCATTGGCCTACCGGACCATTTAAAAATAAAAATAAAGTAATAAAGACCATGGTACACATCTTAATAGACTGAGATAGCTTCAGAAAACCATTTTGTGCCTTAATTTGATCTAACCACCAATTCTGGTAGTGGAAGAAACTATTATCACCCGAACGTCGGAACTCCCTATAGAACCGGCCGGCAGTAGGGCCAGGCGGGAAGCATTCAGACCGCGGCTATCCATTTGTCTCATGTCACTAACTGAAGGGATGATTAGGAGAGCGGCGCAAGCCCTGTACCGTCTCTTTCCCCTCCCACCAGACGTCTCGAAACCTTGGGATAATTGTGCGCGCCGCGAATCTCCCAGAAACGGCGATCTTCCCTATATAAGGCCTGTAGTTGGCGGGTCAGTTGAGTTCTTAGCGAGCAGCCGTGAGGAGCGCCCAGTGAGGGAACGGTCTGGAAGACTGTGTACGTGCATCGGAGGAGTTGTGCGTAATTGCGAGTGCAGAGTGGACCTGTGATAGACGAAATGGTGAATTGTAATTGTGTGCCCTACGCAATTCTGTGTAATTGACGAGTTTTTCAACATTTTGAGTTTGTGTAATTGGACTTTTAATTTCACGAACCCACAAAGTCACACTATTGTACCTACTTCAGGAGAGAATTCATTATACGGATTTCATCAGTTTTTGTAGGAGTAACATAGCTGAAAATTAGAATTCTTATAAAATAACTCGTGATATTTACTGATAAAAAATTCATGTCATCCATTATGCTTGAATGAGTGATTTAAGTAATTGATGTTTCACTAAAAACCCTTTAGAAAGAGAAATTCTGTATATATATTCATTTTCTCGAAAAATAATACCAAAGGTTTTGTTTACAATGTGTGCTTGAAATACGGAAATGTGTAAATTCAAGATTTTCTTTCTCTACCACGTTCTTAGAAATTCAACAGTCCGAGGAGCTGTTGTATTTAAGAGAGGAAAAGGGCTACTCAGACTTCACTGGAAATACACGTCTTCCAAATCAAAAGCACATTTTTCCTTCGTCTATTACGTGCTTAAGGGTAGATAAAGGAGTAGTATCGTGTACCACCAAAAATTCGGTATCGGGAGTATATCGAAAGCACGAATCCTATCGATATCGAAATCCTGAATTAAAATGAAATATTTTTAGAAATAGTCTGTTTGTTTTTATGTATTACTTACTGTACCTTAACTCAAATACAAAAGGCTGTATTAGGTTCTATACGACATGAAACTTTTAGAGCAAATTCCCCACCCCAAACTACCATTTACAAGGTGGGGTGGGATTGGGATTTCATTACGGAGTGGATTCGGTACGCAGGCCACCATGCTGGGCCCATTGTTCCTATGTCCCCCGGGAGGAAGGATGAGGTGAAGAAGAGAGAGGGTGGCAGACCCAAGGAGCCACGGCAGTACAGAGGGCAGGATCCCTACAATTTACTTGAGTAGAGACTTCCCCCTACAGGCCAGGACAACGAATTCACTCCCCTACAGCGGGACGGCAACGAGCCCAGCAGCCGAGCCCTAATGGTCCCAAGGCTGCCGATCCGAGCCCCATAGGTCCCTAGCTGGCGGTCGCGAAATGGTCCCAGCTAGGAGCGGAGACCGGCAACCAACCCACCAGAGGAGGAAGTAATTTTTCACAGAGAATGTCATCCCGCCATGCACCGCCGAGACACCCGCCGACATTTCTACCCTGAAAGAGACCACCAGATGAGAGATGATATGAAATGATAATGGAGATGAAATTCAGGGACAGGAAATTCGGGGGATAACCTACCCAGCATTCGCCTAGCGACCCGGGAAAACCCCCCACAATACCCATGGGTCAGGAAGGTCGGCCACGGGAATCGAACCCGGGCCTCCCGAATGAGGACCACAAACGAAACCGCCTGAGCCATCCCGCTTGGTCACAAGAGGAGGAAAGAACCTGTGATCACTGATTTTTGTCAACATCGTTCTATCGACTTTTATTTAAGTGTCATTTAAAATGTCATTGCAAAGTAAGCGAAAATGTGGAATGCTCTAAGAATAGTTTAAAGGTATATACGAGGGATATCCAGAAAGTAGATTACGTTTTCGTCTGTTTCCGCTAGGAGCGGGGCTAGCGTGGCCATCTTGGGGTCAGAGCGTTGCGCAGCTCAGTCGGCATCTAGCCGTGCTAGTGAGAGGTTCGTGCTGTGCTCCGTTCAGATACTGTGACGGTTTGAAATGTCTGCGTTAATTGAAAATCCCACGAGCTGCGAGGTGCGTGCAGTAATAAGGTTTCTGACTGCAAAAAACTGTAAAACGATAGAAATCTATCGGCAGCTTTGTGAAGTGTATGGGGACAACATTATCACTGAAGTTGGAGTGCGTCAGTGGGTCATCAGATTTAAAAATGGCCGAACCAATGTTCACGACGAAGATCGAAGTGGGAGACCCAGCATAGTGACTGCCGAACTTGTCGAAAAAGTCGATGCTAAAGTCCGTGAAAATCGAAGGTTCACAATAACGGAACTTTCTTTGAGTTTTCCACAAATTTCGCGAAGTTTGTTGCACGAAATCATCAGCGAAAAGCTTGGTTACCAAAAGTTTGGTGCAAGATGGATTCCAAAAATCTTGACAGTGGACCACAAAAATCAGCGAATGGCTGCAGCGTTGAACTTTTTGGACGTTTACCATAAGGATGGTGACTCTTTACTCGATCGCATCGTTACTGGTGACGAAACATGGGTGAAACACGTGAACTGTGAAACGAAATTGAATTCAATGCAGTGGGGGCACACAAGTTCTCCCCAAAAACCCAAGAAATGCATGCAAACAATGTCGGCAAGGAAGATGATGGCGACTGTTTATTGGGACAGAAAAGGTGTGATTTTGGTGGACTTCCTGGAAAGAGGCCTTACAATAAACTCTCAAAGGTATTGCCAAACTCTCCAAAAACTCAGAAGAGCCATTCAAAACAAGCGCAGAGGAATGTTGAGCTCTAAGATCTTGTTGATTCCGACAACGCCCGGCCCCACACGGCAAATGTCACTCGTGAAGTTCTTGAATCTTTTAAGTGGGAGTTGTTTCCTCATCCGCCGTACAGTCCCGACCTGGCACCGAGCGACTTCCACCTATTCCCAGCAATGAAGAAGTGGCTGGCTATGCAGCGTTTTGATGACGACGCACAGCTGCAAGAAGAGGTAACGAAGTGGTTGAAGGCGCAGGCGGCCGAATTTTTCGACGAAGGAATTTCCAAGCTCGTACATCGCTACGATAAATGCCTTAATTTGAATGGTGACTATGTCGAAAAGTAGTATTTGAGTGTGGCTTTCATCTGTATATAATAAAATTTGTTTCCTATACCTTGTTTACTTTTTATTCCAAAACGTAATCTACTTTCTGGATAGCCCTCGTAATTGAACCTTTTTTATAGAATTAACAATTTCTGAGTCATTTCTCTTTATGAGTTTCAATGTTAAAATGCGTTTACTTTTCTCAGGCGGGAAGTACACATTTTTTCCTCTTCCTTTCCTTGTATTTTTTCTTCCTTTTCGTTCATGGTTATGCAAAGAGAATGGAATTTTAAAAACATCACATAGTGGCCATCTCTTAAAATATTTGAAATCGCTTACGCCTACTGGGTGATACTATTATCATTGTATTTTATGTACGAGCAATTCTACAAATATTCATTACGACTGAAATGAAGTAAATACAGGAATAACCTTTGTTCAGAATAGGTGATTGAAGATGCGTATATAAAGTTATGCAAGTATAGCCTTTTGGGAGGGAGCGGGGCCTTTTAGTGTTTTTATTGTCTGTGCTTCAGGAGCCATAGGAATTTATAGAAATAGAAACAGCTTTAATAACCAAAAACTATATCTTGTTGGAGCAGGCATGCAGTATACGTATATGAATTCGTGGTGCCGGTGACCATTTCACCATTTGGTGAAATATGGCCCTCATTAAACATTTGAATAAAATTTCATCAATAACATCTTTCAACCTACACTAAAATCATGTCTGTTATAATTTACCAAATTGAGAGGAACAAGACAGTAAAACCAGATCTTGTATGCATAATCAGCACAGCAGAAATGAAAATAAAGAATGACGAATGTGATAGTCTTCTGTTTGTAAGCTATGAGCTTTTCTCACTTCAAGTCTGGAAACACTTGGTTTATTTGTATTGTTATGAATATTACTTTATCACAATTATGGCTGACGTAAAACATCTTAACCCAGCTGAGTGACTAACTGTAGAATCTGGAGTTAGAATCTGGAACATTGCGGCATAGATTCCCTCTTTTTGTGGGTTTCCCAGGTCGATAGTCGAAGCAGATTACCTACTGTTACGAATGTTTACGTCTCGTTTGCTCTCATTTAATGGTTGCAGGGACAGCCCGTTTAGTGTACAGTTTGCGGTCTCTGAAATTTGGACGAAACTCTCGAGAAGGAACTGTTACTCTCCTCGCTCAGAACGTCCTAACCATGCTGTACGTAAGGGTGTGACAGTTTCAAATTTTAAACTGTTTAAAAGTGAGGACTGAGAATACTAAATCTGGAAAGGTCAGGGTCTGCGCTGCTTTGATGTCAATGGATCAAGCCAACGTTTGCATTTTCTGGTTTTATTCCTTCCTCTAGGCTATTTATTGGGCATACTGATGAAATTCTTCCATCTTACCCAATATTTTAATCATATTGAACCGTAGTTTACTTTTATAGGTTATACAGTGCTGTTAGTTTAGGAATCGACGCCCGACAGTTGCCATGCCACGTCAGTCACCCGCTTGCTCGCTGGAACTCGGGAGTTTTAACTCGCCGAACTAAATACAACGTAACTTACTGTGCTATGTTAAGAAGTTGACACTCACTCTAATCACAACAGCTGCTGGAAGTGCTGTCCATTTCATATTATACACAAGTTACACCGTCGTAAATATCTTACCAATTTCCCTAAGAATGTTTTAAGTTCATCTAAGGTACATTGTGTGATAAACTGACATAGTTTGAAATATTAAATGCGTATTTATAGCAGGATAATGCGACCACACATACTACTGGGGCATCCATGACGGAGCTCCACCGTATCATATAACCAGAGGACTATGGCCGGCTCGTGTAACTGATGTGACCCCATTAGATTTTTGTTTCTGTGGAGCAGTAAAAGGTAAAGTGTATGCAAATAATCCACATACTTAGATGAACTGAAAGAAACCATTCGTGGGGAAATAGGTAAGACTGGTGGAGTGGAACTGATGAAAGGAATGCAAGTTTTTACGACGGAGTGACTTCCGTATAGCACAAAATGGACAGTGCTTCTAACAGTTATTGTGATTAGGGTGAATACCGACTTCTTTAATTAATATAGCACAGTAAGTTATGTTGTTTTCAGTTCCGCGAGTTAAAACTCCCGAGTATCGGCGAGCAAGCGGGTGACCGCAGCACGGCAACTGTCGTGGGCGTCGATTCTTAAACTAACATACTGTATTTTCGGTGACAAATGTCGTTTTCACAGTTTCCTCAGGTATGCGGACACAATCTACGTAAAGCATAATTGAAGGTTACACAGTACACTTCGCTTCTGTCTACTTAGGTAAATGATAAGCCTGCATCTCAAGCTTCTGCATCAACTGAGCGACAAGATGTCACTCCTAAGAAATTACTCTTCTATATTAAACACATAATAATGTTTTCCTAACGTAAATATGTTATAAAGATATGGTATTGTTATGCATGTACTCAGTTTACTTCCATTCAAATTATACTTCTGTTACAAATATACGTGACCCTATAAAATATTCCTCTCTACTTTAAAAACTTCTAACAGAAACTTGAGGAAAAGAATGCACACTATTGCATATTACAGATATTGGCACTTTTTCCTTATTTTTCACTTCATTACTTTTAAAATCTATGACATTCCGCTGATTATTCCATCTTTCGCGTGTTATATACAAAATCACGAGTATTTAAATGAGCTTATTAGAGCTAATGTTGTGATAAACGGATATAAACAGCTTTAATGCATCTAATCAGAGATTTTTTAAATTTAAGAATTACCATCGCTTAAGTGAACTTCATTAAGGCTTGATTTCTTATAGCTCTGCCTCTTTATTTACGTACTTATACTTCTTGTAGAAGATGTAGTCATGGTTCAAAAGTGAATATTTACTATTCCGGATGATTTTAAGCGTAAATACTTCAGGCATTTGACTCAAATATTTTCTATCTTCGTATACGCTGTGATTTTTATGTTTAACAATTAAATACGAAAACGTAAATGTTTGTGTCCGATTTTACTACATGCTTCTGTTGCGTCAAAAGAAACGTGTATACATGTGTACGCGTGTGACGCACGTGGGTACACTCGAAATAAGAGAGGGAGGAGAGAGAGTCCTTGTTATGACAAGTAGCAGAACTGTTTATGAATAACAAGTTTTAAAAGTCGCATAATCAAATGATTTGTTTAAAAGAGTCCATCGCCCCTTGTGATAGCTATTTAGGACTCTGGCCAGACGGGATAAGGAGGTACATTTGTAAGCCTACTTTCACATTTTCTTGCAGAGATGACATCAAGCTGCGATCCGATGTTGTTCTTACATTTCTTCTTTGGGGAAGCGCAGGACTTCTCATCTTAGTAAACACATACCTAAGCTCTTTAGCTGTCGTGGTTATTGGCGTTCCATGCTATGGTGGGCATGAAAAGTGCTTATTTTCCTCAGAGGCCTCTTTATCAAGTTTGAAGTTTTTTTAAGACCCGCAACAACCGGCTCTACTTCCCTTCCGAAGGAAATCATTCTAAAGGTTTTACGTCCGGAAAGATCCATCGCCTTCCGCCGGTTTTGAACCGGCGACCTCCTTAAGTCACAGTAAGTTTTCTATAGACTTAGAATGCCGAAATTATAATCGCTAAGTATTTTTATGTTTGATAAGGATTACCACGGAGAGGAATCGGCACTGCAACCAGTCTTGATCTATTGCACCTATGTCCCCAAGTGGAGCATCCCCCGGAGGAAGGATGCGGCGAGAGGAGACAGAGGCGGCCGTCCCAAGGAGCTATGACAGTGAACAGGGCAAAGTACTTACATTTTACTTAGAAACCTCCCCCGTCAGGCCATAATAACCTACATTCCTCCCTACAATGGTTCAGTAATGGTCCCATTAACCGGATCGGAGTCCCGTACTCCTACCCTGAAAGAGACTACCAGATAAGAGATGAGTGAAATGATAATAGAGATGAAATGGAAGGACAGGAAATTCGGGGGATCTTCTCAGTATTCGCCTGGCAACCCGGGAAACCCCCGAAAGAAGCCCATGGGTCAGGTAGGTCGGTCATGGGGATCGAACCCGGGCCTCCCGAAAGTGGGCCACAGACGAAACCGCTGAGCCATCCCACTCCGTTTGTTGTTTGACTGTTAATTAGGAGAAGGACACTAAACTCTCTCGTTGCTTTCCATTATTTTTCTTTGTAAACTGCTAATGTTTTATTGGTACCAGAGACTAGTTAGAATAATTAAATGATTATGAGTCCATTGACTAGTATAGACGTCGCGTACTAATAGCGGTGGGTTAACATCGTCACCAAAATATAATTGGTAACATTTGGTGACATAGGTATGATTTTTATATATTATATTCCACGCCTTAGAATTCAACATACATCTTGCCTCCGAGTAACTGACGCATAGTTCTATTCAATAATTACATTACGTTGCTTGTTATGTTTATTATTATAAAATTATCTGTTGCAGGTAAATATTAATTCCAATTTATTGCAATATATATTTAAACAATACCGAGGATATGATACTTATTCCATACTTCGCGTTATGCTTTGTACGGAAGTGGCATTTTATGATAAAATAAAAGAATATTTATACAGCATAACAAATGGACGACCTTTTCATTCTGTTAAGTTCAAAAAGAATCAAATTGGAATTCCTTATAGAAAGAATGCGTTTTTTCGCGCTATGCCATTTCCCTAGCTCTTAATACACACTACCGCTTTTTGCGTAACAGAAGAATAAACCAGTATGACTAAGCCATCGTAGTGAAAGGCGTAATTGAGGGGAATCCTCGATGCACTCAAAGAGTGCCAGTTCCGAATTCAGGAGTATAGTATCTAGGTTTTGCTTACTTTTTGGTCAAAATAGACTTTTTTCACACATACTCAGAAATCCGAACTACTTAATGGTTTCAAAAGCTTTCAAAATAAAAAGCCAGATTTAGAACTTTGAAACTGAGGTCGCATCATACACTGTTACTGTATTCTAAAGCCACAGAGAACAAGCTAAAGATTTATAGGTCATTGCAGATGTCTTTCATTGTTGCAGTTTTTGATAAATATAAAATCACAGCGAAGTTTAAATTAACAGCGTAAAGGGAAATTTATATTGAACTATTTGTACCACTTCAATAAGGAAGAATTAGCAGCTGTGTAACAGTTTCTGTTGATTAAGGCTTTATTACACAATCTACGTGTTCAAGCGAATATGTATTTCCTAAAATATTTTACAAATATTGCTAAACTCTTTGAAATTTACACAGGTAATACCTATTTAAGAACAAACAGACGAAGAAATAATCATATCTTCTACACTAGCCGTGTGTAGGCTAAGGTTTGGATGAATAGAGTCAGACTGAAAAATTCAATGCCATAGCTGGGATTTGAAGCACGGATCTACCACTCTCCTAGTGGTTGCGCTAAACTACTGAGCTACTATGGCCAACGTGCCGATATGACATTAAATTCTCCAACTGACTCTACAGTCTACAGTCTGACTCTCATTATCCAAACCTTAGCCTACACACGGCTAATGTGGAAGAAATTACTATTTCTATCAATTTACATAAACTAAAATCATTGTGGTTTAACTATGAAGTCTTAGACTTAAGTACTTACAGCATAGTAGGTCGCCACAAAAAGGTGCGTGTCTCATAGCAATTCTTCTTAAAAGGGACCACGGTCACACTGTCCTCACAGATTGACCTGAGATTTTTTTTTTTTTTTTTTTTTTTTTTGTAACGAAAATTCATCGAAAAATAAAGTCCTCTCTCTATTCGCAGGCAAGACATTATGAAGCTTTTAGGTTTTAACGGATACTTTCACCTGAACGATCATACACCTTGGGACGGGAAGCAATCTTTGCGTAGCACCAGAGCTACAAGCATCGGCAAGCAAGACTATGCTAAAGGTATATTACAACCAAGATTGCATGTAGCAAAGAGAAAGTCGGGCTCAGTTATGTTTCATATTTACGCCAATAAGGAATAGAAAGAAAGAAAACGCTGAAAGGATAAACTTGCTTTTTTTTTTTTTTTTTTTTTTTTTTTTTTTTTTTTTGTAAGCTCTGTCATTTCATACTTTCTAAACACCGATGCAGACAACAAAATGGATATTACGAGTTAATGATTCTCATTATTCTTGTCAAATGGCTAAATTTAGTTTTGTCTGTATTCACCTATTCACTTTAAAATAAACAAAGTAAAATAAGAATAAAAAGCAGACAGCTGTTACCGTGACATGCACAATTAGCGTAGTCACATGTTAGAGCTCCAGGACTGTACAAAATAGTTAATCAAAGGTGATTACGATCAGCAAAGAAAATCAAAACGCAAATTTAAATCATGCTACGAACTATGTGTATTTGGAGAACTTGGGAGTCTTTTCTTTTAAAAAAATAATTATTAGATGCCTAAGAGAATCATTCGGAAACTAATTTAAGTGCCCCGAAACCTTCATAATTTGCTAATTAAGGCCAGAGGTCTCATTTAGGCAAACAAAGAGTCGGTTTTCTAGAAGAGTCTTAGGGAGCATGTTTTATGATACTATTAATGCGTTGGTAATTTTCAACTTTTTCGGGATAGAAATCTCGCATTAGCGGTTGTGCTTGGGACAGCTTTATTTTTTCATCCTTTTGAAGCCTATTTATTTGCACCATGACAGTGCTTTGTTTTTCTAGGATGAAAAAAATTAATGAAAGTATAAATGAGCCCACCTAGAATCCATTAGCACAAGAAGTTATAAGTTATATTCCTGTGTTCAGAGATATGAAAAACTCCAGAATGAAGTTCACAAAATACTTCGTAGAAAATGTTATAATAACTAATATAGGGAAATGAGAATGTGTACTGCCAGTACTGAGCGATTGCATCTTACGTTGGCTGACAGAGTGCCTTGCTAGTTCTCTTTGATCCAATAGAAATTAATTCATAAGTTAGCCAATGAGAGATCTCAGAGCATCTTCTCCACTTGGGGTAAATCACATGATATGAACTGGTTTTTTCTTTATTGTTGTATAAACCTCAGTTGTAATGTTAGTCATAAAATGCAGTTCAGAAATTTTTTTTGTGTAAAAGTCGTGGCTTACTTCGATTCTGTTTCCGCCCATACTGTAGGTTATGAAAATGTGTAATAGGGAAAGGGGCCCGCGACACTTGTCGGGAGTGCCAGAATAAATATTAAATGGAAATTAAATTTGTTTTAATGGTAAATCATGGCTCTCATTAAACAGTTTACAGTACACATTTCTATAATAATTTTCATCAATTTAGAAACACTTTTAAAAGCTGGTTTAATTTACCTCCACAATTTATTTTTGTGAATATTACAAGCTGAGAAGTAATCATCTTTACTGCTTCAAAATTGCAGACACAAGATACATGTGCTAGAAGGAAGAAAGAATAAAAATAGTTGTAACATTTCTAAAATATTAGCCTATGTAGAAACATGCAATACAGAATTGAAAAACTGAAATTAAATACTTTGGAATAATACAGTATCCAAGGGGTGGATAATCCGAACAAGATGAAATAAGGTAGCAGGAACGACTAACAGGATTTGAGTCCAATACATGTTTTATCTCACGATCCAAGAAGGAATACCTTTATGGACCAAGTTTCTGCAAGGCAATTAATGCACTTGTCTGCAATTCTTTTTATAACGATATTAAACTGTAGAAAGTAATACTTTAACTATTATATCTAGCGTCTGTTTAATGGTGATCAAAGAATTAAGGGTGACATGGCTGCTTACGTCTAAATTATTACCTTTAAATTCTGTTAGGAATGCAATACTAAGTAAATATTAAACTGATACAAATACATTTATGTAAATAAAATGATGTAAACTGGCAAATTTAGATTGTAAAATTTAACCATCAACTATATTTATATAGTAAGTCTGCAACCATACGTGTACATATCAATGATTGGAGGATTATGTGCATTTTATTAACATCTGTGCTAGAAGTGCACAGTGGTGTGTAGGAATATTTACTTCCCAGGTACGATGGCATAAGCGGGAAGTGCATTACAGTATATATCGCAAAAAAATTAGAAAATGATTTCTTCGCATTTGATCAGTTGCAGGTGAACCTCTTTCAGTGTTGGAAAGCATTATAAGCTGCAGCTCATACTAAGCTTTTGTTTCGTGGCATGCAGAACGGTTAATGTTGGCGATGATATTTTGATTTTATTCAAATATGTTCTTCAGCAGTGAATCTTATGTTTTATTTAGATGTTGTTTGTTACTTCTCTGAAATTCGATCTTCCGAAATTCTGCTATACATCAATCACACAAATTTGGAAAGCAAACACAGAGAATTGTTAAACTCAAGTCTCAATATTTGGTATCTTGTGTCTCTAAACTGAACTATATTCGTCAACAAACAACTGCTACCACCACAGAGATAATGTCAATTATCACAGACTTCACGTTGTGCTTAAAACTGTAGCTCCGGTTGACCACAGGGCACACTAGGTTCCAAGTTGCGAGCATAAGTTACATTGTTGAGATGCAGAAAACTGGGATATCAAGTGAAACAATTCATTAAAGAACATTTAAGTCGTAGTAATAAAGTTTTATATCTCTCCCTGTCTCTCTCACATTATGTAGTTGACAAATTGAAGGCATTTGAGCTCCGCACTCATTGCAAGCTAAATTATATTAATTTTGTAAATAATCGTAGGCGTGTACAAACCAACCATCTAAAGAAATAATCTAAGAACGTGTGTCGTGAAGTGGTGTACTTTTTCGGAGATACATGTGGAATTGCATGGAGGATCTGATATCAAATTGACATTTTTTTTTTTTTTTTTAAGTTTTGAGTTTTTTCACATAATTCTTTGTTGCATTTTTATAAGTTTTCCGAGATTGAGTTCACATGTGATAGTTATAAAGCATGTTTGAAAATTTGCGATTATTCTCTTTTTCCCCAAGTTGAAAGAAAACGGATTTTAGTTTTGTTTTGTTTCTACTATGCGTTAAGATTTTATTTAGTGTATGCCTATGAATCCTCGGACTTCCTTAAATAAATATTACAAAGTCATACTCATTCTGCATTTTGTGTATTAATATTTGGATTAGCTAATTTTACCATAATCTTAGCTAATTGTGCTAAAGCCAAAAAAATAATGAATAAATAAACTTCAAACATCAAATAAAGCTGGAACTATTTTACTATTTTACAGTCGACAGAAGAAATGGAACTTTTAGAAAATGGTTAAATTTTGTCGCGGCAACGCACATCAAATGTTCGCGCGAAGCCGTTATCTACGATAGCGCGGCTAGTGTACACAAAGAGCCGGCAAATAAAGATAGCTGAGAGAAAGTACTTGCCGGCACAGATAGGATTTCACGTTTGGAAGGTTCTAGTGATATCTGGATTGACAGAGAAGGTTGTTTTCTTATTTGTTCCGGAAACCTCTCGAATTTATGAATGAGATGTATAAGAGATTGTGACAGGCAGCGGACAGTTGTAAAACAAGAGTGAGTCGCGAGAGGCAAGCAGAGAACAGCTTAGAGTGTAGTTGTAGCGAGAGCTGATGTTGTAAACTGAACGCTGTTTGTTATTGTCATCTATCTTGGAAGATTGTGTAGTATATGTGATGTAATGTTGTTACGTGAGAATTAAACAGTGTATTTCTACGGAAATAAAGAACATTTAGAATTGCGGCAAATTAGACTTTTAATTCTACGAACCCACAAAGTCACAATATGTTTAATAGCTTCATGAATAATCTGAATAAGAAACAGAAAACCGAAATAACTAGAAATTCAACAGGAACGGACAACGTGAATATACTTTTTGTTCTATTCTCTTTGGCGAAAAGCTGGAAGGCCAAGCAATAGAGGATTCTATAAATTGTGGAAGTAGGCTAACAAAAATAGTGCTCTAGTTTACCTGATACCAACGTGTCCTCGTCTCTGCTGGAGGGCAGTATATTTTTAACGACATCTACAACAGAGATCGACTGCAGAATCGGGCGTTGGCGTGACTTTTCTGTTTCAGTCGCTTTGAACAGTGTTCGTGAAGTTTCCAAAATAGATGAATAAAATGTTCATGCTCACCGTGCTGCTCTGTATCTTCAGCTATTATCATTATTCCATTTGCTGTATGTATTTTAGGCTGAGTAACATTCTACTTTTGGGACCACTTTCCAGTTGGCCCGAATTACTCTAGCCACTACTGGTGGTATACTCATTTTGGCTAACCATTGTGCTTTTTATCAGAAGGAGCTAAATTTGGTTATACTATCCATGACCTATAACTAAACGTAGTGCCATTAATAAATCAATGATTAGAAAAAAATATCGCAATTGAACTATAGATATTAGCAACATTCATACTGCATACTGCATACTGCAATAACTGCTCCATAGAGATGCAAAGGTGTCTTTGCATAAA
Organism: Mantis religiosa; assembly: GCA_030765055.1. Classification (NCBI taxonomy): domain Eukaryota; kingdom Metazoa; phylum Arthropoda; class Insecta; order Mantodea; family Mantidae; genus Mantis; species Mantis religiosa. The sequence goes on along the minus strand of CM060947.1, from coordinate 73,520,398 downwards.
TGACAACAATTAAATAGTTTGTAGCAAAGATTTCTAAAACTTTCGAAGCGAAGCTATTATACGTTTGAAAAAACTTTGATTTGTTACGATGTTTGATGTATGTTCCTATTTTCAGACACTCTTTCTAAGTTTTCTGTTTATTGCTTTCTTCACTGCTTATCTATAGAAATTAGAGGGACTATTGAATTATATGCCGCTATTCAAGACCAATACTTTCACCTGTAATACACGCACTGTAAAGCCCTGATGTCAAAAATGACTTTATAAGTCATCTGTATGTATATATTTTAATGGTTAAAGAAACAACTTTGTATTTTTATTCAGAATCGTGTGAAGATGTGACACTAAGGGTTTGAACAATATTCTTTCAAATTAAACCATACTATCTGTGGAATATTTTTCAAAATTTTCGATTTTCTTATAACTTATTTCCTTTTGTCCTTTGAGAAAGCCATGTCATAACCATCTGCTACATATCCGTTTCTAATGGCTGGAATACTTCAGTATTTTGCCATTCTTTCAAAGTTCTTTCGAGTTTATTTTCTCGCATTTATCCTCAATTCTTAAACATTTGACCATTTGTATTCCAATTCCATTTATAACTGAAGTAAAAATATAGTATAAATGTTTTGCGAAGCTTTATTTTAATTAAAATTAAATACAGACATATAAGTCAAACTTTAATTTTTTCGTATAGTTTATACATGCTGTTTTACGCATTTTTTCTCTGCCATTGCATACTACCTAAAAATTCAGTGTCGAGATTTCTCAGGAAATGTTCCAAAGCCCCCTGAGTAAGAGCAATTGGACGAAATTGATCTTGTTTGAGTTTACGTATCAATGAGGTATAAAACGAAAAATCGATTAATTAAAAAACTTAAATATCAAGTCTATGACCTCACAGAGAGAATAAGTGAGAAGGACCAGGATTTGATATCCATAGGTCTGGCTTTAAAAAGAATTGAATAACGCTTTAATTTATCTTATGCTTCTTATCCCACAAGGAATTCCTACTCTTAGAGTAACTCTGCATATTTCTGGGCAAAGAAATCGTGTAAATGAAACATTAAATTTATTTAGCTACTTCATGTTAAGGGAGTCTAACTTCCTCGGAAGTACTTCAGTGCTCTATCACTTTAAAGGCAGAGGCAAAACTTTAAATCTATGCCAGAAGTGTTTAAAAACAGGTTTTTGTATACTGACTTAAAATTCCATACTCTTAGTATAATATCACAAGGAAGAACTGAATAGTGACAGTACTACAAAAATTGACAGACGTTTTGAAAATTAAACCAATAACATTTCATATCTAAAAAGCGTCTAATGCCACGAAAAACAAATTAGAAATAAACGTTTTTTCTTAATAATAGCTGAGATTTCGTACAGTGGTTTTCGTCTGTCGCTTAACTTAGGTATAGCAAGATTATCTCAATCTTACACAAGATTATCCGAAATTCCTTCCGAATGAAGACCACTTTTCTAACTGTTCATAGAAAATTCAAATATGCATTTAATTTTGCATGAAAATGTATTTCATATCTGGTGTTTGAATCATTATAAGAGCATTTTTTGAGAAAATTTATTAATTAAAACTGCGTTCAATGTAAATATTTGATTGGAATAGGATGATTTTTCTGGAAATCTTGGAGAGTATCTTTGAAGGTGTTGAACTTAAATATCTAATTTGATATTTATCTGATTTTCCCATATTACGTTATGGACGAGCGTGTGAGCACACTTTTTTTTTTTTTTTAAATTTCCTGGAGGGAGTTAAGCAGCATCGAAACATATGTTTCCATTGAAATTTTGATGCCATGTAATTTAATGCTCTCTCTATCTACCAGGCACATGGTAGTGGAGGTAAAATGTATTTGGGCGTTTGATATAATACTTTTCCTAGTAGGGCCGTGTGCCCCTACGAATGATGATCTCAAATTCATTTTTGAAAGTTCTCCCTTCATGTATTGTTACAAGGTACGGTAGTGAAATGCTCCTCTGTAAGAAGAAATACATGTCATCTTTTTATTTTATTGTATTAGCATTAAAAACAGGATAAAAATCTGTTTCTATGTTGTAAAGCTCTTCTTACAAACGCTTATTCCTCTATTCGATTTTAAGAAAGTTTTTGATAAAGCAAAAATTGTTAAACAAATGTGGATATTACGTAAGACAAAGTCCGCAGAAACCTTTTCTGCAGTAGAGTACGTTAGGATCTGTCTTTGGACAGGGTTAAAGACAGACTTGGGAAATGTTTACACCACGAGAGACGCTCTACAGCACAGTGATTTGTTTACAAGCGGCTGACTTCCTAGCTCACGGCAACGGGATTTCTGTCTGGACAGACCTCGGAAACGTTCCTATCAACCAAACCAGGTAAGTAAATAGAAACCTTACATATCGGTCAAGTACAAACATTCATGAACTTGCTATTTTCATATGTTTGGCAAGTAATTGCATAGGCAATCTTGATGTTTTCCACCAGTAATATTTCTAAATATCCAGTACCTATTCAAATGTTTTTTAATTCTTGTTACTGTCCTCTCTTTTAAAACTATACACAGTTTTATTGTTTGCTGACGACTTAGTTATTATACAAAATAGCGAGTCTGCCCTGAACTTTGTAAGCGATATAACATGAAAATTTCTTTTATAAAATCAAAGGTAATGGCATTCATTGGGAAAGAGCCAATTAGAACAAAAATAGTTATAAATAATCGTTGCGTTGAACAGGTAAGCCATTTCAACTACTTGGGAACTGATGTTAGTTATGACAAGGAATATTATGTCTACAACAAAATATTCAAATTTCAAAGGGTGTGTGGAACAATAAATAGAACATTTAGAAACAAAATACGGAAAGAAACAAAATTAAAGTTCTACAAAGTTATGGCTGTACCTATACTGACATACGGAAGTGAGACTTGGACGTTAACTAAAAAGCAGCAGGGTAAAATACAGGCTTCAGAAATGAAATTCTTGAGAAGTGTGAAAGGATGCATGAAGAGGGACTTAATAAGAAGTGAAAATATAAGAGAAGAGCTGGACATTTTTAGTATGAATGACAGGTTAAAAGATCTCAAACAAAAATGGAAGGAACATGTTGAAAGAATGCCAGATAATAGACTCACAAAACAAATATTAACAGTATCATCCCAAAGGTAGGAGATCGGTGGGCAGACCCAGGAAACGATGGCTGGAGAACTTCGAAGGCGGAACAGGCACTTGATTGCCTATGCCATGAAGTGAAGAAGAAGAAGAAGTTTTATACAAGTATAAAACTATAGTATACAAGTTAATCTGTTATTAAATCTTTTAATTCCCTCCTAGCTTCATTTCCGCTATACAGGAGTATGCATCCAAACTAAGAAATTCTATTTCTGTTGACACTATTCTTGTTGTTTGATCTTCGGCTTCTTTAATTCTTCTGAATAACAAGCTAGAAAACCACTGCTTTATATAACCTAATTGTTTTATTCTCTGACTTTATTTTCAATTCTGGAAAATCTTAATTCTACTTCCAGACCATTATTTTTTTTTAACTTGTTTTAATATATTACTTTCAAGGTCTAATTTTGCTCTTATTGCTTTATGTCCTTTATATGACATGATATTTATTTTCTTTATAGCTTTTTGTATAATATTAATTTTATACATTGCTTCTTTGCTTCTGTCTTCTATGGAATCTATTATTACCTGGCAATCCGCAAATAATAGCGCATTTAATTTTGCATTCTTTATTTTAAATTTGTATTTAAGTATTATAATTAATATAATGATCTATAAAGCACGCATAATTAAATGTGCAATTGATGAAACAAGTCATGTGAATAGATCACATCAGAATTTACAGTAGGTGCAGAAATATAGTGTGATTAAGTTATGACAGTGTTTACCTTGCGGATAGAAAGGAGGGTACTTAAAACCCTTCCATCCTGTATGTGACGGCGTCATATGTGTGCTCAGTGTAGCAAGATGTGTTGAGACTGGGACGGATGTGAGATTGGCTCCTTGTCTTGTTGAACGCCATGTCACTCAACTGCAGGAGCTCATAGTTAATGTGTGTTGAGCAATTGGTCGCGCAGCATGACTGACGTGACACAGAATGGTGTCGGGTGTCACATCATGTCACGTCGCCCCACTCCATTAGTTGACATGTGCTGCGTCCCGAAGGACGTCGAGGACTGGAGGCACGCGTCGAGTATTTAAACCTCTCTGAGTCCAGTTACCCTTTTTTCAATTTACCCATACAGTTGAATCTAAATAGTCTCTATTCACTTTTATTCTTTTCTCAGGAATTGGCACCAAACCTTTTTCATCTATAGTTAGCTCAATTAAATATTTTCTCATTAATAGGTTACATTACTTCCGCTACCTTTAAATATGAACGAGTATAAAAAAGTTGTGTAATGCAACTATTAGACTGGTAAAAACAAATGTAAGCAACACCAATTGTTCATATGATACGCGTAGGTGTCTCATGTGTACGTTAGATTTCACTGAGCAACAAAAAATAATTTTTAAATGTTTCGAGCACTTCATGAGGCAATTCATACTAATTTTGGGTTGAGAAAAAAATATGATAGTGAAAAATTTTATTAACTCTATTATCTATGATATACACAAGGTGGAAGTATTACATATTAACGGATTGAGAGAAAAGAATACATTTTAATTACACACATGCTAACAACAATGAAAGTGCATTTGAATTTTTAACTGGTAATTACATGCTAAGAGTTCTAAATTGCTGGAAAAATACTTCGCAGATAGCCGTGTCTGAAGAGAATCATGTGGTGGCCTATTGAATTCGTCGTCTTTTAGCTTGCCCCTTGTGATGGAGTTCCGCAGAATCCCTATTCAAAGACCAACAGTAATCCGCAAGCATTACTTCATTCCAACGGCCCTGATATCTTTGTACCATAACAGAAATGTCCTGATGGAATCTCTCCCCCATGTACATCACTAACAGCTGCACAACTAGGAGGGAAAATTTCTAGGTGAGAGTGGAGAAAATGGATCTTAAGGAACATGCTGCATCCAAGGTACTTTTGCAGGAGCACTGTCACCAAATGCTTGCAGTTTTCATCTCTTTTGTTGCCTAAAAATCCATGAACAACATCCTTGAAGGCTTCCCAAGCTTCCTTTTCTTTCTCCTTCAAAACTTGGTCAAATGCAGGATCCTTTACAAGTTATTATATTTGGAGTCCGACAAAAATGCCTTCCTTAACTTTTGCATCACTTAATATCCAAAATTTCTATCTGATTGTGTTTTGTTATTTGACACGTGTACCAACTCCCAAAAAAATCCCCCAAATTTAGAATCTTCACTCTGAAAATGAAATGTCACTTTATCTTCAAAACAAGAGCTAATCTATCATTTTTATGGTGATTCTTTAATTCAGCAGTAGGAAATACATGTAAATTCACTATTTTTAAGCCCAAAACATTTTCATTGCTGCCCAGTGTTTCGAGCATGAACAAGATTCAGGAGGTCCGCAACGGGATTTTGAATACGAATCCTTTGCAAATCTTCTACTGTCTACACTGTGGCGTTATTTAGTTTTTAACTATTGGTTGCAGATCTCACTGTCACTGTTTTAATCCACGAGTAATTCCAATATTCACTCAGCCTTCACTTAGTTCACACTTTCACTTCACTTTCTACATTTCGCGACGTAATGAAATAAGTACGACCCAGCCTCCTCTGCGGATGGTCCACACACTGAAAGAAAATTCGCGCTCTTCTAAAAAATTCAGGATGATATTTCAGTAGCTGTAGTTTTTGGGGTGATGAATAAAGTCATTTTTAGAAAAAGGCACATGCGTTTGCGCGGAAGGTGTTAACTTCATGAAAACGTAATGTCAATCAAGTACCAAACTGGGTATGTAATCTCAAAACTTTCAAGAAACCTGCAATCCAAAATACCCCTTATATGGCACAATTTCGGGAAATTGTGATTTTCTTAAAAATGGCTCTAACAACTTTTTTTTTTTTTTTTTTTTTTTTTTTTTTTTTAATTTGCGTCCTCCAACGTTAAGTCATATCAGACGATGAATGAATTAGGTGAAGTGATGCTCAAATGAGTCCGTAGTTCATGGAGCTTATTTAGCCGAAATTCATCCTTCAGGATAAGGGAAGTCCCCACAAAAAGCCTTATCCAGGTAAATCGCCCTTACCGAGATTCGTACTCGGGACCTCTTGAACTCGAGGTAGACGCGCTACCATCTACGCTACCGGGGTGGGCCTAACAACTTTGATTAAATACTCCATGCTTGAGCTATTTACATATCAAATGAATGGTACATTTTTAATTCCTTTGTGAAATTCCTTAAAAGTAATCTTCATTCTGGAAGAACTTTGCCAATTAGTAAACTTAAGAAATAGACAGCATTATACGTAAAAATAGTTCTTTTTAAAGCGCATACTTTATGGAAAACACAAAGCGTGTGCTTTGGTTCCCTACGTCCGGAATGCGCCCGGGATCAATGAATGACACCCATCGGGGGTGCGGATTTTAAGTCTAGTGTATAGGACCGGTCATCACTCAGCATCGTGAGGAAACTAAGGAGCTACGCTAGGTAGCGGACACAGGGCTAGAAAGCCAATTTTCCTGCTAGGGCTGCCGAGATGCTGATCACAACTCCTTCTCGTAAAAGTTAAATGAATTTCCACCTCTGCCTTGCGTATGTGGCTCGAGGATGGCAGTAGAGTTGGCAGGCTCCGGCTCGCTTTGGGCTGCTACGTCATATGTTACTTTTTAAAGAATGCCAAGCGAGTGCAAGACAGCAAACATTTCATCTTCTCCCCAGTAGAAACGCACTTATTTGATCATTTCCTTCCTAATTGGCTGATGTATCATCCGAAATCTCAAAGAAGGAAAGAAAGAAAGAAGGAAAGAAAGAAAGAAGGAAAGAAGGAAAGAAAGAAGGAAAGAAGGAAAGAAAGAAGGAAAGAAAGAAGGAAAGAAGGAAAGAAGGAAAGAAAGAAGGAAAGAAGGAAAGAAAGAAGGAAAGAAGGAAAGAAAGAAGGAAGGAAGGAAAGGAAGGAAGGAAGGAAGGAAGGAAGGAAGGAAAGCAGGAAGGAAAGAAGGAAGGAAGGAAGGAAGGAAGGAGGGAAGGAAGGAGGGAAGGAAGGAGGGAAGGAAGGAGGGAAGGAAGGAGGGAAGGAAGGAGGGAAGGAAGGAGGGAAGGAAGGAGGGAAGGAAGGAGGGAAGGAAGGAGGGAAGGAAGGAGGGTAGGAAGGAGGGGAGAGAGAGAGAGAGAGAGAGAGGAGAGAGAGAGAGAGAGAGAGAGAAGAGAGAGAGAGAGAGAGAGAGAGAGAGAGAGAGGGAGAGAGAGAGAGAGAGGAGAGAGAGAGAGAGAGAGAGAGAGAGTGAGAGAGAGAGAGAGAGAGAGGAGAGAGAGAGAGAGAGAGAGAGAGAGAGAGAGAGAGAGATGAGAGAGAGAGAGAGAGAGAGAGAGAGAGAGAGAGAGAGAGAGAGAGAGAGAGAGAGAGAGAGAGAGAGAGAGAGAGAGAGAGAGAGAGAGAGAGAGAGAGAGAGAGAGAGAGAGAGAGAGAGAGAGAGAGAGAGAGAGAAGAGAGAGAGAGAGAGAGAGAGAGAGAGAGAGAGAGAGAGAGAGACTGTATTTAGACGTCCATGTGGTTTTCAGCCATGCAAGTACTAAGGACCTTGTACTTGATACCTTAAACGTTTTACTCGTCCACAGTCTAAACTCAAGCAAGACACATGACATCCTGCGACAACTGGGAGATTAAGTTTTTGTTTTTGTGACAACTGATGTGTAAAGGACAGGAATAACAAGTTTGCGTTCAAGTAACAATATTCATTTTAAAGATTCTTGTCACTGAATGGCTGGGTGGGGCAAGGCTAAGGCATGTTTTTCTACTTATAAAACAATGATTTCTAACATGTACTTGGAAGGAAGTACACAAATCACCTTCTAATGATTATATAATGAAAAGGCTTCTATTAGTATTCTGCGTTCTAGGTTTGCTTTTATAAATCAAATAATTTTTCTGGTGTAATTGTAGATGCATATTCGAGTACCCGGAAATATACCGATGTTCCTGCTATTCTTTAGGTGTTTCTAATTTAATGTTGGTGGATTGTCCTCATCTGTACTTCACACCAGCCCTGGATGAACCCAATCTGTTATTGGTTTCAATTCTTTGTGTCTGAAATACATGCATTAGGCTATGTACAGTCCGAAGTAAGCAGTAAAAGCAGGACACTGAAAATAATTTATCTGAATGGCTAAAAGACCACCTTATAATCACAGTCCGCACTAGTCCCTGGATTAATCCATTTCGAATCAATTGTGACATGTCGAAAATCGATTTCGGATTCAGAAGCGAATAAAAGGGGACAGTAAGAGGAGTATTAAGTGCAAATGCTAAGAATACGTAAGGAGTGGAGGTGGGCGTGGCAAAGCAGTCTCCTTGCCAATATAAATGGTGTACATTATTACGGCACGATTCCGTGCACTCGACTCCACATCATTTGGCAACACTTAGAAGGAGGTTATTTCCTGTGCTCCGAAACCTCCTTGGCTGTCTAGTTGAGCATGGTCCCTGCACTTATCCTTGTTCGCGACTGGGACTAATGTGTCGACGTGGGAGGGGAGAGTATACCAACTTTAAAATAGGTCTCGTTGCTTTTGCTGACGTGTGTTTCTTTTTTGAGAGGTGGCAGAGTCGCAATGAAGAAAGAGTTTGGCAGACTGCAGCTTCAAAGTGCTCGTGTCGAACCACGGAGACGCCTTCCGCTGTTTGGAAATTTCGTCACAGCATTTAATCATGCCTCACTACTCTCCTGGCTTGTGTAAAAGCAACCTGACTGCAGTAGGACAGGGCTATAAACAGTGTTATTACTTCTTCAGAAAAGTCAGGATAAATGTTTATGTTCGCATCTCCTCTCCGCTTAAAATATCCACTGTTCACGCCGCACTTAACTCATTTACTGATCAGAAATCATCCACTTCTAGCTATGCCGGGTCCATCTCATTCTGTGTAGAGCATGTTTTGAGCGGCAATATTCGTAATACATTTATTAAATTATTAGTAGACTTACTCAACGAGCTGTATAATCTCCTCCAAAGTATTTACTTCATTTAACTTATTCTGTTTTTTTATTAAATTATTTTGCAACAATCTGGAGGAATTTTATAATGAATGCTCTCAGTTATTCCTTTTTGTAATTTCCTTCAACCTTAGCTATTCCAAATAATGGATGAAGATTCCCCAATATCCATAGAAAAAGAAATGTGAAACATCGGCGAAAGGTTCGTTTCCTTACTCTATCCTCGACAGACTTCTGAATGTTGGAAGTGTTGCCCAGTTACTTTCAGTGATGCTTGAATGCTCTGTCGAGTGGTCAATATTTTTGGTTTTGTTTCAGATAATTATAATTAAACTTTAAGTATTTATAGGGTATTTGTGGTTTCATACTTAATAATACCAAATCAAGCTGCATCATTTTAAAGTAATGCAGAAACACTTAACTTGTAAACGAAATAAGTTTTCGTGCTTCCAGGATACCAAATTAATAGACAACTGGTCTACGTCCATCCAGAAATGTAATGTGTTTAGTTAATATAAGACACTATACTCCTGCCGTCCTAAAAAGCACACTTCCCTGTGAGCAATTTCCGCGAACAAAACCTACAAAACAAAAGCTACGTCTGTCATGCTTGTGCACGTGAGCGGGGAGTAATACAAAAAGTATGTATCTTAAGAGTAAAAATTGCTTATATAAAGCTAATTAAAACGTTTATTTATTCAGAAACTCAGTGCAGATATAGATATATCGAATTAGAACAAAGATTACTTAAGACACTTGGAAACTTAGTTATTACATACACCTACGCAGCATTTGATAAATGGCATTAAAGAAACAAAATAGAGGATTCAGTGTTACCTAAAGCTCTGTCTTCCCTTTGCTGAACTGTTATATCATGACTATCTGCATATATGGTATATGTATACATATATTGTTTTCTTTGCAATTATATGTTACTCGATTATGCTTTTATACTCTGTAGAGTTCAGGTACCGTTTATATTTTGTGTAATAACAATTATTTTTGTACTGTATGGTATTACCAACTAAATGTCGTAAGCACTGTTTCTATAACTCCTATGTGCCAGTATTCAGGTATAAGAACTTCAAATGTTTATGTTGTGCTGTATAAAATTTAATTAGAAATGCTTTATAGCTTCATGTCTGTCAGAATGAATTGCTCTTTTCTATGGTGAAAGAACTGCAAAAAATCGGCTAAACGGTTCTTGAAATTACTTACATAAACACCAGAATTACCAGTCAAAAGTTTTGTACCACACATGAAAAAATGCTAAATATTTTGTTTCAATGTACAAAAAGTTATAAAAATTAAAAACACCAACAAAATTAGTATTTTCTCTCTCTAGTATTAAGTTAATTACAATACAAATTACATTTTATCTTTTCAAAGTATCACCCTTTGCCCTCAGAATAGCTGCACAAACCCTTAGCATTCTGGAAATAACACTGTGTAGTGCTTTTGCACATATTGCAATCCAACACGTCCGTTGGATTCCACAGATTCCACAACTATTCCACAGATCAACATTAGATGAACTCAGTTTTCTTACTTCGCTGTCAAGTTCTTCCCACAAGAGTTCAATGGCATTTAAATGAGGTGATTGACTTGGCCAAATCATGTTTTCCAGTTCCCCATATTCCTATTTTCTATTTATATACCTTCTCCACAACTTAGAAGTATCTTTCGGATCATTGCCCCACTGTTGAATAAATTCCCGACCAATAAGTCTCTTGCCAGATAGATCAGCATGTTTGATCAGTATCCTGTGATATTCAATCTACCAATATTTCTCACTATATCACCAAATTTTACCACACGCAAAATATCCCCACACTGCAACCGACCCTCTATCATGCTTCACCTTTGGCATTATAACTGGAGTCTCCATACGTTCTCCATGAAGTGGACGAGCATACCTTCTACGATGACTTCCAATCGCTTGAAACAGAGACGCGTCCATGAATAACACTTTGGACCATTATTGAATGCTCCAGTTTTTATGTTGCTCCATCATTCCAATCTTTCACCTTATTTTGTTTGCGTAATATAGGTTTTTTGTCCGCTATACACCCCTTTAAACCTTGTTCACGAAGGCGATGTTGCATGGTTGAGGCAGGGATTGGAGCTGATCGCATACTAGGTACTAACTTCCTTGCTGTACGAGTTCTCTGACGTTTACTCTGTAAGCATATGAACTGATCTTCCCTATATGATATTACTCGGGGTCCTTCAGTTCGAGATACACTTGCATTGGCAGCAGTTTGTTTGAACCATTACAATGTAAACACCACTGGCGTTTGGGACGCCAATTTTACTTGTTATTACTCTACTATAATGGTCTTCTTGATGCAGAGTTACAAATACAAGTAGGTTGTTCAATTCCAATCTCCTTCTTTCGTCCCACTAGGAGACAATATGGTATGAACCTAATCAGGTACACAAACACACTTCTATATGCGCATAATGTAGTGTAAACTATTGCGAACTGCTTGTTACACAGACTGCTGAAAGAATGAGGCATAATCAGATGGAAATGTCATAGGCAAACGAATGTCAGTGTATTTGAGGCAACTCACCAGCACTCCTCTATGCGGTAAACCAGTCAAATATAAAACAGAAATAGGTGCTATTTACATGTTTATACATAGTTTACTGTCCTGCGCCGTGGCGTAGCGGGCTAAGGCAGCATGCTTTGGTCTCTGGCCACGGAAAGCGGCCCGGGTTGATCCCGCATATGGGATGCGGATTTTAAGTAAAATCTGTTTAGGTAACTCGTGTGCACGTCAGCCGACTCCTTTGACGAACCCTTATAATCGTTTTACAACCCCGGCCCTCCTTCTCCAAGACCTTTCTGCAGGGTTGCCACCTTTCTCTATACGTCGTGGGTATCGTACGAGGTTTCTTATCTTGTGTCCATTACTGCGAAACTTCCTTAGTTTTGACAAATGTGCAACCAATTCGTCTAAGGTGGTCTCTCTCCCTTTTGCATAGAATCTATAAATTTCTCGGCGAGTTATATCGCATGTGAAATTATCTACTTTAGAGAAACGTTTCCTTTTGTTTTCATACTTGATCAGCATCTTTGGTATTCCTTTCGTCACAATATTTCTTACTCTACTTCTGTGAATACCCAGAATTTATCATCAGGTTCATTGCACGACCCCTTACCAAGATTATTTTTCAACACATATTTATATGTGTTCAAAGCAAGCGCTTGAATTTACTTAGAAAGAGTTCCCATTATAACTTTTTTATTTTTGGAGGCTTTTCCAGTAACATAACTCGGCCCAGCAACACTTTCCAATTTATTCATCACTTTGATTGTTTTCACTTGACTAAAAGTTATCTACTACTTCATTTGCATTTGCCACTGCATTTCCCTCCCACGGTTTCCACATCGTGACACACAGCGAATTTCTGCACGTAATGAAACAGATCAACTGGAAGTTGGAACTTTGGCAACTGAGACTCCACGTGGAGTAAACATGCGACTGTCATTTCAAGAAAATCAGGGTAGCTATTGGTACTCAAGGACAGTGCTTTAATTATGAAGCGTGGAGATAGATTTATGACGGTCATTAGTGGGCGTGAGGGTCAGGTTCCTTTGAATTCGAACTGCACACCCTTTGACTAGGCAGACTTTACCGGGTATAGGACCGGTGCCCACTCAGCATCGTGAAGAAAGTGAGGAGCTTACGCTAGGTACGCGGCTCTGGTCACCAAAAACAACATTCCGGCTGGGGGATGCTGAGATGCTGACCGCATCTCTTCCCCGTCTGCGGTTGGAAGACCGCCCACCTCTATCTGCGTAAGTGGGCGTAAGGCCGGCAGTCGGGTTGGTAGTCCTTGGTCCTCTTAGGGCTGTCGCGCCAGGGTTTACTGTTAACTTATTTTATTATCAGAACGGGGATATGATAGAGTACTGGAAACGAAATGCCTGTTTTATCCAAAGTCCAAAGTTGTGGTGGTGATAGTCTTCTGTCTTCGTAGAAATTACGGGGAGATTAAATAGCAGAATTTGCCCAAAATGACGTTTTAGAAATTTTGCACAGTAATAATAAATGGAATTCCTTATTTATTTCAAATATGTTACCTATATCATTTATCATTTTAGGAGAATATTCGTATATTATAGATATTTTAAAAAAGTGCTCTCTTTAAGGCAAACAGTTTAAATTCTTTACTTTTCGAGTCAGCACTTCCGAGATATTCCTTATGATTGGTGTTAATTGGCATTTCTCAAAATTTTCTGAGAACTTATTATTCTTATCCATGACCTTCCAGGTTATTCAAAGAAAACTACCAGCTCTTCAAAGATTTATCCCTTCCTTAATTCTATAGTACTCCCACATTTCCATTGTATCTTCAAGGATATGTATTGCAAAACAGTTTCTGCTAATGTTGATATTGATTAACATGAAGTAAATGAAGCACAACGCTTTAGTCCATGACTCTAGCCCAGGTTCGATCTTGTATTTTAGTTCCCGGCTATAGGACCGGTGCCCAGTCAGCATCGTAAGGAAATTGAGGAGTTACGATAGGCAGAGAATCCTGGCCAACTTTCTGGCTAGGGGTGCATGATGGTGACCAAATCTCTCCGTATCGGTTAGATGATATATGTGGGCGTGAGGCCGGATTCGGCTTGGCTGACTCTGGCCCAATGTTACGCCACGGATTACTTTTACTTTTAGATAAAAGAATAAGCTTTTGTTAAGCTAGTTTGTTGATCAATAGGTATAGAAAATCGTGCGAACCTAACACATCGAATTTGTCACTAAAGTTTCTTCCTCCAATTTTTGTTTCACTAAAAGTTAGGTTTTTGCTTTGTACAGATGGTAATTTATGTTGAAGCAAGGTCATAGAACCTTTAGTTGAATAATATTACTTTTTAATTAACGCCTTTCAACGTTATCATATTAGACGTAGAAGGAAATGGTTGAAACAATGCTCAAATAAGCCCAGAGTCCATAGATCTTAGAGTTAACCTTCATTCATCTTTCAGGATAAAGGTATATCTTAAGTCACCCTGACCGAGATTGAACTCAGCTCTTGAACGCAAGGCAGATGCGCTATCACCTACGCCACAGAGGGAGCTGAATAACTGATTATCCACTTCCATCACATGAACCTACCCATTGCCCATTATATCTGTAATAAAATTGTTCAAGGAACTTTATTTCTTTTGTTTACGGCAGTGCCTTAAATTAATTATTGAACATATTGTACACTTCCGTTAGCATTCGGATGCACTTTAAATCTGCTTATCCGTCGAGCGTGCTTTTCCCACCCACCTGCAAAAGCAAGAGCGTGGTTGCCAAATGCACCAAATATATGAAACAAAACAAAAATTACCACTTTTTTCGATATTCTTATACAAATCTATTTCTGGTATCAAAACCTACAACTACATACTACATAATGTAAGAAGAATGTTTACTTCTAATGCAGAGAAACAAAAGAACAGAGCAAAGTGGGTCTGCCACTTTTTTTCTCCTCCTTTCTTTTTCCATCCGATTTCAGTCAGGAGTGTATTATTTGGAATTTTCTGCATTGTATAAGTTGTGTCTTATAGATAGTATGGTTACAGGACGCTATTGAAAAGGTGTTTATTGGTGATGCATCGTTTTATTGCAAAGAAAGGAATTATACAGAATATGTAATTAATGTAACATAATGTTTGGAACATCTGCCATAAATGAGACTGTAGTAGGTCAAGAATGTGGTTCAGAAGAAATCCAAGTTTTACCATAAACCTTTCACGACAGTCTTGCAGCGTCCTGATGTTTTCATCAAAGATGATCGAAACGTTAATTCGACTGGTTGGCTTTGTGAACGTCAGTCAGTAAAAAAAAAAAAAAAAAAAAAAAAAAAAAAAAAAAAAAAAAAAATGTAATTATCCATCACTTGAGTATTAAAAGTTTGCACATGATGGGCACCTGCTACCTTACGGCGGAACGCAAAGTGCAACGAAAAGCCATTTCTGCTGATTTGAGTCTTAAGGTGAAGCTCTCTTATCTTGCATGTGACAGGTGATGAAGCCTAGTCCATCATTTTGAGTACAAACAAAAAACGATCAATGTAATTGTTTCATTCTGGCTCTCCAAGAAGAAAACAATCATTATTTGATGACAGCAAACCTGAATTTGTGCAATAAAGACAGAAATGTTCCAGAACAAAGATTGGTGCGAACAGGGCACATTAGGCTTTGCTTGTGAAGGCTAAAAATAGAAAGTAGAGGTGCAGAAAATAGAACATCATTTCTTCATAAACGTAAATTTTATGTTTATGGAATAAATAATTTTATAAAAGAAGTAGGGCATTAATTGTGAGGCAAACTCATACGTTTCTAAAAAGAGAGTAAAGTTCATTTCATGGCAAAGAAAAGATAATGATGGATATTGGGTAATGGTTACAGAGGCGGTTCCACCAGAGATGTAGGTATTGTTGATATCGAGAAAGAAGACATCGGGGATGCAAACAAAACGCACCCCAGTGTAGTGAGACAGCAATATCATTAATCTCAGACTCATTATTTCTCCAAGAGCATTGGCTCCGTCAGCAAGTGGTGTGGGTCCTGTTTAATTCGACCGCCCCAGTGTTTGCACCGCTCATCTATCACCGTCTCTTTAGTGCTCAGTTTGGACCCAGACCTTGTCTGCTGCATCTGCCTCCCACTACATCTATCTTCCATTTCAAGCTTGACACATGCACAGCGATTTAAAAAGGCTGTAAATGATGCTTTTGTTGAGGTTTACTCAAGAAACCTTACAAACAACCACTTTTTAATGTGCCGGTCGGGACCGAAATGTGCATGGTAAAAGGGTCAACAAATGTGGAACTTCTAAAGACGTAAAATGTCTAAATGGATGTCCTTCCTTATCTTCTTTAGCTACTAACAAATACTTCAAGATTTTAAAAAGTATTCCATAAGGTTTGTTTTCATATTGAAAAACGTTTCCTACATTTCATTTAAACGGAGATATAGAAAATGCGCATTCCCTTAACATGTTTAAAAGACAAACATTCCCCGTCTTAGCAGCTCATCCAGCTCTTGGACTAAAAATACCTATTGAACCAGCCATAGGATTTTCTAAAGATTACCACCAAGACCAAAGTAAGTAACCTTAAAGTTTCCCTGGGCCTTCCTACACTCCTTGTCCCTCTGTATGCTAAATTTCACCCTAGATTACACTAGTAAAGGAAATTGTAGAGTAAAAGTTGCGAATATAGACAACATGGCCAATTCGTCTAGTGCAGTAGAGTAACAAGTTAGTAAACAGACCAAAATTGACCAATCAAGTCAATCGAACTGCATACCAAATCGCCATTCGCTTTTTCAACTACCAAGCAGTGATTGTTCGACTTGCTGGTGGTCTCGTTTAATTATGGCGAGCTACATCATGATTCTTAAAATGAAGCCTTTGGCTATGCCATTTACCAATACTGTGTAAATTCCTAAAAATATGTCTAACGCGAATCGAGCACTGAGCATTGGGTTCTAGCGTTATAAGTAGGGATAGTGATATTTCGCATTTTGAAATTATAAATTTAGCATTTTGATTTTTACATTTAGCATTTTGTAGGATTTATACATTTGCAATGTAGCATTTTATAGCATTTTGGAGAAAGTTTGAGTTAATTTTGTTATATAATGAATATTAACGTTATGTATATGAAATTTAAAACGAATTTATGGAAGGTTATTAATTACGGTGAGCTAAAAGTGCATAAACGGTCAATTTATTTCATATTAATATAGATTAAAGCAATATAAAGAAATATAGAACACTCTGATACACACTAAAGCATACTGTGGAACACGAAAAAGATAAATCCATACTGATGTAAGACTAACACAATAAAAAGAAAATACACTAAATTGGCATAGTTTATGATTCAGTAACGCTGTCCACTTAAAGCACAGAACATATTTCAACATTCTGTCATTTGTGTCCTCCTGTCACTCACAATCAAGTTATGTTTACTGAAATATCCTTCAGTATCTATGCTGTTGACAGAACCCCAAATACATTGCAGAGCTGCTCAGGCAAACTCTGGGTATTTGAGCTTAAAAGTCAACAGCATTTGCAGGCAGTCTACATATGTATTATTCTGCATTGTTTGTATCAGTTGTGAATGAAAATATTCATATCCCTTAACAAAACTATGCATTTTAACATCACTAAAAAATGGAATCTTTCTTTTAACTTCACTTAAAATCGTGTAATTTATTGAAGTTACACTGCCAGCAGTGACAGGATTAAAAAGCTTACCATCGTCTTGGAGAATGACATTTGTCACATTTTTCGCATTTGCCCGCTGTTCGCTCTCACCATCCTCCTACTTACTGACGTGACCTAGGCATACAATGGATGAAAGCTGCGCGTAAAATCGAACAGAACAATGAAAATCGAAACTTTCGCAACTAAGAACTCCATCTGTAATTAACATGTGTTTGTCACTTCCTTAAAATTAGGGTTGCTATTGATTTTCAGAGACAAGGATTGAAATATTACGTTAACTGGGTTGTGAAGATAGATTTATGACAGTCATTAAGCGTGGAAAGAAGGTGTTTCTTTTGTAAAACAATAGAACTCGCTTCATGTACCAAACATACCTCATATGGACAATAAGCTAATTTAGGGGAAGGCTTACTTTCCACATTCCATAGAAATGGTCACTTATTTTATATATTTCTAAACATGCAAAGGTTCAACAGTACTACAGTTAAAGTTTCCAGAAGAAAGAGCATTGGGGAAAAATAATTACTTGGGAGAATCTTCGATTTCGGATTTATATCGTATTTTGAGTCAAATTTCGCACTTTATCGCGCTATATCGCATTTGTGAAAAATCACCACCCCTAGTTATAAGTCATTACTTTACTAAGGTAAACTAGATTCGTGAAAAATCAGGTGTTATATGTTATATATTAATCAGTTTATCTGTGATGGAAAAAGTTTATAGCTTTCCTAACATTTCAGCTTCTTTACCTGCTCATTCCACACATTTCACGAACTCTAATTTTCATTTATGCTACTACAATTCCATCTACATGTTTTTCTGTCCACATGAGGTATCACACAAACTGGATAACTGTTCAGTTATTTAACATCTTCCTACTTTAGCGAACGTTCGTCTAACATTTTTGCAATTCCTTTAGTTATCTAAAAATTACGCTTTTAGCATTCTTTACTTCATTCCCCAAATACGTCATGCGTTAAAATGGATTAAAATTATAAAATTTAAGATTAAAAATTACGTGTTTTTTTTTTTCCAAGCAATTGTCCTATTTTTTCCCCTGGAAATGTTATTGTATTCTTGCCCGCTTTTCAACGCTCATGGCATGTGTGATTAGTTTATACAAGTATTTTATCCTTTTAGTATATTAGTAATCAAGAGAAACTCCTAGCTAAGAGAAAGCTTTACTAAAACCTTTCTACAAATTATGTAAAATAATGTAAATAAAATAAATAATATACGCCAAACAACATAACTTGGAAATGTCCCTAAAAGAACGTCACTCCTGTCTTTTGAAAGGAAATGTCAAGTTAAAGCAAAAGTTAATATTCATAACCGAATTTATGTTTTTCAATACCACAATTCATAAAAATAAATAATAATAAATAATAGTGTTGTGCCATTAAGAAGAGTTTGGAACGGTTGGCCTTTATGCGTTCTTCTCCCCTCCACTCCACTCCACACAAAACGAAAATAGCAAGAATATGGTCAGAGAAGTGATTATAAGAGGTTCTACAAGATATACAGCACTGAGTGAAAAAGACGATACATATAACTTATTTGATTAAACGAACACGTGAGAGGAATATAGGAATATATAATATGTTGATAGAACAGAATTGCAGAAAGTCTAATTCCTCCTCCCCTATTGTTTGTGATGGCCTGGTCAAAAAGCTTATCAGATTACTTCTGCTGTCTAATGGTTACCAAATTACCTTCCAAATCCAGGTGTCACTCCAGGCCGAAGAGAACCAGAATTATTCTATATCTTCTTTGGGGTATGCAGGTATGAGCGATGAATTGAGTGAATGTGCATTTGTGTGTATATATGCGATTTTAATGTAAATATGACGTCATGGTGTTTAAATTGTTCGTGGCGACCAAAGCCATACAGTAAACATATTATACGAAATAGGAGATCGAGGGCCATATTCTATTACTTCTTGACTTATAGCAATTTTAATTTTATTCTTTCCTTTCTTTAATCATTCAATAGTACGCTTTCCATACTTTAGTACGCTTGGTTAGGACTGGCCTACTGGTTTTAAGATTATCGGCACAAACTAAGCCCAGTAGAATGATTTCAGAATTGACAGCCCCAGGACACCAGATTTACTGACATGTAAAGTAACTCCTGCGAGACAAAATTCGGGCACACCAGCGCTGCTGATATGAGCCTTACAATTCACAGCATCATTAAGCAAATAATATACATTATTTATTAACACGAAGGAATTTTTCTAAGATTCCTCTTGATTAAGTTCAACACTTTAAAACAGATGTTTCTAGAACGCTTGAAATGTTCCTTTTGGCTTTATTAGGACGTGTATGCCTCATTTTACATCATATTGATTTCTCAGAATGAGATATTTCTAGAAGCACTCATCATTGGTTTCATCTGCTCTCGTCTTTGTGATGCCGAAGTTGCAATCACGAGAGGCGGAAATCAAGTCCAAAGTGTGCTCCACCATTAACCAAAATGACAGTTACAAATTACAGCAGTTGTGAGGAATACACGTAGCATTTGTATCGCTTTAATTGTCAAGCATCATGATCATGATTGATTTATGCTACCGCTGTTGCAGCATATATACATCACGCACAAAAAGAGAAAATTATTGCATATTCAACAGAATATATGTACAGGGTGTGTCAAATGATGCAAAAAAAGTATTTTTGCTTGTTACACGATGGAGACGTCATTAAGCAGCTATTTCATTTGGTATTGTATATTCATAGATGTATACTTGATTCTGAACCATAACAGTGATAAAAAGGCTAGTAAGAGCATGGAAAGATAGAGTCAGACTGAAAAATTCAATGCCATAGCCGGGATTTAAGCCACGGATCTTCTGGTTGCCGTCCAGTCGCTCTAACCCTTGAGCTACTATGGCCTACGTGCCGACATGACATATTCTCAACTGACTCGTGTTTTTTCCGGCAATCCACTTAGAAGTGCTAATAAACACAGCTATCTTAATGGCAACTTACAGCATTCTGGTTGCCCACTCCGTGGCTCAAATCCCGACTATGGCATTGAATTTTTCAGTCTGACTATCTTTCCATACTTTAGCCTACTCATGGCCATTGTGAAAGAGCAATTAATTTCCATTAATTGACCTAATAGTGGTTAACTTTAAAGCCCGGGCCTTAAAGTACTTATATGTTGTAAGTCGCCATTGAGGTAGCTGTCTCATGTGTTTATGAGAACTCCTAAGTGGTTTACCGGGAGAAACACAAGTCAGTTGGAGAATAGGTCATGTCAGCACGTTGGCCATAGTAGCTCAAGGGTTGGAGGGGCTGGACGGCAACCAAAAGATCCGTGGTTCAAATCCCGGCTATGGCATTGAACATTTCAGTCTGACTGTATCTTTCCATACTTTAGCCTACACACAGCCAGTGTGAAAGAACAATTAATTTCCATCTAGTAAGAGCATGTTATTAGGTGAATCTGCTTCTTATGTTCACTAAGTTGGAATACGTTGTAAGAAGAGGAAAGAATTATTTGACCACAGAAAGAAAGTTGGTGAAATAGTTTAGTGATTGGTTTTTGCTATAGGAGATCTCGGCATTAATTAGTATCTAAAAGATGAAGTTAAATTTTATCACTGAATTTTTACGTCATCCAACGTTAAATCATATCAGATGATGATTAAATGTGTGAAATGATTCTCAGAAGAGCCCTGCATCCATAGACATTCATCTTTCAGGACAAAGGGAACCCGCGGAAGAAAAACCCGTATCCAGGTGACTCATCCTGACCGAGATTCGAACCTTACTGCCTCCGCTACGGAGGAGGTATACTGTGACTCCGGGAACTTAATTTAAAATGTGGAGAGATCATATTTATTTTATCTCCTACGCACACAGTAGGACAGAAGACATTTTGCACCTAAATGAAACCTCCCCTATCTACAATGAATAGGAAACTGAAGGCATTGCTAGATTATGCAGTAGTTCAGCTTTCTGTGATAAATAATTAGATTGATCCGCTTACAACCATGATGTTAGAAAGAAATAAAGAAAAACTAAAAGTAAGTGTGTAAATGATGAGCTATCTGGTTTTTCTACAGTAAGCGGTTCAAGTACTGAGGTACAGAATGCTTGAGTATACAAATGCTACTATTAACTACAAATAGCAGCATCTCAAAAAACTAATCAGTGGCGGCGCGTATTATACTTACTCTTGCTTTTGATATATTACAACAATCTGAGTGTCCATTATCAAAGTGATCACCTAACACTGCTCTTTAAACTCTGGAAATTTTATCGGTTGGACTCCGCAACACCCTATGCGAGATTTGCTCACACATCTCTTCACTCCAAACTTATGTGGCATTCATGCTCTTGTATCTGAAAAGCCGGTGCTTCCTGGAATTAGACGATGTCAAAGAAACTGTCAACAAGTCGTAAAGATCACAAGCGGCATCAGTTTTCCAAGCTTTGTACAAAAACTACTGACGTCCAATAAAACTGGCCATAAAGAGAAGCTGTATTAAAAGCGTTGAAGAATTCGGAAGTCAAAGAAACTAACATATTACTCTGGACATGCGCGTTGCTTACTCGTGGCGAGCGCCTGTAGTGAGTACGGACTAATCCTTGTTTCACATAAGCTTGCCCCGTATCTCTTAACGGTCACGTGACCTTATCACCTTTCATTGTCTGCTATTGTAGTACAGACTGCTGTGCGGTAAAAATTAGTTCGTTAATTAACATAGTAATATATCTTTATGTGTTGGAAGAGAATTGTCAAATTTATATTTTCGTAACTGTTTGAATTAAATATATTACGCAACAGAGTTGATTTATCTGAAATACATGTTAATTCGTAAACGAAGTAAAGAGGAGGTTCCTTTGCTCAGGAGCCCGTCCTTCACAGGGCATGATTGCACGTGCTTCAGCGGTAGTGATGACATATTTGTTTATATGACTTTTATCACTGATCTTGTTTTGAAGTGGATCAGTCATATATCGCCATTTGAAGGTGTGTTGTGCCGCGTGCGAGAGCTAAATTATCTAATTGATCGTTTACTGCGCGTGTACTTATTATATGTATAATGGCAGGGTCTACCGCCAGTTTTTCGCTGAAACATCGCAAGGAACACCTTTACAAAGTGGCGAAAAAAGAATTGTGTTGCATATGTTTGTCAGTGAGAGAAGTCGAACAGCTGTGCTCTGAACTTACAGGTGTGTTAGATGCGTAGGAACATCACGACATGAAATTGAGAAAACAGGAAAACTTATCACTCCAGAGGCGATATTGCTGTGTGGCGAAGACGTTTTTTAAGAACAATCAGACTGTACCGGGATACAAGTCGAGATACCTTGACGAGACATCGGTGAATGAAGGACACACGATAAGTATGGGTGACACGACATTTAAGACTGAAAGACAAGCATTTTTGCAAGGTATGTGAGCTGGTTTTCAAAAATCCCTGTGGAAAAGGCCGAAGGCCTTTCATTATAAACTTGTTTCAGTTTCATTGCTCAGTCATTCAGTTTCAACTTGCTTAGTTTCATTATAAACTTCATTAATTTTGCATGCCTTTATATTCTGATTTGTATGATTTTATCCATCTTACTGGCAATTATTATGACGTTTACTGCAGTTTTAAATGTGATGAGAAGGCATCGCCTATGGCCTATGTCGCGAAAGTGTTAGCCAATTAGAATGAGGGGGAAGGTAGTTGCACGCGGAGTGATACATGTCAGCGGGGCAAGGTTATATGAAACAGAGATTAGGTACCTGAATATAAACACGAAAGCAGCGCCACCAGACCGAGAAAGTAAAGTGGCAATTTGATAGTTTCTTGCAGTTTGATAGTTTCATTTGGTGATCCCATTCCCACTTGGCTTAAGGAATAATGTTTACCCCCGCACATGGATATTAAATTCTCTTTAATATCTTAAATGAATTAATCCTTTTATGGAGCACGCGATAATCGTTTGATACGGTGACAAATATCCGAACATGAGGAGTTAATGGTTTCTGTATAAAGTCGATGCTTGAGTAGGAATACTGTATCCATTAAGTCTCATATCGCCCTGTGAGAAGTGCATACAGCTGCACGAAACCTCCGATTTGCGAAACTTAGTAGGCGTCAATCAATTAAGAATTCACTTGCATCCAATATATTGTTTAACAAAAGATTTGTGAATCTTCCATCCACGTTAAGATATTTATGATTAATGATATGCTAGAAACTATTTCAAACTAAGTATACGATAGTTGCTATTTTTTCAGCAGTCAGGGTTGTTGTGCATTAAAGTATCGATATAATGACAAGATTTATGCTGGCAGGCAAATACTAAACCACCTCTATCCCATCCAGGCCTTCTTGACTTACGTGGTCTAATAGTACATTTAAATCTTTGTCTTACTTCAAGTGTTTGTTCGATCACGAACTAAAACCGAAGTTTGGTCATAGGTTACAGTTTTGAGTGCCAGATTTCTGACTTCTAACCAACACTAGACGGGTTCATCCAGAGACAGAGATGAGCAATCTAGGCAAAGGCAGTGATAATATTCCTATTTCAACTTTGACATACCCGTAAGCTGAAGATAAATACCAGCTTTAGTGTTCATTCTACCTTTACTTTTTTAGTTTGGTTCTTCTTCTAACCTTCAAAACTTGTCCAAAGGTGTTTCTTAATTTTTTCCTCTTTTGGTAAAGGATAGCTCAAGTTACGTGACGCTTGGCCAGGAATTTGAAGGTGGAATATAATATATACTATATCTTTATGATTAGGATTAGATAAAGTAGAAGTAGTGAGTATGTAGTTTGCATCTTAAGCGCTAAGAAATTGAAGTACCTAGAAAATGATTTAGTTACTATTGCATCATAAGGTTTAGAAGAAGGGAAATATTAAAATATTGAACATTTGAATTTTCTCCATCATGTAAAATAGATAGAGGATGTTTTGTATTCCACCAAAGAGTTTGATATCAAGGTACACAGGAAATAAGTTTTTAATAAACAAATCAGTTTTAGAGAGGGGTCTGTGTGTGCAAGAACGTTTGCGTGCGTACAACAGAACTCAAACACAAAATGTCCCGTAAATACCGAAATTATTCTTAATGTTCAATGTCTTTGAAAAATACGATACGGGTTTAAATAAAATCTTAGTTGGTACTATCATTTAAACATCAAATATTTTAAATTTTAAATGTTTTATAACTGGTTGATAATTAGATTAAAATACCATGTTTGGATAACGAAGAAAATGTATTTTATTATAGGAGTAGTCTGTGGAGCCCTCTTCAGTGGAATGGAATTTTTACATTATTTATTTGGTGAAAAGCGAGAAATAGACAAATGCGTAGCACACAAAAAATGGAAATATATTTAAGATACACAAATAACCTTTTTGATATCGTCAAGCTTCCGTGATATCAATTACTAATGCTTTAACATTTCAATACGTTGCATTATTTTCGGAAGTAATTACTGTCGCTGTTTATTTGGTCTTCGCTATGCCATGGAAAGTGTTTGTAATTTCTAGGAACATATAGAAACCTCTTTTTTATTTTGTTTTCCCTATACACATTGCATCTTCAACAAAAAGGTTTTAATAAAGTTATTTCTGTATAGATTTATCTCGATTAACTTAAAATATATAATATACATATAAGGTTTATTAAGAATACCTTTTATAAGATTCATAAAACTAATAATAGTACAAGAGAAAACCATGTGAATTCAAAGTATCAAATTTTTCCATTTTAAATTGTCTCCCTCTGTGTAATACAAGTGAAGCGATTACCAGGGCTCAAAATAAATTACATGAAAGTATATGAGGATGAATTTATAACAAAGGAAAAGAGAGACAGAGAGAAAATGAATGGAAGATTAAATCGGAATGGAGGAACAGGGTGCAAACTGTGAAACTATGTGAGGGAGAGAACATGAGAAAGGAGAGCGAGAATGATAAGAGAAAGGAGGTGGAGGTGGAGGAGGAGGAGGAAGGGAAGGAGAGAGCAAACAATTTTCACGTTGAACACAATATGAAGGCAGATACTGCTGGTCCTTTAAATTATACCTCAGAAAACATGATTAGACTTCTGCTTCAGAGAGATAAAATATTTCTTGATATAGTACGAAAGTAATTGAGCAGAAACCACAGAATGCGCATTTAAGGAATCAGAAACATTATTTTGCGGTTGAGTTTAGCACATAACGAATGTCAATATTTTCTGTATGTATCTCTCAACTATTTCAGATATTATTAAAATATCCTGTTTGTTACAGTATCTATTTCGTACAATGATTAATTCACAACCACAAGCCTGTAACTCATTTTAGATGAAGCGTAAGGAGCAAATAACGTTGCTTGTAAACTCATTACAGGCATTCAGTCTGTGGGCAAGAATTACATAGGTCAGCACATTTCCTATGGTAGTTTAATACTGAACTAAGTTTGGGGATCCACTCTTGACTCGTTCACTACCAACACTCAGTGAGCAAAGTAATGAAGTTTTTTGTTTAATTCACATGCCTATTTATATTTTCTATCTTTTACGTTATAATATTACAAATTATATTCTCTTTTTTTAACTGCTTCATTTCAATCGAAAGAAATCCCACAAAAACAGATAAATTACACCTATTATAATAAAAGTAAAAGGGCTTATATGCTGGCTTAAAAAATATACACGTTTATGATGGATAGAGTCAACATGAAAAATTTAATGCCATGGTCGGGATTTGAACCACGTATCTCCTGGTTTCCGTCCAGTTGCTCTTACCCATTGAGCTACCATGACCAATTTTATATCACGAAATTAAAGTCTCCATTTGACTCGTATATGAAAAATTCAATGCCTATATACTGCTAGTGTGAAGAAATGATTAATTTCAATCAATTAACTAAAATAATAAAAGTTAAATGATGAAGCCTGGGACTTAAGTACTTATGATAGTAAGTCGCCACAAACGGTGTATCTCGAATGCGAGAGACCCCAGTGGTCTACCGGGGAAATATACGAGTCAAATGGAGACTTTAATGCGGTGTTGGCAAATTGGCCATGGTAGCTGAATGGGTAAGAGCGACTGGACGGAAACCAGGAGATTCGTGGTTCAAATCCCGGCCATGACATTAAATTTTTCATGGTGACTCTATCCATCAAAAACCTTAGCCTATATACGGCTAGTGTGAAGAAATGATTAATTTACATCAATTAACTAAAATGTACACGTTTAATTTGAATACCCAGAAACAACTAATACCGAGTTTAAAATAATGACAAATGTTGAGAAATTGGAAACAGTGATAATTGATATATCCAAGCAAGACTATGCTAAGGAAGAAGTTAGTTCAAATAAATTTTGTTTTAAACATATCTACATTTATGTATATTTCGTGTATAGCTTAAGCTTGTTTGTCAATTAGGGTAAAGTTGTAGAATCTTTTTTTCTAAATGAAGAGGACAATTCAGGATATTTCCCAAAAATTCAAGATGTGCATACAAATACCTTTAATAATACATTTATATATAAAGAGTAGTTCGTTTTTGATGGATTTCTTGAAAATGTTGTCGTCATAACTTTGGAAGATATTGAACATAAATACCAAACACGTATTTTAGCCGAAATTTATTTTAGGAAAACCATATACAGTAACTTTTGCTAAAACACTTTTTAAAAATGTCGTTTTCTTTTAAGGAGCCCCCATAGTATACAATGTAAGCTTTGAACATCGAATTTTGGATGAAATACAATATTTCCCCTTATTATATGTAGTAGAGGAATAGACATTTCATATAAATTATACTTCATTGCAAAATTGCTCAAGAAATGTGTTACAAATTGCGAAAACAACACACGCATTATAACAAGCGAACGTATCTGTTTAAGCAAGTGTATAAGAGCGGATTATTCTCGATAGTGAGACGGTCTCTGTTCTCTGTCGCTGGATTGTTGCTCTTGGCGTTTGATTGCTGCTGACAGCCTTTAGCAGTGTTTCTTGTCAGCTGCTGAGTATTGAGAAGGATAAGGCATCCAGGTAGAGCTCAGAAATCTTGAACATCCGTGTTTTATAATTGGCTGTCCTCTCCAAAAATGTAATACATTTAGGTTTTTGTCTGTTGAAGTCCAAAAGAATTCCAACTGTGTCAAACTAGCTTTCGTGGAAGAGAATCACTTGCACCAAATATATATTTACTTTGTTTATACCTGGGACTAGTTGATAAACCCGGTGTTACACTTTTAGCTTTTAAAATTCAGTGACGAATTACTTTATTCAAACCTCCGCTGCTTATTTTTCAAGTTATTGTACACGATATAGGGGAATTTTGCACTCAGAAGTTCACGTTCAGCCCTCACCTATAATTCTTGTTTTCTCTCAGTCCCAATTATTCCAGAAAACCCTCTGTTATTCAAGCAGAAGGATGTGAAATAGCGGCGGAACGCCAGACTTCCTTTACCTCTCCTACAGAAGAGTTTTCCAAATATTGGAAATACATAGCGTCTGGGCACTTATTAGGAATTCTCGGTAACTTCTTTGAGTGAGTGTTTAGATAACTATGAAGGCTAAATTGTAAACCTTTATAAAATACTAGCTACCAATAACATAAATAGGAAGAAATTAAAAAGAGTTGCAATCATGAGGTATATTAGATATGGGCACTATCCATAAACCTAAATGCATAGTTGTAAAATTGATTGAAATATGTTATAGCCATTTACGGTGCACATAGTTTGTTTACCATTCATTATAGATTATACACTTAAAAGATAATAGTAATAATAGTAGTAAGAGTAATAATAATCATAGTAATAATGATAACGATAATAGATAATAAAATGATAATAACATATAATAAATAATAATCACAATGATGATGATGATGATAATAATAATAATAATAATAATCTCTCCATAGAGTAGAGCTACATGGAAAAATTAAACCTGTAGCTTTTACTTAAAAATTTCGTCCAAAAACGTAAAGCTATGTGTTAAGCGTGAACACCTGTTTTTTGTGGTAATTTACGTCCTCCAACGTTTAGTCATATCGGACGATGAATGAAATGGGTTAAATGATGCTCAATGCCTCCGGGGTCTATGGAGCTTATAGTTACCAGACATTCGCCGTTAAAGATAAGGGAAAACCCCGGAGAAAACCTTATGCAGGTAACTCACCCTGACCGAGATTCGAACTCGGGACCTCTCGAACGTGAGGCAGACACGCTACCATCTACCCTACCGAGGCGAGCATACCTGCGTTAAGTGATACATGTCATAGACTTTGTTTATGTAGTTTATATACGAATGTAATTTTCTCCAAATGTTCAAATTAATGGCACGTTTTTTACTGTTATTTTGGTAAGGGTGTACGTAACATAGTACTTTTTGTCCGAGAATGGTTGGAACTATTATTAAAATTACCATTTTCCTCACCTCTGGATGCATACTGGCATCCCACTCTGTGGATAGTTCTTTCGACATGAACAATGCGTGCAGCCTAACCAGCTGGGCTATCTCATTTTTAACTTACTCAGTGTTACTAGTTGATCTCTTAGAACAACAAAGTAAAACTAGGGTAATTTTTGTAATTCTTCATTTCTGTTATTCCTTTCAGTACTTCTAGTGTTAAAAATGAAATTTGGAGTACAGCTTTAGCTTATTAACTTAGAATTTTAAGAGTAGTTATTATAGATTTAAAAATCGTTGCGACTAGCTAAACAATATTAAATAGTTGAGTTGATGTTTTTCATAATTCATATTGAAACGAATGTAATATAGTATAACGATATATAAATGTATAAAACAGAGTTAATTCTACACTTAAATAGTTGAACTGTATATTTCTATAGACCACGTAATATTATTATGGACCTGGTGTTATATAAACTAAAATGTATACACAATTTTATAGACTAATTAAAACAAAGGAATGTCTACACAACAATTTTAACTGTAATAAGCTCAAATTAGAATTTGGAAGTGATATGGTAAACCGAAGAATCAAATTAGTTTTTCATACGACCATATCAAAAATTGAATAGTTATTCATGCATTGATATAAATAAAAATTATTATATTAATGGTTTGACATACCTCGCTTAAATTCTGTGTGAGCTATATTTTTTAGGTCCCGAGTTTATGGCCAAAAAATGAAATCAATCAGAAAGAAACAGGATTTTTAGATCGTTGCAGATGCATTGCTTGAATGGTGCCCAACTTGCAGAGAAACATCATTTAACTTAGAAGTGAGGCAAGAAATTATCGTAGGACAGACAACTAGTGATGCAACTGATTCGCTTGTCAACTGCCAAGTTTTAATAGCTTGTCACGGAACATAAACTCTGTTACGATTTCTGTATCCTGCTTGCTTTTTACGTCTTCTAATTTGAGCCGAGGGAGGACTGTCCCTTGCAACAGCTGGTAACGGCGTGGCTCCAGCCGGCAGTTTATTGTTTCAGTCTCGCGTTCAACTTTTACTGCTCTGTACAAGAGCAAAACAACTGTAAAAAGGCGACTGTATGGGCGACAGAATTACTGAAGTTGGAGACACCAACTTTTTTGTCCCTTTCTCCATGGAGGACCGCAGCAGCGAAGCGTAACTGTGGAGATTGGGAGCAAGAGACCCTGATGTCGAACGTGATGAAACATAAGTCTATAATATTAGATACGGTAGAATCGTCTAGCACAGACTTCGTGCCTTTGACTTCTCTTGGAAGAATCACCAGCGTTCCTTCACTAATATTACAAAGAAAAGATTCTTTTGTTTTAGCATACTTTGGAAAGGTTTCCTGAAGCTTCTGTAGCACTAATGGCGTTTCAACTGCTGTGACTCCCACACAAGTAACAAATTTCTCATAAACGTTTATAAATAGTATTATATCTTACTTAAAATTACTTAAACAGGTGATGGCATCCTTTTTATTTTCTCCACGATTTAACTATAGCAAGTAAATATTGCATTGTCCACAAGAAAGCTGTTACTCAGATTTCACCGAAAAAACGTGTTTTGAAACTCACTGAATACCAAAAACTGCACTTATGGAAAGCTCTTCCTCTCTTTGAGAGAGACAGAGGGAGCAGCACAACTAAAAACGAAATCTAGTTTAAATATCAAGTGTTCTACGTCCTCTTATCTTTAAAATTTGTGACACGAAGCTTTTCAACAAGATCACCACAACAAACCAGTCTTTACATGGACAACTTTACACATTTTCAATTTCCTAAAAGTATACTTTAGGATTTTAATTGAGTAATCTTCTACAAAATAATTGTATTAAAAACAAAATGTATGAATATACCGAGGAAATAAAAGCCTATGATGTCCTCTTATTTTGGAAAGAACATTTTATAAATCTGTACAAGGGACAAATGTCAAGTGACAAATTTAACGTACTGCATTAAAATGTAAATTTTTGAAACTCATCATTTAATACAAGTATATTTTTGTTTATCGGTTTCCCATATAATTTAATTAATGGTCTGACATGTTCGATATTCGCCGCGCCGTGGCTGAGTGGTTAGACGCTTGGCTCTCACCAAGGCAGCTGGGTTGAATCCCAGGTGACCACAAAGAGACATTTGTCGTGAACAACACGGCGCTGGGGCGGGTTTTCCTCCGTAATATCCAGATTCCTCCGTCGTCTCACTCCAACGGTGCTCCATCTTCATCTCATGCATCAGCAGTGTCACCACCTGCGGTGCCGTATGTAGTAAAAGCGGGCGTTTGACGCTAGGCATTTCATTTTTTCCTTTAATATTTCATTCTTTCAATATTTAATTGTTTCTAGTGATTGCCTGCAGAGGGCATGGCATTTTAAGACAGTATATAAATCTTAAGAATTCGATGCTATTATCAATAGTTATCTTGTGTAAATGTGAAAATGTCTATTCTTATTAAAGGGCTGTCTCAATGAAAATAATGTAACTATAAAAATAAACTTTCGTATTAATAGTCTGTATATCGCCTAATACACAGAAGGTAGAGGTAATCATCTGAACCCAACACATATGGTTTGTTTCATTGGCTACGAAGTTGAGCAGGGATAATAATTGGAGCAGATCAGTTTGAAATACTTAAATTATTTTATTGTTATAACTTAACAGGAAGTTTCACACTTTTCCACATATATAAATCACCATCATCTTCTTCATCACTTTATGGCATAGGTAAACATATGCGTGTTCCGCCTTCAAAGTCCTCCAGCCATCGTCTTCTACCCATGTATCTCCTTCCTTCAGTATAATATTGCATAATTTGTTTAGGAAGTCCATTATCTGACATTCCTTCAACATGTTCTTTCCATTTTTTTAACTCTTAACCCTTCATTTATATTAAACATTTCTAACACCTCCAGCACTTTCATTTGTCTTTTATATCACTCTCACGCTTCATAAGAATTTCATTTTTGAAGCCCGCATTTTACTCCGTTGCTTTTTAGTTAATGTCTAGTTCCTGTGTGCTAGTGTAGGTATAGCCATAATATTGTAAAGCTTTTATTTTGTTTCTTTATGTATTTTGCTTCCAAATGTCCCATTAATGGATAACTGTACATACACTCTTTGAATTTGGCATAGTTTCTTACGCACGATATATCCCTTATTACAAACATGACTTAACGAGTAGTTAAAATAACTCAGCCGTTTACGCAACGGTTATTTAGAACTACTTTTTTTCTAATCGATCCTTTCCCTATGAATGTCTTTACCTTCATCTTCATAAAAAAAAATTATTAAGCGTATTCATTAAGTATAAAAATATATTTTTGCAGTTTTATACAATGTGAGAAACAACCATTTCTTTCCGCAAAAATAGTTACTAATCAGAGTGTCAGGCATATAGAGGTGCTGATTATTTTATTGTATTTTAGTCGAGCACAACGAATATTAATCCAGTTGTTTTATGAAAATAAACGCGAAATTAAAACCGAAATAAAGTTGGTAAATGGTGTCAACCTTTGCAAGCTTCATTCTGCGGGGTAATTACAATGAGAGAGACAGGAGAACAAAAACTGGTTTTTACTTCGTACTTTCAATCACGCCATTCGCTTACGTTTTTCACCTTCTCAGTAAAATAGAATTTTATTAGGTACTATTTCAGACAGAACCTGATATTAGACTACATTAACACACTAATGATCGAATTGCAGCAGAAATGTTGGGAATGGCGCAAGGGATGTACAAAGAAATATTCCTTAACGGATTTTAAACAGCATGTTATTAATTATTAATAAAAAGCTCGAATAATCGCTGGTCAGTCTAGTGGTACAGAACTTGTGGATTGACCGAAACAGGTCTAAGGGAAACAGCCTTCTTTTAAATTAACGTTCTCAAACATAGTCATGGGACAGTAAATGAAATGGAGCCCAGGAAATGGAGCAAAAGAGCCCAGGGTCCATAGTGCTTAGAGTAGTCCGAATTTCATGTTCATATTTCAGGATAAGAGCAAACCCCAGATAACTCTTCCTGACTGAGATTTGAACTCTGCACCTTTTGAATGTGAAGCAGAGGTGCTACCACCTAAGCTACAAATAACAGTATTACCCGTATCGCCAATTTTAAGGATATGGGATACAAAAAATTTCTTCAGTATTTCAGTGCAGTGAAATTGGAAGAAATACAGAGGGGTTCAAACCAACCAAATATTAACAACTTTAAACTTGAGTGTGATGTATGGTGTATAATGCATGGGCAAATGCGGTGGTGGTCTTAGTACCTGCTCCTCTATTTTCACCATTCAGAAGTGTTTTTTTTTTTTTTTTTTTGTGATTTACGTCCTCCAACGTGAAGTCATATCGGACGATGAATGGAATGGGTGAAATGATGCTCAAATGATCCCATGGTGCATAGAGATTAGAGTTACCCCACATTCGTCTTACAGGATAAGGGAAAATCTCGGAGAAAACCTTATGCAGGTAACTCACCCTGATCGAGATTCGAAATCGGGACCTCTTGAACTTGAGGCAGACATGCTATGGCACATGTGAGGCAGGTTAAAGAAGATCTTTGATGTCCCCTCTTAGATAGCTCCACCAGGAGGGAGGGGTGAGGTGAAAGGTAAGACGACCGAGTGGTATAATCTTAGCTATAAGAGAGTAGAGGGCAGGGTCTCTAAGATTTCCTGTTTGGTATCTAGCGCAGGCGTTTCATACAATCGCATGCCATTCCCATGCAAGCTTCCACATCCAACTGGTGGACCCGTATATTAATTACCCCGTTGCAGGATGAGTTTTCATAGGTTTGCATTTATTTTTTTCTGTTATGGAGCCAACACTCTCGTCGACCCTTACGCTGAATTGATCTAGCAAATGAAGATGAATAAATAAGAAGCAAGGTGAAATCGAAGAACAGGATATTTGAAGAATGAAATTATTAACCTTGCCATTTGCATAGAGACCTGGGAAAATTACCGGCATGTTTGATGGAGAGGGGAATAGTTCGGGTTCTTTCGTCATTCATTCCAACAACTGCTCCAAAATCACCATAACTTTCATTCATTGCACCACCATTTCATATCATGAGCTTGCTCACCCATACCAGTTACCGGCTGATCCTCCATCCTACATAATCCTCTGCTTCACGACCCCTCTTGTAAGTTCTAGAGGCTCTAAGTCCTCCATAAGAAAACTGAAGGAAATGTAGGCTCCTTAACAGCCTTCAATTCGTAAAGTAGGCAATACCTTATCAAAATGGCCTTTACAAAGCAGAAGTCACGCAAATGGTCATTTCTCCTCCACTTTCATTTCACATCTTATACAACTCCTTATGCTTACAGTAACAGTTGCTTCTACAAACTTACTTCCCGTCACAAAATTGCTTCACTAGATGGCTAGTTGTAGATATAAAAGGATAGATCAGTTCTGTAATAGTAGAATAAGGAAAACAGTATCTTAGTGCGATAATCCTTTTAACCCCTTCTATGTTAGCTCGTTATTATTCGCCTTTATCTGTATCATTAACACACATGCTAATGGCTTATATCACCAAATTAATTGCCATGCAGTTGTTATGCTGGTGTGCATTTTTTATTTACATATACTCAGTGATCAGCAGCTGCGTACACCCTCATGGTGCACCGTCCCTTAGCCACTGCACGCTAGTGCACTCGGAACTGTTGACGGGTAAGCAGTGGTGCAGTGACGGCTGTTCCGTAGTGTCACATAACTCCTTAGTCACGTACAGAGACAATCGAAATATACAATGTTCACATGTATTTAAGTATATTTTATGTAATTAGCATACCAATTATTCAGCCGTTTCTTTTAGCAAATTAATAGGCTAACATAAATATTGTATACTCTAGGGCAGTTTTATTAATGCTGTTCATAGAACTACTAAATAATAATAATGATAGAGATAATAATGATGATAATAATAATGATAGAGATAATAATGATAAAAATGATGATGATAATAATAACAACAATGATCATAATAAAAATAATGATAATGATCATAATAATGATCATAATGATAATGATCATAATGATAATGATCATAATGATAATGATCATAATAATGATCATAATAATCACAATCATAATCACAATCATAATCACAATCATAATCACAATCATAATCACAATCATAATCACAATCATAATCACAATCATAATCACAATCATAATCACAATCATAATCACAATCATAATCACAATCATAATCACAATCATA
>CM060947.1:73335444-73482944 GCA_030765055.1 Mantis religiosa | reverse complement strand
AAAAAAGTCGAGAAAAAAAAGGCGATTGACCTTTCTTCAGGTTAAGAAATTGTCTCTTTGTAAACATACTCAAGAACAATAATGGAGACATCTTTGCCGTTTTAGAGAACATGAGGCGAATCTTTGAGACATACAGAACGATCATAGAAGCTGAATTAAAACAAAAGGATGCTCATAAGGAAGGTGGAGATAAGTAATAAACGTCCTAGAATTCAGCTGGTGTCTGACAAAAGGGGTTGACAATGAAAGGTTAATAAAAAGTAAGTCCAATTTTTCAGGTTCTGATTTACATTCATTTACTTTCTATTTAAAGTTAATTTTTGTTACTTTTTATATAAAACAGTAAAATAGTAGATAGGATTCAGGTATCTAAAAAATACCTTAAATATATCAAAACGAAGGTACACTGCAATTTTTCTGTACAAAACCATGTTTTATATGTTCCGTTGAAAATGACAGTGTATCTATTTAACCTTATAGTGCAACACAGAGGTAAAGAATTATGTTGTCAAAAGTGTATTTTCTTTGAGAAAACCCCAGACAAACACTGATGCTAAGATACTGAAGATGTTAAGAGAAACCTTTCACTGGTTTATGGAGAAAAATAGGAATAAGAAACTCCTCTGGATCATATCAACATAAGCGTCCAACGCGTTAGTTCGGCACTTATATTGTTGAGGATGTAGGCTGAAAGATACCTATAAATTATTATAATCATTGTTATTTAACATACATTTCCTGTGCCTTGAGTTTGGACAAAGCTGTTTGTTCATGGTTAAGCTTAAATTTTGCTGACTGGCAAAACATGTACTTTGGACTGGTGAATCACACATCCCGCTGATCAAGGGAAGTAATGCACAGGTGGCCAGTAACAGGTCTCAACACGTTCTCAATTATGTAAGCAGTGATTGCACGAGATAGTTCAATATTTGGGAGGAAAACAAAATCTAGCGTGGGAATTGCTGATTTGGCTAGTAGCTGCCATTTTGGCTAGGACCCCTATTTAAGCTTGGTGGATTAGTGCACGCGTGGATTTCAGGGTGGACTTTAGGCTGGTCATTATGCTGGAAGATTATGTAGGGAACATGCGACAGGTCACTCATTAAGTCTAGCTTTCCGGAGTTCATCTGGTCCTAAATTCAGGCTCCTCTAGTGGGGGCTACTCTACACTTCGCATCCTCAGGTATGCCTAGCTGTAATTTTGATGTACTATGTAATTGTTAACACCATTCCACCCCAAGTCTTTTCAAGGCTTTGGGAATGACTTGTCTTGAGACCCAATCATTAGGCTATAATAAATTGGCATTTTATAGAACCTCGTGTTGTCTCTGTTTATCTATCTTTAACCTAAGACCAAACTCCCTCTACCATTTAGCTCTACCATCAGACCCCTTGCCATCATTTCAGCCACGCTCCCAGTTGCACAGTGGATTGTAAACCCTTAAGGTGAAACCTTTTTAAGTAAACACGATCCTATCCACAACATATAGTAGAAATTCGCCCGGTTTATACACTCATTTGCAACAATATATCGAGGATAGGCTATTTTAAATGAGCATTTTCTATGTCAGGAGAGACAGTACGGAATTTCCTATAATAATGCACTAAATTCATCAAGAGAGAAATTGCCAGTATATTTTGTCTTAATATTGCCAAGAAACTTAAAAGAATTATTTCTATTGGTGTTTGTATTTACCTGTGTATATTATAAAATTATAAATTCTTATATCAAACAGATTTCAGCTAAAATTGTTGCATGTTCAATAAACGAACGTTTCTTTTGTTTTGCAGAAGGTCGAAAGATATTTCTACTCCGACATTTTTTAACCTAATATTAGTACTCGTGATCTCATAAGTTAAAGCCAAGTTGTCTGCACTTGAAGTGCCTGCCTCTTGCGGAGAGCAAGATAAAGTCATAGCGTTATGCTCTAAACTGTGACTT
This sequence comes from Mantis religiosa, assembly GCA_030765055.1. Taxonomy (NCBI): domain Eukaryota; kingdom Metazoa; phylum Arthropoda; class Insecta; order Mantodea; family Mantidae; genus Mantis; species Mantis religiosa. The sequence goes on along the minus strand of CM060947.1, from coordinate 73,481,002 downwards.
GATCGGCACGTTATGTGGGAGTCAGACAATAGTCCAAGGCACTTACTGTTGGTCTTAAATTAACCGGCTCCGCCCCACGTACCTGTGATTTAGCACCGCGATTAAAATGAAGCCGAAGACCGCAAGTGTTACAGGTTATTATTTTTGTCCATTTGGGCTATTTGGTGTGCCGAATGCTATACGTGGTTTTTAGGGATAAGGAACGGACGACCCAAGTGCCTCATAAATTAGTTGCGCGTTCTCACAGAGTTCAGCCCCTGGGACCTTTTACTCAATCGAGATTTCGTGGAACATGCTAACATGCTCAAGAATAAAACTATAGTGAGACACTGCAATCCTGAAGTTGTGACATTTCGTGAGGTTACTCATTCGATTAGAGCTCTCTACTTTTAAAAGTAAAACCATTTATTTGCTTGAATTAAAATATTAAGGTAGCATTTAATAAGAAAGATGCATGCAGTAGAATTTTCAGTTAAGTATTGTCTCTTATCTAGTTTCAGGTTTATGATAAGTTCCAAAACAATCTCAAAGTCTTTATTCACTAGTAACAAAATATTTCACATGATAGTGTGATACGCTTCAGTCAAGTGGAAGCGAAAACTCTTGTTTAAATCGAAAACTTGAAGTATTTAAGGAGTTATAGGTCACCACTAAGATATGTTACTTCAAGAATCTATATGCTCTCTATTATGATCTATAACAATCTATTATGACTCTTTCTTCTTGTAAAACTACCATTACAAATGTTCTGCTTCTACATAGTGATCGAGATAAAAGTTATCTTAAGGTATCGGATCCCATACACCTTTAAAGGGATATGAAGTTTACGAGTCTCGCAGTATTTATCTCCTGGTGTCAGTCCCGCGGACAACGCACAGGGATAGTCCGGTTCGCAACGCATAGCTCTAGTTTCATTACAACTACTGCTCACCACGTAGGAGATCTGCCTTCCAGGGAGTGCAAGGCGTTTCACATATTGCGTTAATAACATTACTTTTACAATAATTATTGGGCACTTTCCATTTTATAAATCAAAAGTTTTGGGTTTCATCAACAGCCATTATACAGGTTGAAGAATGTAATTCCGAATTGTCTAAAAACAGTCGAGGAAGTCTCCGCAAAAATGAAATAATATACAGAACGCACCACCTACCAAACGAGCAGAAAAATAAAATAAAAATTAACAATAAATAAATAAAAATAAAGGACAAATAAGTTGTCAACTATTCTACACAAAAATACAGTAGTTTCAGTGCTGCGTAATATAAGATATAAAATGTGTCTCGGAAAAACAAATGAAAATGATTTTTACTACTCATAAGCACCATTAAGGTCCTTTGACGTTGAATGAACTTTCTCCGAATACTTTTATATTATAAGACCTGAAGCTTTCCTGGGACGAATGCGCTCACTTTCTTCTCGGGCAGCCAGCCAGGTGGAAAGATGATTACATATCGGGAGTGTGCATCTCTCCCATCATCAGGATGTTTATAAAATGTTATAACCACAAATGAAATACTGGATATAACACAACTATAAACAAAGACAAAACACTTATCAAAATTCGCATTACTGAACAAAAGACTTTTCATTAATTAAATGCCAGGTCAGGAGACGGCGAGAGTATAGAAAATTGTGTCAAAGAAACGTAACTGCTTAACTTGATTATCAAGCTGTACTGATCTTTGATTTTTAATTCGACGGATTTCCATTTTAAGGCCGATTTCCAAGAGGAGCTGAACTGAAATCCAACATCTCGATTAAGCGTGCTCCTTTCAGAGGAAATCGCCAAAGCCTCCTTAATTCTCCGCTCTCAGTAACTGTTGCATTTTGCCAAGATGGTCGTCTCCCGAAAATTGGCTCTATGGCGTTATCAAAAGAATGCTCTGCCAGCCGAGACTTCTCAGGTTGCATTAAACGAATGCTCCGTTCATGTTCGATTATTCTAGTAGCGAGGGTCCTTCCGGTTTGTCCTATATATGGTGTTCCACAATTCACAGGTAATGCGGTACATTCCCGCAACTTGGAAGGAGAGTTTGTCTTTCACTGGTCTCAACAGCTGTTTAATCTTCGGAGGTGGCTTGTGGATAGTCCTGATCTTCTATTTGGCGATAATTCTGCTGATTCTGCCGGATAGATTGCCAGTAAACGGTATGTGGGCTGTAGCGGTAGGCTTATCTGACGCTTGCTGTATTACAGGTTTCCCTTTCTTAGCTTTGGTGATCTAGGCTTCAACGTCATGTTCGGAGTAGCTGTTTTGACGGAAAGTGAGTAGGAGGTGCTGTAATTCTTGTTTTACGTGGCTGGGATCAGAGATAGACAAAGCTCTGTGGGCCAGTGTATTAGGAACTCCCAGTCGTTGAGACTTATGATGGAAACTATGAGCGTTCAGATAGAGATCGGCGTGTGTAGGCTTGCGGTATACAGCATGCCCCAGTGTACCGTTGCTGTTTTTGAAACAAGAATGTCCAGGAATGGAAGAGTTCCATCCTTCTCCACTTCCATGGTAAACTGTATTTGAGGTCGAAGGCTGTTGAGATGCGCAAGAAAACTAAGCAAAGTGTCTGATCCATGTGGCCAAATTACAAATGTGTCGTCCACGTATCTATAGAAATAAGATGGTTTAAGTGGAGCTGTGGTAAGTATTTCATGTTCTAGGTATTCCATATAGAAATTAGCTATAGTTGGTGACAAAGGGGAGCCTATTGCTACTCCGTCTACTTGTTCATAGAAAGTACCACCAAACAACAAGTAAGTGGATGTCAGGGTATGTCGGAAGAGCTCTATGATATCAACCAGAAATTGCTCCTTCAGAAGTTGGATGGCTTCTTGCAGTGGTACCCTTGTAACTAGAGAAACCACGTCGAAGCTGACAAGAAGATCAGAAGGGCCATTGGTAATGCTCCTAAGTTTATGTACAAACTGCGTGGAATTACTCACATGATGTGGGCAATCCCCTACCAGAGGTTGTAACAGATACAACCTTACCGAAGAACACTTACTTTTATATTGTTTCAGCGATAGGCGCACAAAATTGGCATTCGACAATTTAGGAATGTACATGGTTGTTCACTGTAATTCCCGCAACGAAAGCAATGACGGAGATGACATTTTGTAACATAGGTTACATTTTGTATCGGTAACGGAGTGTACACACAGTGCATCGGTATACTTGTTGACACGGGCGTTTGTGGATATTTCGATTGATCTTGTACAGTACCTGTGTGCGTACATTGATTGCTAAGTTGTATGCAATCCGATGTCCGGTTATCTTATTGCTGATTTCCTGGGCATTGCAAGGAGTACATGAAAATGTAGTATCCTTTAAGCGATAGTCAGCTTTGTAAGGAACTAATCGTTATGTGACGCCGTTGAAAGTCAGTTTTCTTTGCATGGCCGGGTTAAAAAAATCAATAAAACGACTTCCTTTTGAGAAAAATACATATTGTTAAATTTAAATACCAAGCAATATCTCCAGGATGGTGCACACACACACACACACACACACACACACACACACACACACACACACACACACACACACACACACACACACACACACACAAGCGTGCGCCCTCTACACTGACGCCCTCTGCGGAGCTGTTTCATGAAGGTCTCTACTAACACCATCTAGCGTGAGAACCCTGCACTACGTCTACGAGTGGCAGCGCCCTCGGAGTCCGGTTTCTTTTGGGTCCCCCCTCGTATATCTTGTACGCTTCTTAACATCACCGTGAAGTAGCTATGCCAGAGTAGTAAGTATTCTGTACTATTGCAGTATTGCTTGATTGCAGTGAAACACTATAATATAGGAACAACCACAACAATAAAAACTATTTTAATGTTTATGACGTTTAGACGCTTTAGAATTTTAAGGAAAAACTGCATCATTCGGGATCATTTAGTATTCAATTCAAATATATAGTTCCTTCTGCCAAAAGTAGTATTCGTGGATTGTCTTGTTGCCAAAAAAGAAATGAATTTAAATAAACCTTCAAAGAAAATTTGCTTTCAGAATATCCCTCCTAATGTAAAGAAAGTACTCATTTTCTGACTCACTTGAAGTAAAACTATCTATGGATATTAAGCCTTTACTTGGGAGTTGACGATACTGATAAAAATATATGTGAAACGTGCAATTTAGCAGTTTTTAATGGACTGATGTGTTCAATAAGAGGTGTTATAGCTCTAAGCATAAACGATAACTTGAAAATGTCCAGGAATAGGTTCCTTTGTTGTTGATTATTTAATACCATTAAAGACCAACATTTATACTGTCTCTGATTTTCCTTTACTTCTCATCGTTTTGGGTCTTGTGTCACATTTACACACCCTCGTTTACATTTTATTACAAGGTATCCTTATTATTTTTAGACAATTGTATACTCGTTTAGCCTTGAATATCATTGCAGCAGTAAACAGGACAAACGGATTGGGAAATAAAGATATTTTAATCCCAATGGAATTGATTATCAGCACTGATGACAATGGTTCTATACACATTGTTCATGGCTAAGCCTCAAAAAGATATGCTGATAAGAGAACAATGAAACAAGTGAAAACCTACCTAAACCTTTCATGACCTTAATGTAGCTCAAGGTAAGGCTGATAGGTTCTTGGAATTACTCTGTACAATGATGTGAGTACAAATTCTTAAAATTTGGTTATTTAAAAACTTATAAAAGCCAAATTCATGATGAAAAATTTCTAATCTGTTGTACATAAAAGGTCAACTATACTATAGCTTGATTTCCTTGCTGTGCAAAGGCCCTTTTTCATTTTATCAGTGTTTAACTCTTTTGAAAATCACACCGATATTTAATTCCAATTTTATGTTCCCACAAAATCATTTTGTGTGAATTTAATAGAGCTGCTATAATACCTGAAAATGGGTTTTAAGTTCACGGAGGAAAAAATATTGAAGTCAGGAATAATCAAACTTATAGAGATATTCCGAAGTGTTTACAATATAAATTTTTCCATCGCTAGAGTAAATTATATCAATAGCATCGACCAATAGTAAGTGTAAGAGTATTCTCTTTTAAACTTATATAAAACAAAGTCTATTAATCCTCACATAAAATCTACATAAAACGTGTTATTTTCATAGCAATTTAAAACACAAGTAAAATAAAAACTGTAAAAATGTCGGTGTACATAACCTGCAATATCATTTATGTTCTTCATTTTTTTTGGTAACCATTTATTTAGAGTCGCCTAACTGCATGGTCTTATAGCGACTTAAAAAGAATTAACACATCCAGAAACTTTGACACAAATTATACAACGACATGTAGATTACATTACAGAATTTATTTTACAATGTTTAACTTTAATTAGCAATACCATACATATTTTAACAGATACTTAACATTTAAATTTAAGCAAATTTAAGCAAGAATATATTGTGTAGTACATTTTATAATATTTCATTGTATGGATTGGTACATTTAAAGAACTGTATTAATCTATTACATGTATTTAGGTCGCTCGTTGAAAGATGTTATTGGCCTGGAATCTTGAATTTTTCCCAGTAGATGTCATATTGCTGGTAGTTCTGGATTATATTCTGATTGTGTTTATTGTATTGCAGGCTGTGCATTCCGGTGGCTGTTCCTTAGAGCATATAGGAGTGAGTTAGTTTCGTATGTCCAATTCGAATTTTAGTTATGAGTATTTGGTCTGGGCGCCTTAGGAAATTCAAACTGACAATTTTTTCTCTCCTCTCCCTCTTTCTCTCTCCTTATGGAAATGAGTGTTGTCTGAATTGCTATATATTCTGAAGAATGAAATAACAGCAAAAATTAATAAAACCGCAGTGAGATAACAGAAAGCGGAACCCAAATAAAAATTTCATTTACTAGTACGTAAACGAAGTACACATTGCAAGACCAAATTCTGCATACTGATGGTGCTGATAAGATCCTGGTAATTAACTACGTCTTTAGCAAACAAAAACTTAATATTTTATTTAATCACTGTCGCAAGGAGGTAATGAGCTCCATTATTTTGGAATTGAGTCCACCAATATATGTGAAGAGGATAATGAAATAAATTGATTTTCAGCGATGGGCCTCTTTTCGTTTGATAAATCAAGGTACTTCAAAACATTGGGAGTCACTCTTCTTTGGTATACATACTTTAAATGCTGTATATAATAGAATGACTATTATATGGTGATCGAAACACTGCAAAACCAGGAGTAATAGTTTTCTAAGATTGTATTTTTCTCTTTTAAACCATTCTTTCTTCTAACTCTTCAATATTTCTTCCAGTACATCGCACATTATTATTCGTCACCATTAGTATTTTAAATATCTTTCATTCTCGATTATTACCAAGTACACTTGGGAGGCATCTGCAGTTGACGGAAATGGTGTGTTCAGAATGGCATCGATTGTTCTCCTGTAATATCCTGTCTCTGCAGTCCAATGGGATTTTGATGAGCCATATTCCGAAGGGTTCTTTCCTTAGGTAGAAGTCGCAGGAGAACAGGACATGTGGGAAAATCGTGCACGAGGAATTCTAATGTGCACATTTTCTTTTCCTACGTCATGTGAGCTCCACTAATAAAATAAGACTACAATTTTATGGAACTTAATCTACTCAAAATTAACATATCATTTCTTGTCCTGCTCTTTCACTCCTATGATATTTGTTTAGTAATTTAGAGATAGCTTATTCAAAATCGTAATAAAACAAAGACACGGAATTAGTTTATATTGCTCATATTTGAACATTCAATAAAAGAAAATGAAAATGAAAAGAAAAAGAAAAGCTACATGCACCATGAAACCGAGCCATATTGCAGTTGTTTGGGTTTTGTTTCGGCGATGAAACTTCAAGGAAAGTGATTTATATTAAACAACTCGTAGGTTGTAGTGGACCGAAGCTCTTCCGGAAAAAGAGGTAGAAAAATTGTAAAACATATTTTAACAGAACGCCACTTTATAATTGTGTCTTAATGATATACGATTGCAATTTTATTTTTCTGCTGAAGTAGATGTTGAAATCTAAACCACAAAATACATATTCTATAACTCTATTTTTTGGGGGGATGGGGGAGGAAGGAGGCTTTGGCTTCATGGGCCAGCAGAATGTCATATTTTTTACGGTTTTTAAAAGTTAATTTTTAAGTTTTGAGATTTATTATTGAAGCTCAAGCCTAAGATATTGCAAGGGTTACAACTTAGTAGCTGTTATGCTACAGCAGGCCCATGTAGAAATAAATCAAATGACCTCAATACTTGACCATGATCATGACGTGCTGGCTGGCTGTATATAGCCTGAAGGTTTTTGCTGCGTGCCCACCCGTTGAAGGTTTTACCGCAGGTAAGATATTTGAGCGGGATTTTGTAGGATGGATATGGTGTAGGTTTTGAGATTTGAAGAACTTTGTGAGGTTACAATTTGTACCTTCGGGATGAAAGGACAGGATGCAATTCCCTGCACCCTGGTGTTTTTAATTTAGTTTTGGGTTGGAGAGAATTTTGTTGCCAAACAACTTAGTAGATTATGTGGAGCTCAGCTTTAGCTGCTGTTAGGATTAGCTCCTGGGTTATCTTGGGTGCCCGCATGCCATGCGGGGGACCCGATGTTTTCTAGAACGGCGTCTAGTAGGGTCACAATCTCCCAGTGATCTAACAAGGGCGCTTCTGTGAGTTGGTAAAGTTGCGTAGAATTTTGATGCCCGGCGCCTAACTTCGTCTTCCACATATGGAAGTCCCGAGGCTCCGTGAAGCAACCTGGTAGGAAAATAGCGACCCACAGAATAGATAGACCGTAGCCCTCTATTCTGTGCACGTTGCAGCCATGCCAACCAGCTATCTGCGGCCATGCCCCAGATCTCGAAGGCATATAGCATCACGGGGATTACCAGCGCTCGGAAGAGGTATAACCTCTGGCCAAGCGGCATCGAGCTCGACCCCAGCATAGGATACAGGGAAGCGATAGCTCCCTGAACCCTTGCCGCTAGGTCTCTGATATGTTGGCGAAAGGTTAGGCCTCTATCCAATGTTACTCCAAGGTATCGGACAGAGTTAGTCCACTCTATCCTTCGACCTCGGAAGCTGAAGTTGTGGCAGTCTGCGGGGGTGTGGCGCTTTGTGAAAAGTCCGCAGTACTTCATTCTAAACATACATCTATAAATGGTTAGGACCTACGTTCAGGAAAACATGAATCAGTAGAAGAAAAGGTAATTAATTTCACTTTGCCTTTACAGTTTCATGCCAATAATGTCATTTTAAGCGGCAGGCTATTCTAATAACCGCATTATATTGCTTGAATTTTACTTATATAAGTGAATTTACATGTTTAGGCTTTCCCGGCTGACGTTAATCCAATAGAATGTTGTTTCCGGGATTGAAGGCCATGGTCTAGACGATGAAAACATATCTGATGTTTCGCCCGTAACTCCGTCGGGCATCTTCAGAGACGCTAAGTCTTGTCTATTCGCAACTAGACTTCAACCCAGGAAACAACATTCTATTGACTAAGTCAATTTCTAGGTAATACTAAGAATTATACAAAGGTAGAAAACTCGTAACCTTAAAAATCAGTCAAACGGTATGATTAGCAACTGAAAACACTTTTTTTTTCGATGTTCGTGGAGTATGTGTTTTTTCCAATGAGGTTAACTTAGTGTTCTGCAAATGCGGAATCCTCTTGTTCACCAACTTTACATCTGTTATACTTTTAATATTATCTGTGCTGTCGCGAGGCATTGTTATGCCGCAGGCCACGGCCGGCGTGTGCGAAAGAGACAGATAGTGCCATAGCTGGTGCGTAGGCGAGTTTTGGATGCTTCCGAAAGAGAAAAAGAAAAAGACATAGATGTCTGGAAGTTTCTTCTTTTCTGATGCCGTCTTGATTGTTACCGAGCGTTCCACTAATTTCTAGAACAATGAGTGGAGATTTCATTTTTTTTTCTTTTTTCTTTTACGTCCACCCCAACGTTAAGTTATATCGGACGGTGAATGAAATGGGTGAAATGATACTCAAATGCGTCCAGGGTCCATGGAGCTTAGAGTTATCCGACATTCGTCTTGAATGATAAGGGAAAACCCCGGAAAAACCTTATCCAGGTAACTCACCCTGACCGAGATTCGGACTCGGGACCTCTTGAACGTGAGGCAGACATGCTACCATCTACGCTACCGAGGTGGGCATGAGTGGAGATATAAGTGCCGCGGCTAGTCGGACAAGCAGTTTTTGTGCACTGTGTGAGTTGTGTGCACTTTTGAACTGTACCGAGTGTTAGTTGAGAACTGATAATTGTGTAGTGATTTGAAAGCGAATTCTTTTGTTTGTTACGTGTGGTGAAGCAACGAGGGACTGTGTTGGTGTATGTTTCGCCATCCTGCTGCTGTCAGGGCTGTACAAAGTGTGTTTCTACTGGAAATAAAGATAATTTTTAATTTCTGAAAACTAGACTTTTAATTTTACCAACCCACAAAGTCGGAGAATTATATGAAGGTTAAATAGATTTTGCATTATTAAATAACCTCATGCCAATGGGAAAATAAAAAGATTTAAAGATTCAGTTTTATGTAATTATCTAAAACGTTATTCAAACATTGCACCACCATCATTCTACAGACTATCAGCATTCCCTGAACTTCAGAAACTTTTGGTAATATTAAGAAAGTTCATAACCTACGGCAGTTTCACATCCTTCTGCAATCCTATCAAAGGACTTTTCATTCCTTTTTTAGGAATGACCGAAGATGTATGCAATTACAACTATGCGAATAGAAGGGAAAATTCTTCATAAATATTATCTGCAGGAGTTTAAGACAGTGTTATACAGAAAGAGGTTAGTTTAATAACATTAATTCGTCATTTAAGCTGACAGGTCTGTCACCTATGTCAATAGTATAGCATAAAACAATGCAATCTTTCAGTTTTATCAGTACGTTGGTTCATCGCCTATCGGTTAATTAATTACTCTAAAGTATTCCGTGAAATACTTAGGCTGAAATGTGCTTGTGTCATCCTGCAGAGAAGCTTTATGTGGGAATAGTCGCACTTGACGTTATTTAATTTACTTTAATCACCATCACTAAGGCTACTTGTGTTGTCGCAGCTGATGCCGATTATGTACCTACTGTTTGAAGAGGGATGTTGTCATGGCTTCACGAAGGACAAATATTGGGGCAAGAGCTTGTTATCGAACACAGTCTAGCTAAACTTGTCAACGAAATTGACTCGTTCCATCAAATTCACGTCACTTACACCCTTGTGCCATCGCTCTAGGTCAGAGTCATCTGGTGTCGTGTGCAAGTAATTATTATATGCTAGTGGTATGTTCTCGGTCTCTCGCGCTTACACGTGTATTTAGTAAACAATAATATCATATTGGGCTAGTCTCATGTCTTAAATATATCAATGCTAAGAACTAATTAATACTCCAAAGGCATCTATAGAATGTTTACTCTTTGTAGCACATATCTTTTGGGTAGAGAAGGTAATGCATTCCACTACAAAATCTAAGTGCAACTTATATTCCCCGCAAGTATATACATGTTTTAGTCCTACGTGAATAAGACAATATATATATATATATATATATATATATATATATATATAAAAGGCCAGTGTAGATGTGTTTGTGTGTTTCTTCGTGTATTTATGTGTGGAAGTGTGTGTTAGCGTAACTCAAAGCCGTAAGTCGAATAAATTGCAGAAGGTTTCGAAGAAACTCTTTCAAATTTATTTAAATTTTATTCAGTTTCAAGTTTATTTAAAATATCTAGATGACCATTAATTTGTTTTAACTCGTAAGCGTTAAAACATAAGACAGAAATATGTGGCACAAAATTTGTATCTCCTTAAGACACAATTTATTCCAAATACATTTTTGTGGTATTAGATATTTCGGAGATATCCGTTAAAAGTATACAGCACATTATAAAGTTGTACCATGTTTTTAACTACATATACCTTCTGGCATAAATGAAGCAAGATCGATCTGAATTTCGATATAATTGAAGCTATATTATTACAATATATTCTGTGCTAACTGTGGCTTAGAAGAGCTTATTAGCAACGGAATGCAGAAGTAAGGACTTAGGGAGAGTTGCGAATTCAGCCCAATATTGAATAGATAGATAGACTGAAAAATCCAATGCCAAGGACGGGATTTGAACCACGGATCTCCAAGTCTCCGTCCGGTCGCTCTTAACCATTGAGCTACCATGGCCAACATACCGTCATGATAATAAATTCTCCAAAAGACTCGTTTGTTTCCCTGTAAACTACTAGGGGCTCTAATATACAATGAGATACACACATTTTGTGGTGGCATACTAACTCTGTAAGTACCTAAATCCAAGGTTTTATAGTTACCACTATTGTGTTATCCGTTGGAAATTAAATAACCTAAATACAAAATTTGGTATTTAAGTTCAGCGTCTTTCCATCATGCGACATAAACATAAGAAACTTTCCTCCTCCGAAACTTACATTTGATAATATTTTTTTTTTTTTTTGATTATATAAAAACTAAATTAATGGCATTAAAGTGCATTTTAAGAAGTTTTACGACAAATGAAATGCATATTTTAAATTTTCTTGAAATTTCCAGAGAAGTGTGAAGCAAAAACAACCAACCAACAAATAATCTCCACCAAGTGGTCTTCATTTTGGAGAGGTTTACTTAACTCGTAAACCGCAAGAGTATACAAAATCTTGCACTATAAGGATATAGATCTCCTTAAAACGCACACACGTGTACATTGTATGTTATATTTTTCCAATAATTATATTTTCTCATAGAGGAGTGGGGGTTACTCGTTTCATTTTTATTTTATTTTATCTATTAGCCACGCAAAGAGCATGAATTTCATAGCTGTCACAATAAAGAACATTTTCAACATTTTACTATATTTCAGGCTACAATACTCTCTTACTGCCCTTGTTTGTACCCAGAAGAAGATATGCAACAAAATAATTTTTCCAAGACAGAAATATTTAAACAGTTTCAATACTCATTGCGTTTTATATATAAGGGAGTTTAGGGTGCTGTAGCAATAAGCAAAGTTTATAAATATAAAATTAAATATATATTATGGCTTATAAATTTTATAGGTTTGCAGGACATACAGGGAACAAAAGATCAAACGCTTTAAAAGGCAAAATATTATAAAATTCAGGCATGCAGAAATAAGGGGTTCCAGGAATGTCAAATCTATAGAGTGTGTTAAAATTAGGTCTATTTTTAAGTGGTTTTTTTGTCTCATTTACGGCTATAGAAAAGAATATAAAATTAAGAAAAATTCGGATTTCACAGGTTGTTCAAAAAACCTTAATTTTATTTAACATAGTAGTATTAATCATATAGTATTCCAATAATTAGTTAAGGACCATTTTCAAACTGTAAAAAATAAACCTGCAGTAGTTAGGAGGATCCAGTAAAATATGGTTTGAATGGGTTTAGAAAAAGAATAGTTTATTCTTTCAAGCTTCCACGGCCAGCATTTAAAATATCTTGGCTATCCGGCTTTTGCCGCGTCAAATTGTTTAAAATAACCAACGTTTCGACCATCTTGTTCTGGTCGTCTTCAAAGGCAAACTGCACTGCTTATTGCAGCTTGTCTGTTATATGTGGCACAAACAGGATAGCCAAGCTATTTTAAAGAATAATTTATTAAATAAATTATGTCAGAGTATTGAAAGTTACTCTATTTCTCTACATAATCACCTCTGTTATTTAAGCATTAAAGAAAATTTGTAATTCGTTAAGGATTAGGTATCCTTTCTACAACTTCCAATTGATTTCATGAATAGTTACTGATTCGAGTTTTATCACGCACATTTTAACGTCATTCTTGAACACAATTTTTTTCATTTTCTTCCTTCATTACTGTATAACTACACACGTCCTTAAGTTAACGACAACTTCGATTAATCAAAAATATCTCTTAGTTTGCGGAACTTGGTAGTTCAATTCATTTTGGATAATCACAGAAAGTGCACTAAAAGCTTCGTACGTGTGTAATTCATACAGCGTTGGGAAAATAATGGTTCATCCACGTGTATTTCCCGTGAAATCTAATATCGATTTGGCAGAGGGGTTGGGTCTCTGCATCTAGCAGTATTTAAAATTGTTATTTATTATGATTGAGAGATAGAATGTGATGTGTTTGTTTCCAAACATTCAATACGTACCTTAATATTTTCTTGAAGGCTGTAATAAGGATTGAGCAGGACCCCCAATAGCAAATGAGGGAGGGATACAGAGTGAGGTGCATTAGATTATTATTAACCCCTGAATGTTAGGATAGAGAGCTTGACGAACACTTATGTTTACACCACCTGCTAACAGTAAACTTGCTACCAATAATGTGAAGGGATACCTATTATACAGATCACTTATAGAGGTGTACTACTTTCTTTCTGAATTAGCTACCTGCTTTTCTAATTTTTGAGAAATGCTTCTAAAAGAATTCCCGATTTAATCTCAGTGATCTGAAACAAAAGTACTAATCCGTTTACAGCATAGGAGCTTATTATCTTTTATTTGCAATTCATCAACAATGGTTGATGAAACTTTTTTTTTTTTTTTTTTTTTTTTTTTGTGTGGAAGTGTGGGCTACTTATTCTCGAACAGTTCTCTTGTAAGGGTGATATTATGCAAGTTAAAAGGTGCAGGCAACATTTAGAAATTCAGGCTCACACCAGCCGATTTTCGTGAAAACCATCCAAATAAGGTAATGAAATCGCATCTCTTACTGTCAAATTTATGCATGAAGGGAAAGAATCGACCAGCTCTACAGTTAATCAATTTAACATTTGTGCATATATTTCTTAGACAGTAAGAAATAATCCCCAATATTTCAGTATTGTGTAGTATATTTGATAGAATATCAAATTCGGTTATTGGTCAATTAGGTACCTTTTTAAAACTTTTCAGTTGTACTGTTTTGCTGTACATTCCTGTAGTAAAAAGTGTGTAACGAAAAATATTCGACAAACATTTATAATGTTTTATAAGAAGGAGATATAAAATAGTAATTTTTTGAAAAGGAACATGAAGATACCTTACTACACCGAAGTGTCAATTATATGATCCTAGAAGGGAATTAATTAGGATTGGGATTGGGATTTCATTAAGGAGGGGATTCGGTACGTAGGCCACCATGCTGGGCCCATTGTTCCTACGCTCCCAAGTGGGGGCACCCCCAGGAGGAAGGATGAGGCGGAGACAGCCCGCGGCCGACCCAAGGAGCCACGATAGTACAGAGGGCAGGGTCCCTACAGATTACTTGGATAGAAATTTCCCCCGACAGGTCAGGGCGAGGAACTTGCTCCCCCACAGCGGGACCAGAACGAGCCCAGCAGCCGAGCCCTAATGGTTACAAGGCAGGCGATCCGAGCCCCAAAGGTCCCTGGCTGGTGGTCACAAAATAGTCCCAGTAGAGGAGCGGAGACCGTCAACCGACCTACCGGTGGAGGAAGTAGTTTTCCTCAGAGCATATCCCGCCATGTACCGCCGAGACACCCGCCGACACTTCTACCCTGGAAGAGACTACCTGATGAGAGATGATAATGGAGATGAAATGGAGGGACAGGAAATTCGGGGGATGTAATTAACTTACCCAGAACTCGCCCAGCGACCTTGGAAAACCCTTGGAAAACCCATTGGTCAGGTAGGTCGGTCACGGGAATTGAACCCGAGCCTCCCGAATGTGGGCTACAGACGAAACCGCCTAAGCCATCCCGCTCGGTTAGAAGAGCATTGCTAGATAAACCTATTCATGCATTTTTCGTCATAATGACCACACACTGTAAATGTGGGAGTGACAACTGGCAAGTCGCTAACCAGTAGCTAATGTAGGTACATTATATTATATCCCCTTTTGTTTGCTGTGGAAGTGTAGACAGGGTGATAATGATGGGACATGCACACCACAATTTCCCACAACGTTATCATTATCACTTTGACTTCCACCACGAGAGTTAGCAAACAAGCTACTGCAAAGTTACGGGCTAGTGCCTTGAGTAAACCTATCCTTGTCGTGCAACAAAGACTCGTCAGCTTAGGCGATACTTTTGACAAAGTAAAGATCTTAGGTGAAGAGTAAAACACTTTTAAACTTCTACTTAAAAGATAGAATTATAACACACTTTGTTTGCAATCCTCAAAGGCTCCTCATCGTAACCTTAAATTTACAGAGCATTAAGCAATACTTAAATTATGTTCACATCTCGCCGGTGTTAAATCACGTTCCTTAATTTATGGAATTAATAAGGAAAACGTAATAAAACTTTACGTACATACATTAATTATTTGTAACCTACTGCCGGCTTTGCATTAAGAAAAAAAAGTATCAAAAAAGTATGGATTTCACCACTTTTGATACGCAAATGTCTTTAGACCATCCATCCGATATCAGTTGAACCCTTATAAACCCATATTTTTAAGCCATTTGTGTGGTAGAAGTTTTAACCTAGCGACAATCTTCTGTAGACAATTGTGACAAAATAACATCTTAATTTACTAATAAACTCTAGTTTATAAGAAAAAATAAATAAAAGTATATTAAAATCAGTAAAACCAACAAAAATTACTAAATTATAACTATTCCATTTTTGCAGAAATGTATATTAACTGAATTTACAGACCTATACTATTAAACCTTTATGACTTTCTGCTCCCTCCATTGCTGCAAACCATTCTTAGGTAAACTTCGTTTTGTATATGCTTCCTGTTTATATTACATAATATATGGAGATGACTTCATAGCGTTAAAGGTGCAAAGGGAATAGGGGAAAATCTAATCGATAGTTAAGTGCTTAAAAGCGGCTCGCCTTGCTTTAAAGCGTCAGATAACTACTGACAGAACTTAAAATATTATTGGATATCTCGGAAATTGCTGATGCTGCGAAAAAGATTATCTTGAATAAATTGTCTTAAAAGAACATTCTGAACCACATTTTATTTTTATTTTTATGTTCATTTCATTTTACTGTAATAGTTACTAGATATGCAACAACATTTTGAATGAAGCGAACCTTATGGACTACTCGAAAAAATCATTATATGCACTTTAGTTGTCATGATAAACTTACATATGTAGTAATAAAGTCAATATGCTACTTCAATATTCAGGACAATAAACATTTTCTATAAGCGTTCCTAAGAGTAGTTAGGAGTGTATGGATTTTCATGAAAATATTCTTGTTGCATCTTAAGAACAATTCAGGAGAAAACTTGGTATTTTTGTCATGTAGTTCATTCCCTTTGTATTTATATACATAACTTTGTTCAAAACCTTTCTTCTGGATTCAGATGACTCTAAACAAGCATTTTCGATAAAATCTCGATATAGAATTTAAATGAATTGTGGTATACAACTGATAAAATTATATTCTCGATGAATTTTAATATTGTCGATAATTTCATAAAAGAAGATTGAGGAACAAAGGAATAAAAACAATTTTTTATGACTCGAAAACATAAAATGTTAAATAACATAACCCGTGGCGTAGCAGCCCAAAGTGAGCCTTTGCATGCCAAATCAACTGCCGGCCTCACTCCTACATATGCAAGACAGAGGTGGGCGATCATCCAACCGATACGGGGAAGACAGGTGGTCAAAATCTCGACACCGCCAGCCGTAAAGTTGACTTCCTAGACCAGGGTTCGCAACCTAGCGTAGCTCCTTAATTTCCTCACGAGACTAAGTAGTTACCGGTTCTATACTCTGGACTTAAAATCCTCACCCTCGGGGTGGGATAAATCCCGGGTACGTTCCGTGGAATGGAACCGAAGCACAACGCTCTAGCTGTCTACGTCTTGGCAGAGGACTAAAATGTTATACAATGGCACGATACATTCTGATACACTGATAACTCCTCCTCCTCCTCCTCCTCCTCCTCCTCCTCCTCCTCCTCCTCCTCGGTAATGTTAATTGATCAAGAATTCAAAATATGTACCAGTTCATGCAAAATTTTTAAAAAGTATACTTATATTGAATTATGCAATGTAGCGTCATTAAATCAAAGTCAAACTTACATTAGAATATTTCTTCACTTGATTAAGTCTAACACGTTCATAATACTTTAATTTTATATTTTGGTTTTTAGAATTAAATAATTCAATAAATTGTTTACAAAATTCTATGGGCATTACTATTATTTTCTGAAACAGTCGTCTATTGTGCAAACGGGAATTATTGCATTCGATATCAAAATTAAGATTAAAATAGAATTAAGATTTCATGAATAAAAAAGTATATTTGTGAGAGAGAGTGCGAGTGCGAGTGCGAGAGAGGGTGCGAGTGCGAGTGCGAGTGAGGGTGCGAGTGCGAGTGCGAGAAGGTGCGAGTGCAAGAGGGTGCGAGTGCGAGTGCGAGTGCGAGAGAGGTTGCGAGTGCGAGTGCGAGAGAGGGTGCAAGAGAGGGTGCGAGTGCGAGTGCGAATGCGAGTGCGAGTGCGAGAGCGAGAGCGAGTGCGAGTGCGAGATTGAATGCGAGTGCGAGTGCGAGAGAGAGTGCGAGTGCGAGAGAGAGTGCGAGAGAGAGTGCGAGTGCGAGAGAGTGCGAGTGCGAGAGCGAGCGCGTGTGCGAGTGCGCGCGTGTGCAAGTGTGAGCGAGTGCGCGCGTGTGCGAGCCTGTGCGAGCGCATGCGAGTGCGTGCGCGAGCGAGCGAGCGTGTGAGTGTGCGAGCGAGCGTGTGAGTGTGCGAAGGTGCGAGCGTGTGCGAGAATGTGCGAGCGTGCGAGCGTGTGCGTGTGCGAGCGCGTGCGTGTGCGAGCGCGTGCGAGTGCGTGCGCGAGCGAGTAAGCGTGTGAGTGCGCGAGCGAGCGTGCGAGTGTGCGAGTGTGCGAGCGTGCGAGCGTGTGCGTGTGCGAGCGAGTGAGTGAGTGAGTGAGTGAGTGAGTGAGTGAGTGAGTGAGTGAGTGAGTGAGTGAGTGAGTGAGTGAGTGAGTGAGTGAGTGTGTGTGTGTGTGTGTGTGTGCAGCGCGCATAACATTTGAGTGCTGTTTCGTCGTGTGACTAACCTTACTTAGCTTTAAATCATTTCTAACAAAAAAAATATCATGAAAGTTGGCGTGGATTAGCTATCCGCATTTTTATGGGTAGTAACGAGCGGTCGTTTTGTAGATCGACTGGGTATGTGTGCCATTCGCTTGCACAGCAGTAATCTCTATGTTCCGCTAACTCACTAATGGTGAATGACTCGATCAAGGCTATATTTATTTCATCTGAGTTTAAACTATTTCTTCTACTCGTGATGAGTAGGCTATAGCTTGTTCATTCTGTATTCTAAAAAGTTAAATCTTGTTTAAACATTTCTATATGTATGTGTGCACTTGTTACTCTTGTTTTATTAGTCTATTGAAACATCTACCTAAAAGTTCACGGTTGAGCAAAAACTATGCATGAAATTACGTTACACAGGTAAAAGTTGAATAATATTGAAGGTGTATTAATATTTCAAAAGGTATTTCCTGGTACTCCAGTTCCAAATAAAGATCCCCTTAAAACGTTTAAGTCAACAGGATTGCCAAACACTAAACCTAGGAGATAAAAATGACAAGTTCTAACGGAGGAAACTATAATTGGTGCGTCGTTCGATTGCTCTCCAATGAAATCTGTAAGACATGCTGCATAGACAGTGGGCGGTTCAAAAGTCTCTATTCATATATTTGCTAAACATGAAACAATATAGAGAGGTCATTGTTCATAACTTAGATCGTCGTTGGCGACAAGAAGTGACAGGAATGTCTCACTGTTGATAAATACTATATTCAACATCACAATAGCTAGATTAATAATTATTGTAGGGCATATTACTATTACTTATGAATATTTAATGCGTGAGTTTCCGAATTAGTCGTTATTTTTCTTCTGAACATTTTTCAGTTACTTTAGTTCTTTTTAACGGGAGATTGTACTTGAATTTCGATAAAATTTTGGTTGTTTTATTTTAATCGCTTTTAAATAGTTTAATATATCTATAATAAGAATATAACAGAACTTTTATTCGAATTCCAGATTCTAAGATTGTATTATCTGCCACACTGCGCTTACTGACTACGTCACTTTTTCTTAGTGTATGGTATAAGATGTATAGGTAAGTGGTACCAGGCAAGGAGTACATTTTGTTCTATGCTAAACCTTCCAAAGAAAACAACTAGATATCAATCTGTAAGTGAGAAAATTACTGTATCTCTAGAAAAGGTGGCAAAGGAATCGTGAAGAGCTGCAAAAGAAGCAGTAATAGAAAATGAAAGACGAATAGATAGGTCATCTAGAGTCATTTCATTTTGTAGCAACATTGGTGTACTTTTCTCAGAAACTAGTAAACCTAGAAGAGTGACATTTTCACACAACATAATCCTTTATAGAACAGGCTTAAAATTGGTGAAGCAAGAGAAGAGCTTAATATTAAAAATATTTTCTAAGTAAATTTAAGGAAACAAATTGGAACTAAGAGAAAAAATATTTCTCAGCAACTACGTAGAGATATGTTAATATTTTATCCTGCTGCATAGACATGTATCTGATAAAAGACCCCTCGAAATTTAAAACTTCTATCTTATATAGTTTCTGAAATAATTGCAAATAAATGTGATTAATTTAAAATTGGTGGGATGGGCAGTATATTATCCCCTAAGCACTCTTTTGAGTCATATATAGTATTATGTAAAAATAATGAAATTTCAAAATCAGCAATAACATACTTTTTAAAGATTTGATTATTCTATAGTTTCCTCTGCTTCCTTTGAACCTATAAAGAAAAATAAGTTTAATGGAGCCATTTACTGCAAGTGAAAAATAAGATTTTTAGGAAGCGATATAAAATAAAAGTGGGTAAGGGGTGAGGAATAACACGTAGATCCTTTCCAAAACATTTTAGTTAACTCAGAAAAATGTTTCATTGTAGTTTTTCTTTGTACCAAGAATAATTAGGGGTGAATAGTTTCTGAAATAATTGCAAATAAATGTGATTAATTTAAAATTGGTGGGATGGGCAGTATATTATCCCCTAAGCACTCTTTTGAGTCATATATAGTATTATGTAAAAATAATGAAATTTCAAAATCAGCAATAACATACTTTTTAAAGATTTGATTATTCTATAGTTTCCTCTGCTCCCTTTGAACCTATAAAGAAAAATAAGTTTAATGGAGCCATTTACTGCAAGTGAAAAATAAGATTTTTAGGAAGCGATATAAAATAAAAGTGGGTAAGGGGTGAGGAATATAACACGTAGATCCTTTCCAAAACATTTTAGTTAACTCAAAAAAATGTTTCATTGTAGTTTTTCTTTGTACCAAGAATAATTAGGGGTGAATACAATGCTAGTTTACATTAAAAGGAAGTAATTTTGCACATCCTTTGAAAATACATCATGTGTAACTATGTAACTGTAGAAATTACATGCCAGACACATCAGTTTTGAGCAATTGCATGCTTGTTGCCTTAAACATGTTAAATAAGCAGACTTGCAGGGCTACTTTGCATCCCTTAAGGGCAAGAAGAAAAATAATGCTATGGTTAAAAGGACATTATTATATAACAATCATGTATCCAGAAACAGCTGCCGGGTGTGCAGCATAACCAGGAAGCACTGATCATAAACTGATTTGCTTCAGAGGATGCTATTATCTAAAACCTAACCATATTTAATGATACATTTAAGAAAAACAGCATTACTTGCTAAAGTGATTTAAAAAGCATCTCGGTGAGGTATGCTGATGAAGGCCATTAAACGGTTCATTGTCCTTTTAAAGCTCTTTTTGTTTCCAATTAGGAAAATGATTTTAATAACTGTACTTGAGTATTTTTACGATCTTCTGCTTGGACAGTTTAATAGAAACCGGTTTATTAAGGGGTCGGCTTCAATAGAAGGAATCAAAACTTTCAACAAATTATTCAATCAAGAGAGATGCAAAATATGCTGACAGAGTGACATGAATTACTTTTAAAATATCTGCCCAAAATTTAAACAAACGTGGTTTTGCAGTTTGTATTGGAATTCGGAAAAATAATGTGGTTAAGATATTTAAAGAGAGACTTAAATTTTGTAAAATATAATAAAAACATAATTATTACAATCTAGTTAATAGTGCTCCTAGGATGCAGATGAAGTGTATTCCATTCAAAATTGTAATTTCGAAACTTATTAAAACAGGTTTTTAGGTCATGATGTCATGAACTTAAAAGTCAGGTTTATAAAAGATTGTGCGCGCAAATGTGAATGAAGGGCAAAAACAGAAAATAAAAAAATAGTATATAAGATTAGTATCTTCTAAAAACAAACAAGGAGATACCATATTTAAGAAGTTTCCTTGCTCCAGAATCAACCTTATTAAAATATTTTGTACAACTTTATTTTGTAAAATCTACTAATTTTAATTAAGCTATAGGCACATTCAGCATTCTGTGTATATCATGAATTGTGTATGTTGAATTTCCTGAGGATATTCCTCTTTAATCTGATTGATTTACCTTAAAGCTATAGCAGTTGATAAATCCTAGATACGACACGCAATAAGCAAATATTTATAACTGTCAACACTAAAAGGTGTTTCATTAATCATTACGGGTATATTCGTCCAATATACTCATTACATTATGTTAATCACATAATGTATAAAATCCGCGATTGTAAATCTGTTGGTACAAAGATATAATACGAATAATTTTCAGTGTGGGTGGTGGACTTACTTCTAGAGATATTCCATAAGGAAGAGCAAGTAAAGACACAAAACCCAGGTTGTGCAAGACAAACGCAATTGTAGCAACAATTAGGCAGCAAAAGTTGTATATATTTACGAAGTATCGGACCCAAGCTCTTAGGCCGGTTTTGTACAAAACTGAAAAAAAAAAGTTAAAGCATTTTTATGATTGATGGCAAAGACGAAAAAATATACTTAAAATGTTCAACATATACATTTAGCTTGTCATTTAAATATAAATATGGAACTCATGAAGCCAAAACACTAGTGCAATTATCAGAAAATAAAACCTAATAACACATCGCTGAAAAGAGAAAAAAAAGTAAACAAACTTATTTATCACACATTTTGGGCCGCCATGTTGTTATGCACAAAACAGCGCAATTGCCCTAGCATGCAGACACCCATGGCAATAATACCTAATAGCCGTAGTAATAAATAAGTAAATTCCCCCTTTGCCCATAACGCCAGGAAAGCAGGGCAGTAGAAAAGTCCGTCAGAGGATTCAGGATTTCGTTCTTTTATTTAAAAAGAAATTAGACATCTAAGTTCTGGAGAGTAGTGTGTACCATAACCTATTCCTAGGCTCTTTTTCAAAAAGAAAAAATATCTAATAATTGAGCAGAAGTAACGGTACCAATATTAGATAATATGGTTTTAAAATAGTACCTATACCATTCTGAAATAATTAAGAATCCAGACTGTTCTTAAAACCTACGCAGCCATACTGTTTAACAATTTATCTATGTAAAGCACTGAGCAAACCAAGCAGCTAATTATTAACAATTTATACAATTTATAAAAGACACATAAATTGGTAGCAAATACGAGAAAAACTATTGTCTCATATTTTTTTTTCTCTTTTAGTTACCAAGAAAATTGAATCCAATTTACATAGCTTGAAAACTACAACATTGACGATTAATTTGTCACTATTAAATATAATCTCCGTCCTTTTCCACAGTTTTGGTCCACATTTTAACTATGGCATGTATTCCAGTGTGGTAAAACACACGGTCTTGCTTCCTAAGTCATTGACGCACCGACGTTTCCACAGCCTCCTCATCTTCAAAATGAATCCCACGATGAGCTTCCTTTAGTGGCCCGAACAGATTGAAGTCTGATGGTGCCAGGTCAGAGCTGTATGGGGGGTGAGGTAAGACTTGCCATCCCAAATTCTCAATTTCTGCAGTGGTGTAACGGCTAGTGTGTGGTCTTGCATTGTCATGCAAAAGAAGAACATTCGCCACAGTTTCTGTTGGGCGAATTCGGCGAAGGCGTGCTTTCAGCTTTTTGAGAGTTCTGACGTATTGGACAGAATTTATTGTGCATCCCTGCTCCAAAAAATCAATCATAAGCATACCCTCTGCATCCCAAAACACTGCCACCCTAACTTTCCCTGCCGACCGCTGAGTTTTGAATCTTTTTCCTTCGGTGACGTTGTGTGATGCCATTCCATTGACTACTTCTTTGATTCAGGTTAAAAAAATGAACCCACGTTTCCTCTCGAGTAACAATTTTTTCCAGAAACTCCTCTCCCTCCAAATTGAAGCACTGCAAGTGTTCGGAGGCTACGGTTTTCCTTGTTTCGTTGTTTTGGTCGGATAACATTCTTGGTAAACAACGTGAACAAACTTCTGAGTAACCCAGTTGTTGAATAATCGTCATCACTCTGCCTTTACTGAGGGAGGTAATATGATACAATTCACCTGTTGTTACCCGGCGATCACCACGAATGATGTCATCGACTCGCTGAATGTTGCATGGTGTCACTGCAGTCACCGGCCTGCCGCTTCGCTTTTCATCTGCCAATGGTGTTTGCCCTTCAGCTTCGTTACATCGATGAACCCATCGTCTAACAGTGCTGACATCCACCGTTGCATCATCATACACAATTTTTAGCCTTTCGTGAATGCGAATTGGCGTTTCACCTTCCGCAGTCAAAAATTGAATCACAGAACGCTGTCTAATACGAATGTAGATGTCAGCCGTTTTGCAAGAGGACGCAGTACTGCCACCTGTTGACTTAGGAGGTTACTACTGTGGGGGATTGGAGAAGAAGGTTTGAGGAATTGCACCAAATTCAAAGTTTCCAAATAACTTACTTATGTAAGGGGGAGAAATAGGAGGCGCTTTTTTTTACCCACCCTCGTATTTATATAATAAATGCAATAACAACATAAGAGTACAAACAGAATGAATGAAATATATTAATGAAGTATTTTTCAGAAATTCTACAATTATTGTAGTAAATATAGTATCGCTGTAAATTCAATGAGAGATATTATTCAAGAGACTATTAAAATGAGGTCAGTTATTAGCAAAATACGGAGGAAGCAACAATCCTGTAAATTGAGACAGTGAGACAAGTGAGAAATAAGATAAACAAGGAGAGTGTGTGAAAGATAGAAAAAGGGAGGCCTAGAGGGAGAGTAAGAAAGAGAGAGGGGAATGGACAGAATCGTCATAATTACTACAATAATGCAACCAAACCCGAGAGTTTTGTTGGTAATACAAAGCTAAACTGAACAAACTAGTACTTCTACGGACTCTACAGTAGGTAGAAAAAATTCATATACCTAAGAGTGGTTTTCTTTCTTCTCACACATTTATGATATTTTTTCTGGTATAACGAATGAAGTGAGCAGTAAAGTTTGCCACACGTATGTCATATTCCGAAAGTCTCGGTGGTGGCGGCTGATGGTTAATGTGGTTTACCACAACAAGAGCCGCAAACACGAGGTTTATGGCTATCTTACCTTCATAACTTAAGACGACATCTTGCTCTTAGCTTTCTTATAGCCGAATCTTACGAAATACCAGGGCGTCATTAGCATTGCATAACCTTCCAATTTGCTTCATTTCCTTAATGACAAAAAGACGCAAGGATTGCCTAAGGTGAGGAATTTCCATGCAAACGTGATGGGCCGGTTTTCTTGATACGCCGTGGTTAATTGTTATTACACGAGCTTGGAACTGATGATGTGCGAGCGTAAATGGCGCCATATTATAAATCAACATACTTGTTTAAAACAGCCTCTGATCAAACTTTATAGCACTGAATGACTTCTTTATGTGCTTTCAGCGCTGGACCTCTACCAGAACTTATAACTTACTGCCAAGTAATTTGCAAACAAGGCTAGCTTGAACACGAAAAGTGTGTTGCAAAACCTAGTAGTTACACACATAAGTTTTAAAATTTAAATATTGAGCTAACCAGATCAACAAATTATATTTCCACAATGTCTGTTTGGTTTCTACCTTAACGTTCACAAACTTGAACCTGTAATAATTGTCATTACTGGCGTCGAATAAATAAATAGCTTCACTTCCTCTAACATTTGTTAACGGTACATAAGAGGACGTATTGCAGTACAGTCAACAATATTATATAGGAGCTTACTATAAACACAGATTTACATATCCCAGCGCTAAAAGAAAGGGGGGCTTCAAGTGATCCCGAGCTCGAATCTCGGTCAGGGTGAGTTACCTAGTTAAGTTTCTTTTATGGATTTTCCCATATCCTTAGGTTACCCCTAAGTTCTATGGATCCTGGGCTCATTTGAGCATCATTTCACCAATTTCATTCACCGTTCAATATGACCTGAGGTAAATTAAAAAAAAAACTAAAAAAATAAGTTTAAGAGAAACACCATCTTGAAGGAATCAACTAGATTTTTACGAAATATTATCCACGTTAAACTATCCTTTATTTACCAAGAAACTAGGCTCCAGAATAAGATGCAAGGCCCTTATTCTGGTAGTAATCGGGTTTGTTGATGTCACCCACTCTAACCTGGAATTTTTTTTGTCCTTTTTGTAGTCGGTAGGGGAATATACAGATACTCCAAAAAGTATTTGTCTAATCATAGTACATAGAATGTAACAAGCACAATCAGAAAACATAGATAAAAAACAAACAATAGCTATTTCCTTACATCGGTTGAAATCTAGATTTAAAAATAAAATATAATTTGGGTTTGTATATTGCTTAATTAGTGAACAGCCCTGTTATTTAAAATTATGTCCAATTTGATGTCAAACAAGTATTCGTCTAGTAAATAAGATCCCAGGTATGGTGCCTCGCTGACACACACCACTTCCCTCTTCTTATGTAGTTGTATTTCATCCTGACAGTTCCATCTGTTTTAAAAGCCGTTGACTGCTATTCGAGTAATATGGATCGAAGCTACAAAAGAAGACAGAGAAATTTATATAACGTTATTTAAAAAAGGAAAATCTTTCCAAGAAATTGGAGAAACCATTGGAAGACCTACCAGTACAGAGAAGACTATTATATACAGGTTTGATCAGAACAAAACTTACGAAAATCAATCAAGAAGTGGTCATCCTGCAGTGCTATCCGAGATGGAGAAACGACAGATACATAGTGAAGTTCAAGGAAAATCTTAAACTAAGTGCTCCAGAACCTAATATTGCAGTTCAAACACACACAGGAAAGTCCGTTGCAGCACAAACTATAAGAAACGTGCTTTATGAAGCTGAGTATGGAGGCCGAACAGCCCGTAGATAACCATACATCTGTAAAATCAACAAAAGAAAGGGTGTTGCTTTTGCAAAAGAACATAAATACGATGGGTTTGATTTATGGAAGAATGTTGTATTTACTGACGAGAGTCGATTTGAGCTCTTTAAGTCAAAAGGGTGAGTAATAGTGTGGAGAAAAAAGAATTGTGAGCTTGAGGCGAAAAATATAGGAGCTTCAGTTAAATATGGAGGCGGTTCAGTACTTGTCTGTGGTTACATAAGTGCAAATGGTGTGGGGGATTTGACTTTTATTGATGGAATTATGAACCATAAGGTTTATATAAACATCCTAAAAACACATTTTTTTCCAGAAGTGTGAATAATATGGGTCTTTGTGGGGATCATATTTTCACACAAGGTAATGATCCAAAACATCAGCTCTAGATACAAGGCTATGGTTCTTGTATAATACTCCACAATGGATGCCGACACCACCGCAATCCCGAGACATGACCAAAATTTACTGTAGAAACAACACAATCTAAGTACTACGTAGTAGTAGTAGCTACTAAAACGTAACATTCTACACCATATTCAGCTGCAGACGAATACTTATTTTGCATCCTATATTGCATATCTTTAATTTTTAATGTTTGACTATGTTTACGTGAATAGATACTATGTGTTTCCTTATTGTATTCTCTTTTTCACTCATTAATAAATAAGGCAGTGTCCCTACTGTATTTTATTCTGATGATTCTCCACCATCCATACATCCTTAAACATAAAATCACGCATTAGACGAATACTTTTTGGAGTAACTGTAGGAGTATTTTCCCCGTCTACAATTCGTTTAAAACGCCCTCTTTGAATGGTGGATCAGGTCTTGAAACCACGAAACGTTAAGAAATTTCCGCGCGTCTTTGGGCCATGTAACCTTCTGTGGTCCTATCACTACTGGAGAAAGGTAATCTATGCCGGTCGCAGTGCTCAAGATGTTCCTGTCCAGGTACAGACTACACCATATTCCTTTTAGACTTTTCAAAACGTATTAAGCAAAGATGTGCTATATCAAATGGGTGGAAGAATATCCTTTTATTTGATACATATGTTATTATGTCAAGTGCCAGTTGGGTTTATTCATTTATGTTACATATTGATAACTTTAAAATGATGAGAGTTTTGTTTTGAATTGGTATGAGCTATAAGATGGCCATGACTGAATAGAGTAGGTCACAAACAAGCGAAGAGAATGTTAATATCCAATCCAGATAAATGGTAAGCATGATACACTAAAATCCAAGTATCCGATATTACGACCGAGGCAAGATTTCATCCAAACCGGAGCTACAAATAATGTCACAACTTGGTGCATGATAACATCTGCATCAACTCATCAGTACCAAATGGAATCCTGCTAGAAATGATCGTCGCAACTAGGGGCTTCGAGGTAGTCAACGTGGGATTGGGAGTTGGGATTTCATTACGGAGGGGATTCGCCCATGCTGGGCCCATTGTTCCTATGCCCCCAAGTGGGGACACCCCCCGGGAGGAAGGATGAGGCGAAGGAGACAGAGGGCGGCCGACCCAAGGAGCCACGACAGTGGCAGGGTCCTTACTGTTTACTTGGATAGAGATTTCCCCCCACAGGTGAGGACAAGATGTCGCTCCTCTGCAGCGGGACGGCAATGAGCCCAGCAGCCGAGCCCCAAAGGTCCCTGGCTGGCGGTCCCGAAATGGTCCCAGTAGAGGAGCTGAGGCCGACAACCGACCCACCGGAGGAGGAAATAGTATTCCTCAGAGCATATCATACCACCATGAACCACCGAGACTCCCGACGACACTTCTACCCTGTTACTGACCACCAGATGAGAGATATGAAATGCTAATGGAGATGAAATGGAGGAGCAGGAAATTCGGGGGATATAATTAACCTACCCAGCATTCGCCTAGTGACTCGGGAAAACCCCTGAAGGACCCCGTGAGTCAGGTAGGTCGGCCGCGGGAATCGAACCCGGACCTCCCGAATGGGGGCCACAGACGAGTTGCCTGAGCAATCCAGCTCGGTGTAGTCAACGTGACGCATATCATCGTCGCCATCGCGCATCCGTTAAATATTCATAGTTCATAATTATGTGAATTTTTCTTTCACAGAACTTATTTTGTGAACCTAAACATAATTTACCCCCCCCCCTTAATTATCCCCTCGTTCCTTTCTGTTGAATGTTGTAATCAGAACCACTTCTTTTTTAACAGCTCTCTTACAGCACTACGTGTTGTCAGGGTATTGTTGTTCCTCTTAACCCTTCTGCGGGTAGAGGAACGTAATCTCTGGATCAGTGAGAGACAGAATCTAGTATGGCTGATCAGCACGATGCCTGATATGAGATTGAAGGAAGAGGATGACAGAATGACGACGAGATGAAATTATAGGAAAGATGGAGTACTTGGTGGAATGCTGGTGGGGGAAACAGAAGGTCCCGGAGGAAACCTGTCCCAGCACCGTGATTTCCACCATAAATCTCACTTTGTGGTCACCTGGGATCGAACGCGGGCCGCCTTGATGAGAGCCAAGCAGTCTAACCACTCGACCATGGTGCGACCCTCAAGCATTTCGTTGTTATTAATGTATATGTAGTCGGGATTTAGATAAATCGCTGGACCAACGTATCTGTTCAAGGTTTTCTGAAGGTATCTGTCAATCAACTATAAACTGAAGATCTTTTGAGTTCTACTTACTTCGTTTGTTAGGCTTCCATTTCGACTAAATATGTCGGTAAGCCAAATGTATAAAAAAATGTGTACTTTTTTAAATAAAATTTAGTCATTTTCATTATTATTTATTTTGGTGTACAAATATTAAATAGCAATCCCCAGTTTATTTACATTATAATAAAGCTAATATCACACTATTAGCAAATACATCTTATTAACTTTTATTTTAACCATTTTCTCGTAGCATTAATAACCGGTTTTTCTTGCAAACTATAATTTAATATCTGTAAAACTAGATAGCATAGATGAACCCTAAGACATACAGAAACATTATGCTAATTCTTGATGGACCGCAAATGCTAAGCTTACAGCTGATTATCTGGTATGCAAGCGCATACAATGTTAGTAAATACGTGTGAAGCGCATTTTGCGAGACAAACTGCGATGATGTGATAGTTATGGTACGCCTTCTTCATTTCTGGTCTTGTCTTCAAAGAGGTTTACATGATGTATCATATCAGGGCTGACCAAACTTGGAAAATAAATTTAACAGTCTGACTCAATACATTAAAAATTACTTTCCTTATACTCTATTTTTTACTTTACTCTGCTTTTTTCTTTTAATAAAATGTTTGTTCATCTCATATTAATCGAGATAAAAGATTAACAGAAACGCGTTCAAATGTTGCGGTAGCTACATTGGAGATGTTGCAGGCGAAGCGATAGTTGAATGTTTAAAAGATATGTCGCTATATAATGCTTTTGAAGGTTCCTTATTCTTTTCACACGAAAATAATTTTGAATTTAGAGGCTTTAAAAATACACGATTAAGTGTTTGGAAATCGAAACTTATAAAAACGTAAGAAGTGGAAATATTTAACGCAATAAAATATGTATATGGCCTGAATTGCTGCACAAATTTTTCATAATTAATTCACATTTAAGAGGACATCATAAGAAATATGCAATGCTATTGCTCAGGTAGGTTTGTTAAACTTGTACTGTTTTAATGAAAATAGCTGTAGACATTTTGGAGATATAAGGAAAGCTGTATGTGTAGCATGGTTTGCAAAGAAAGAATTTTCTCGCAAACATTTTTTTCGCATTCTTAGTTATTTCTGATTTAGCAGTACTTATCGAATTCTATACAACATCCTACGTAAGTGATAAGATAAAGTATGAATTTGTCCTCAGAGAAGCATACAAGAAACATGGTGAAATTATTATTTTCGCTGTTCTCAAATGTACAAGGAAGAACTGTTAGCGAGATGTATAGGTATATTTGAGTCCCTGCACACAAACACTAGTTCATCTTTCAGTATAATTAGTTTGGATTTTATCAAGATATTAATACATTATTCCATTTTTCATATAAAACACCCATGGTACCACAGTTACACAGTTTAAATATTTTTATGCGGGCTCGTCTAGTGTTGAAAACCAAAGTTATTTTCGTAATTTCTGTCAAAAGAAAATAAGGAACTAACAGTATCGAAATGTGAAGGAACAGTTTATAAATAAGAAAATATTTTTGGTTTTAGTACTATTATGTGCTCTGATAATTTGCAAGGGTCAACCATTGCTGATTTTGAAATAATAAGATTGTGTTTAGGTTTGCTCAGGATACCCTTTGCAGTTGCGTTTACTTTAGGCACAATCTCGTATATTTTTATGAGGCTTGTATTTGGATAACGATATATTTAGATATGCACAGAATTACTAACGCATCAAAAATAGGAGTTTCTCCTTTGTAAGATTGTCTGGATTTCATTCTAGTTATTTTGTATGTCACAGACTGAGAATCATGGAAACTATAACACAAGTGAATTGCAGTGTGATATATTCACCTGACTTAACCTTGTAACAGCTTCTTAGACAAGAAGCTTGTAAACTTGTTTATTTTTGCATGCACAATTAGATTGGGCAGACCCCATTAATTAATACCTCAACGTTTGAGAGAAATGAAATGTGTAGTGTTTAACGCCCGCTTTTACTACATACGGCACCGCAGGCGATGCCACTGATGATACATGAGATGAAGATGGAGCATCGATGGAATGAGATGGCGGGGGAAACCGGAGATCCTGGAGAAAATCCACCACAGCGCCGTGTTGTCCACCACAAATCTCACTTTGCGGTCGCCTGGGATCGAACCCAAGCCGCCTTGGTGAGAGCCAAGCGGTCTAACCACTGAGCCACGGCGCGTCCACGTTTGAGAGTATTTAAACAATTGACTGCTCAGATATTAACATGTTCTGCTGTAACAATTTGTTCAAAGAAGCCTCTGAAGCTTCTCAGTAAAATGCACTTTCAGAGAAATGATTTTAAGGGCAAAAAGCTTTCGTTTGTTTTTATTTTTGTAATTGCCTTGGTCAGTTCTACGGAAATGTTAACATACCAAGAGTACAGAGGAATAATCTACACTTAAATTAAACAGTTTTAACTAACAGTAATTCAAATTTTAGCTGGAAAAAATAATAAAGGAGTTTAAAATCAGAATAATCTCTTCCTAACTCTCTCTCTCTCTCTCTCTCTCTCTCTCTCTCTCTCTCTCTCTCTCTCTCTCTCTCTCTCTCTCTCTCTCTCTCTCTCTCTCTCTGCCCTGGCTACCTATATGAATATATTTATCTTCTAACACAAGAATGGCCAAGCCGATATTTATGAAACTTCCAACATACGACTAATGTATCCTATGCAGTCTTAGAAAATAAGCCACGCAAAAGTTCAATGACTTGCGCCAATGTGGCACAAAATATGCAAAGTACAAACAGTTCATCTATTATTCAGTTTTTGGAAAACTCAAGAAGTTATTTAAATTTTATTTGTATACCCAAATCGTATGTTGAAAGAAACAGTATATTTTATGTAGTGCGATTAATACAAAAAGGGAGCAAGAATCAGCATAGTTTGAGTTTTTGTATTATATTTTAATGTTTCTTAAACCAACAAAATTATTTTTTTTCGAAACTCCACATAGGTAATAGTGTTTTACAGCAGAGTGAGTGAGAGGCAAGTGTAACAGAGAGCAAGGTGTCAAGTTTACAGTGATAGCCTCGAAAATTACTTAACAAATTATCCCAACAAACAGGTGCATCGCGTCTTCTGCAAGAAATGCTACACGACTTTTATTGTGAAACCTAACGCTATAAACGAGTGCAAGCTGAACGCGAGTGAAGCACTATAATTGGGTTTTAGGATTCGTAAAAAGTGGTTTCATTGGCCCATAGCTTTTATTTTTACCCAAGAACTTTGCTTTCATCTAAATGGATGCGTGAACACTAACAGCAATGAGAATTTTGGTTCTGAAAGACTAATGCTTGAAACGCCTCATTATGGTTGGAAAATAGGGATGTAACTTCCTGTTTGTGATTGTATAGAAAATACCAGAACACAATTTATGTAATAAAATAGTTTGTATAATTTCTTTTCGCAGTTCTTTGTTAGACGCAAAATAATGTTTGCTTCACAAGTATCTGCAACAGTACAAACGCCTACCGATCATTAAATAAACTAAGAAAGGTGCTTAATGAGATAATTATCATTTAGATTATGCAGAAATAACCATGATTTGTCATGCCATTGTTGCCTCAAGATAATAAGCTACAAGTTTTATTTATGGGGTTCTTTAGATAGTAAATCTCTTGTAATCCTTGTGTAATACAGGAACTAACTATTAGATAAGGATTTTAATGTCTCTCTGCCAGCACCATTTCCCCGACGACTCTTACTTTCCTTAAGCATCGGAGAGAGCCCGCGGATGGGTGAATATTTAATATAATGATTCCATAGATTAACCCTAGTATAGTCAGAAGAGACACGTAAGTCTAACCCTGAAGTATTTTCTGATTTACTTAAGATTTCGTTTCAGTAAACACAACATAAATTGTCACTAACGGTACAGGAATTAAACTTTATAGGGACTTGGCTGTATCCGTTCTAGGAACAACGCAGTTCATCTCGGTACGGTCATGCACATAATGTTTCTGAGAGCAGTAAACTGCTGTACCAAAGGCGACGAGGAAATTAGAGGAAATCTATGCACAATTTTAAGAACTGACAATATAAAACTGACACAATTGAAAAATAGCATAAAAATCCATATATTGTAGCAATTACAACCACAATTTCCAGTAATACGTACCACTTAGTGTTAGGCTTAGCGCAGCACAAATATTATACTTGGAGCACTTTGTAGACACTCAGGACAAAGCAAAAATTCTTCCGTGATTTTAATTACAACCGAACGTTTGCGCCACCTACACAACTAAACTGTACCAGACACTGTCAACTGAACTCAACTAATTTATATTCAACTCAACTGTCACTTTCAACTGTCTACCGAACAGTTATCTATTTATCTGTAAAACTATTGTATCAGAATGAAAGATACATAAACAGGATATAGAAAGAAATAAAATAAAATTTCTGAGATTTTGCCCTGGTATACACCCTAGATGCCAGGTATACCTAGATACCAGGTTAATAGTCATGGAGATTTTTTCTTCTTTTTTTAATCAAACTGTCTACACATTTGCATGTGCACCAGTCAGTCCTAATACGGCTCAATTAAAGACAACAGTTCTGGAAAAGGAACCTACTCGAAACGGCAAAAATGAATATTTGGAGCAGAGATGTGTTACATAGGTAGGTGCATTAGCTGATATCAGAGTTCAGTGTACAAAACAATATTACAATAATAAAATGAATAGATGTTTCAGCGACAGCAAATGCCTACCGTAAAAGGATTAATTTTTACTCCATTCCACCTTATTGTTGTTGGGTGCGAGAAGATTAATAATACTAAAAATAATAGTAAAAATAATAATAGTAAAAATAGTAATAATAATAGTAATAATAGTAATAATAATAATAATAGTAATAATAATAGTAATAATAGTAATAATAATAATAATAGTAATAATAATAATAATAGTAATAATAATAATAATAGTAATAATAATAATAATAGTAATAATAGTAATAGTAATAATAATTATAGTAATAATAATAATAATAATAGTAATAATAATAATAATAATAATAATAATAATAATAATAATAATAATAATAATAATAATAATAATAATAATAATAATAATAATAATAATAATAATAATAATAATAATAATAATAATAATAATAATAATAATAATAATAATAATAATAATAATAATAATAATAATAATAATAATAATAATAATAATAATAATAATAATAATAATAATAATAATAATAATAATAATAATAATAATAATAATAATAATAATAATAATAATAATAATAATAATAATAATAATAATAATAATAGATATGGAACATTCAATGACAGCCACTAGCTGACGTCACGAAGCTGGCGAGCTTCATCGTTGTACCGCGCCGATGTTTTCCAGACCGTTTGATTTCGGGAGTTCTAGAAGTTTCAACTACGGCAAGGATCTGTCCTGTTCTATTCAGAAGATTTCGGTTTCCGGAAATATATATTTTGCAATAGAGTAATTATAAGTTCACCAGAGAGTATGGGAGTTATGAATGGGTTGGCAGAGTCAGCAATCAGATCAGCAGAAGCTAGTGCGCGCAACAAATATATAAAGGAGACAGCGCTACAAAAAGGTTTGTGCTTGCTCTATACGTGTGTAAAAGGTAAAAATTATTATAAGTTAGCATTGGATTAAGAATTCTAGTGACAAATAACATGAGCTTATTGCAACATTTTGTTGTCATATCTGTCACAATATTGCATGAGACCTAACATAAAAGTATGTCTAAAACCGTTACTCCTACTTAGCTGATTATTATAGATATCACATTATAGTTTTGTAATATTACAGCTAAAATTTTTAATAGTCCCTCTAACTGAGGCACCTGCTTCTGCAGGGTGCACTATGTTCGCCTGGACGATATGTTCTCCAGCCGCATACCACAGACCAATTCAGGATGGCTTTGGTTGGTGTCAGCTGAAGGTTTTCGAAATCATTAATTTATTATTTAGATTTACTAATAACCTAACTAGTCAGTAGTATAACCACCATATTGAGCACTAGCGTTTTCAGCAGTTTTATAAAAGTTCAAACGCACACCTAAGTAATCCTTATAAGTAATCCTACATTTTATGGAGTGTAAACAGTATAAAGAGAAATATTAAAATACGGGGCGGGGGTATAAATATGAAACTGGGACCAGAATGGAGCACATTTCCGTCTTACATGTTTTTCTGCCTCACACAAGTAAGGAATGTGAAATATATGTGAATAGTAAATGACGGTTTTTAGTTAGCGTGCACAATAATGATACTGCGGCGGACTGGTAAATAATTTTGCGGAAATCTAGCCAATTAGCAATCACAATTGACAACAGCTATAAACCTTTAAAGAACGTCGTAGTAACGGCTCGGTTGGTTGCCTGATTATATTCATCAAATTATTGCCATTGCTACAGGCTAAACGTTAATGTTTTGACCGCAATTTAAAGTTCCGTGTTATGAAGGTCAGTAATATGCTACTAGAGTTATATCTTATTTTCCGTCACTAATGAAGGCGCGAAATGGCATTTGCCACGCAGAAAGAAGTGAGAAGGGCGGTGACGCTTTGGAGAGAATCGAGAACATTCTGATTGCAACCTGGGTTTCATAGGTACCACACATTTTTGGGAAAATACACTGCAGTGATGATTTGGTGACGCTTTCAGATTGTACAGATTATGCAATATGTTTAGTAAATACATTCTTCTTAAGAGTGAAGTGTATAATTTTACTCAGGTTCAGGTTATAATATCATTTAACGTTCTTTGATATAGAATGTGGGCATTATTGCGTTTTATGTAGTAATGTATTTATACTGGATATTTATTCAAATAATTTTGGGGTAAATGTGTTGTTTGTTAGAGCAAAAGCTGTAACATAACCCAGTTTTACATTATTTTTTTCATGGAGAAACTGTGCAAGACAGTAGTTTATATTGTGGTGTAATTAAATTGAAGAGATTATTCAAATAAAGTCTAGTAAGGGATCTCTTTGGAAGTAAAACATACAATTTACTTTATTTTAGACTCTGTTTCGATTTAAACATTATTTCGTGGAGTGTTCCTGCAGAAAAGTGCACTGTAATCATATATTTAAATATGGTTACAAAGCATAAGTGATAACGCATGAAGCTATCGCTCAGGATTGTTTATTCCTCTGTGAATAATCTTCCACTTTGCACCTAAACCATGCATTTTCGGAAACGTAAGCAAGTATGTACACTTCCTCTTTGCTATGCATTCCCAAAATGCATAAAGTAGAATACGCCCTAAAGCTGCAAAGACGGTGTAAATGGAAGCCAGTGTACTATCTAACTAGAAAATATGACCTTATCCTTTGCTTTGGTTTCCGTTAATATCTGAAAATATCAAATTTCATTGTTAAACACTTAGATTGCCCAGAGAGCACTTGGCATCTCAGTTTTGCTACTTCACAGACGTATTCGTTTGTGACTGTGACTTTGGAAGATTGAAGGACATGTTAGGTATACATCACTATCAATGTACTACCTGTTTTGGATGTCCCTATTTTTGGAAAACTATTTTTAGCACGGTTTATTTTAAGTTATTGTTTGGAATCTATTATTGAACCTCTTGTCCTTTTCGGCAGAAAAGCAGAACATGTTTTCTCTTGTTCAGCTTTCTTTATGTTCAGTGGTAGTAAATCATGTTGCATTTAAATGTGCTAACATATATAGAATAACATATATATTCAACAAATATATCAAACAAATCTATTACTGACTCTTGTCTAGGTCAATGAGTTCAATGATGTACAGGTGTTGTAATTGGTGATGGTGGTGGTGGTGGTGGTGGTGGTGGTGGTGGTGGTGGTGGTGGTGGTGGTGGTGGTGGTGGTGGTGGTGGTGGTGGTGGTGGTGGTGGTGGCTGTGTAGAAGTAAACCTAGTAGTAATCATTAATTCTTTAAGTTAAAATCCCTACATGCCACCGATAGTGCTTAAAATAAGACTAGCAAAAATTACAAAAATGTGTGGTGGTGGTGGTGGTGGTGGTGGTGGTGGTGGTGGCGGCGGCGGCGGCGGCGGCGGCGGCGGCGGCGGTGGCGGTGGCGGTGGCGGTGGCGGTGGCGGTGGCGGTGGCGGTGGCGGTGGTGGTGGTGGTGGTGGCTGTGTAGAAGTAAACCTAGTAGTAATCATTAATTCTTTAAGTTAAAATCCCTACATGCCACCGATAGTGCTTAAAATAAGACTAGCAAAAATTACAAAAATGTTATGATTTAATGCGTGCCTATAAATCGAGATTTACACACAATATTTATGTTAAATATATTTTTAAAAATTGTACTGTATTTATCCCCATTTTGTACTGTAAAATGTGCAATTCCTCTGCTCACTGTGATACAAAGTGTAATGGAAAGCGCTTACTTTCATATGTATTTCATATTAGCCTAGTAAAATATTAGCAGCAATTGTTTTTGATAGTTTCTTGCAGATAACTAGGAGATACTGCAGGCTTAAGCGATAGTGAAATCTTTCAAGAAATAGTCACTATGTAATGTCTTTGAAATTTCATTCTCTTTGCATGGCCGACAAAGATAAAGAAAGAGTGGGAGGGAGAGAGGGGGAGAAAAGGAGAGATGGAGAAGAGGAAACGAATCACTTACCTTTAAGTAATTTAAGATGCAAGTAACAATAAAGGACGGCTGACCCCGTAACTCAGTCTGTAGAGCACCTGCCTGCCGTGCAAGGAGTCCTAGGTTTGATTCCCGGCTAGGGGTGAGGGATTTTTCTCCAGTCAAGACGATTTCCCATCTTCCCCAGGGTCTGGAAGTCTGAAGAATGAGAGTACGAAAGTGTGCGTAACCTAATGACTAAAAATCAAAGTACCAGCAACCCAAAGTTTACGGGTTAATAGGCAATATGGTAACTGCGGTTAAAGGCAGACAAAAGCGCGGAAAAAGAAGTAAAAATAATTAATGCATTTTGCAAAATTTGCGTGCTTTGACGAGATCTACATTTTTGTATAGAAATATTTTGCCTACTCTTACAGTTTACGAATTCTACAAAAGGAAATGAAGTGAACTTCAGATACTCATCCCAGAAAATTCAAGACATACTTTTTATGGGTCGTAAAAATATGTAAACACGTGTGACTTGAAAAAAATTCATAGTCGACTTTGAAAAATTCTTCGATTGTTTTTCCATGAAAAGCATAGTTTGGAGTGCGTTAATCTTCTAATCTTCTATTCCCTGTGAATCCCTGAGAGAAGCTGTACTTAATACCAAGTTAGGTTTCTAACGAACTCATCGTCTTGTCATTATGCTGTTTAAATTATAACACGCCTCCGCACACAGACCTTGTTTGTTCTTCTAAAAGCACCTTTTGGAGTTTAGGAATCTTAAAATATAAACTTACAGTAAAGTATTGATATAGAATTTTAGGTGGAATCCAACACTTTCCCTCCATACTTGAGAAAGTATGATTTTTAACTTTTATGCGCTTAGGAGTAAAGTGGTCAATTATAACCAGTTTATAGCAAGTTTTTCTTAAATGCTACAGGTGCTATTAAACATGAAAGCGTCTATCTGCTGAGAGGCGGTCTTTTCTTTGAAGTTATTCACGAATTGCTGTACTTCATTACTTGACTGATTTTTTTTTTTCTGTGAATGGTCTGGTTTAAAGTTTCCATTTTCTAAGAAACTATTGAAGGTAGGAACATCTCTTCTTACTGCTGTAGATACTTTTGTAATTATTAAAGAAAGAAATAAGAAGAATCTGTATTATTTATTTTAAGAATCTGTATATGTAGGTATTTTAAGTAAAGAGGGGTTGATACTGAAGAGAAGCTTTAGCAGTTTATTCCGGAAAAAGTTCCGTTCTACTGTCGCATATCGTTTCGGAGATATATCAACTTCAATTTTGTAAGTTTAACATTGATGGGATAAGGTTTCATTCTCCCATTACGGATGTTCGTGACAGTACTTATTCACGAGGAAGGACCGTCAATTGGTCAACCCTGGAGACCAGCAGATGTAGATGAACCGAGAAAGAGAAAGAAAAAGAATTAGTCTGGGACATGAGCATCACCACTCATCATGGTCGGCCTCTTCCACAAATTATAGAGTATAAGGCTAAAAGTAAAGTCCCGAACTTGACGTTGCACAGGAATAAACGTTTCATGTTTCCTATATATAATTTCATTTTATCTTTATTTCCCTTTCTTCTCGGTGGCCACTCCTACAATGTTCCTCTGGGAGGTAAAAAGCCCACATATTTTGCACCAGCGCTTATTAAACGTTTGGAATGGTTACCGGCAACTATCTGCACGAAGTGGCCACACGTGCTTATATAGCATCATTTGGTATCAAGGCAACTTTACGCGCATTAAATCTCGTCCACCAGAAAGAGAGAGAAAACCTGTGACCCCAGAATTGTATAGCATCGAAGTACATAAACTGATCTTTGATCTGAAGTACAAATATATAAATATTTCTTTTTCCACTGCCTTAGTCTCAAGAATATTTGGGCATTCTTGCTTGCTCTATTACAAAAGTGCATTTGGAGAAAGTTACTGTAATCCACCCAAAAATTAGATTCCGAGATAACACTGCAAATACCTTTTTAGGCTCCTTGAACCCCAATAAAATCTGTTTTAGAAATTAATTCCATGCGCGCGTGTGTGTATGTGTGTGTGTGAGAGAGGAAGAGGGAGAGAGAGAAAGAGGCACAATTTAAATAATAGGATGCTTTACATTCAAATGATTTACAATATTTATTTTTTCAACTTTTATCTCCTAACAGGTCACTGTGAGCATATCCACAAGAAAAATTAATAAAGCATAATTACTTTCAGTTTCAAACAAATAACAATAAAAATCTCAGAAACGTTTAACACTACAAAAACAAAAATAGAAACAAAGGGAAAAATCTACACTTTGTTCTACAGTGCTTATTTCCGCACTTTTTCTTACAGGCAGTCACCGTAGTTATTAATTCGAAAAATTTACGGCTTAATAAGACATGTGTGTCACCCAGTGGTACAACGTGTGACATTTACTTGAATTAGTAAACCACAAATGTACAATAAATAACCTATATGTAATGGAGTTCAATAACAAAATAAGTATCTATATGAACTAATGAAAATAATAATTATAACTGCAAGATACGAACCAAAGTTTAACTAAATTAAAGTGCTCGGATAATTTAATTAGTGTGAAGTATATATTATGAAATTATGTAAAATTAACGTATATGAAAGCTTATCTTTGAAAGATTGACATCCTGAGACAATAATTGTCTTTAATAACTTTTACATTCCAAAGTTTACCTTATATAGCAAGCCATGTGTAATTCATTTAAATGCCATTTTAACATTCTAAAAGATATATATATATGTTAGGGAAAATATTTTAATTAACCTGAAAGTTCCAAAAATTGTTTTCTTCAGTTACTTAGAAACACTTACAGAGCAACTACTCTTAAGCAAGCGTTTTCGTGTTTAGGAATATATTAGAACTTACAAATTGAAATATAATCTGAAGCTTTCCTGGCGACCTATATGTCCTAGACGTTCTCGAGTTTCGAGCCAGGGATAGTGATCTAGAGCCATCGACGTTTCGGGAGTGTGCATCGCTCCCGTAATCAGGATGAATGATTCATCATTCACTACATCACTATACCTGGTTCGAAGCCCGAGAACGTCTAGAACAAACTTACAAATTATTTTACCAATACATATGCTACAATCTGAGTCCCATTACTGATCTGGCCCCTCTGGAAAGAACGAGTTGGGGTCCACTTTACTGGAGGCAACTTAGTATCTGAGAAGAGATGAACCCGTACTCATTGAAAACATAGCTAATGTAGCGAAGCTGGATTACTAAAGACCTGGAAACAGGCAACATGCTATTCCCTAAAATCGTGCAATGCGAGAAATAATTCTATAATATCTTACATTCACAACTATGTTCACAGCTGAATTTAAGATACAGTTAATACCATTGTTTTAATATAATAGAGCAGAGGGCAGCAAACATTATTAGTGAGCCTAGTACAAAACCAGAGAAGCAAATCCTATATTACAAATACATACATATATATATATATATTAGTGTGTAGTATGTAATCCTTCAAAATGAACTGTGTTGCATAATACTCCCATCGACTCTGTAGCCCGCCTCGGTAGCGTAGCCTTTCGGCCTTATGCTCAGTAAGTTCGGAGTTCGAATCTCAATCAAGGTGAGATATGCGGATATTTTTTCCGTTGTTCTAGCTTATCCTGAAAGATAAAAGTCAGTTAACTCAAAGCTCTATGGACCCTGTGCTCATTTGAGCAAAATTTTATCTATTTCATTCATCATCCGATAGAACCTAACGCTGGAGTAGGCAAATTCAAAGAAAATTGACTCTCGCAAATGAAACGTGCAGGAATTTACTGCCCACTTGAGGAAGCTATGTTGGTAAAGAACGATCAAAGTGAGAAAGTAACCTGAAGTATTCCACCATGAATAAACAAATGTGCATAAAGATAACTGTGCCGGGTGCCCATCACTCCGCATACATATTTGAAGAATCAAGTAAACAGCACAAGCGTGTAAGCTGGCTGAGTTAAGATTTTTTATGCTAGCATTTGTTCAATGTTAGCCTAGTGCAACTGTGTCCGAAAATTTTGGCTTAATAGACAGTAGAAGTCAACTGCAAAAGGACAGCTCTAAAATTTTTGGATAGATATGACAAACAATTAAATAAAAGAAATGATTAAGCTCAAAATAAGAGTCAGTTTTAGATTTATAATTTACACGCCTTCGAAAACAATTTCTTGTCTGTTAACAAGCTGAAAAGCTTAGCAATCAGTGTAACTTTAAGAGGCATAATAATTACAAAACCAATGGCAGGATCGTTACAAATTATGCTATTACGTATTCGGACTATAGTGAGGAACTTCAGTTTCATTGACCTTTACCTAAATAAGTCAGTCTGTCACCATTGCCTATCTTGCATCACTATGTATGCACCAGGTAAGTAAATGCTTCAGCAGACTCATACGAGGGTGGGTCAAAAAGTAATGCCTCCTATTTGCTTTCCGTAAGTAAGTTATGTGAAAACTTTGAATTTGGGGCAATTCCTCAACCCTTCTTCTCCAATCCCCTGCAGTAGTAACTTCCTAAGTCAACAGGTGGCAGCACTGCATCCTCTTACAAAATGGCTGACATTGACATTCGTATTAGACAGCGTTCTGTGATCGAATTTTTGACTGCGGAAGATGAAACGCCAATTCGCATTCACGAAAGGCTAAAAAATGTGTATGTTGATGCAACGGTGGATGTCAGCACTAAGACGATGGGTTTGTCGCTGTAACGTAGCTGAAGGGCAGACACCAGTGGCAGATGAAAAGCGAAGTGGCAGGTGGGTGACTGCAGTGACTCCATGCAACATTCAGCGAGTCGATGACATCATTCGCAGGGATCGCCGGGTAACAACTTGTGAATTGTGTCACATTACCTCCCTCAGTAAAGGCAGTGTGATGACGATTATTCAATAACTGGGTTACTCAAAAGTTTGTTCTTCTTGGGTACCACCCAAAACAAACAAACAAGGAAAACAATAGCCTCCCAACACTTGCAGAGCTTCAATTTGGAGGGAGAGGAGTTTCTGGAAAATATTGTTACTGGATTCATTGTTTTGAACCTGAATTAAAGAGGCAGTCAATGGAATGGCATCACACAACGTCACCGAAGAAAAAAAAAAATTATTCCGATTTCGGCAGGGGAAGTTATGATGACAGTGTTTTGTGATGCAGAGGTGTGCTTATGATTGATTTTTTGGAGCAGGGATGCACAATAAATTCTGTACAATACGTCAGAACTCTCAAAAAGCTAAAATCACGTCTTCGCCGAGTTCGCCCAACGAAAACTATGGGGGATTTTCTTCTCTTGCATGACAATGCAAGACCACACACCAGCCGTTACACCACTGCAGAAATTGCGATGACAAGTTTTACCTCACCCCGCATACAGCCCTGACCTGGCACCATCAGACTTCCATCTGTTCGGGCCACTAAAGGAAGCTCATCATTTTTAAGATGAAGAGGCTGTGAAAGCGTCCTAGCATCAATGGCTTAGGGAGCAAGACCGTGTGTTTCACCACACTGGAATACATATCCTAGTTAAAAGGTGGACCCAAGCTGTGGAAAAGGACGGAGATTACATTGAATAGTGACAAATTAATCATCAATGTTGTAGTTTTCAAGCTATGTAAATTGGATGCAATTGTCTTGGCAATTAAAAGAGAAAAAAATAGGAGGCATTACTTTTTGACCCACCCTCGTGCAATATATCAGAAAATGCCTATGTCTTATTTTGCATACTTTG
The DNA here is from genome assembly GCA_030765055.1 of Mantis religiosa. Classification (NCBI taxonomy): domain Eukaryota; kingdom Metazoa; phylum Arthropoda; class Insecta; order Mantodea; family Mantidae; genus Mantis; species Mantis religiosa. The sequence goes on along the minus strand of CM060947.1, from coordinate 73,437,756 downwards.
TGAAAATATATACTATTTTTTGAATTCACATACCAATCAAGAAGTAAAAAATGAAAATATGCGTAAAAATAATGGAATGCTTCAACGACGGTGTTTTTATTGCATAATGGTAATTTTATTAAATACATATTAATCCTAATTCTCTAAATTTCATAAAACAATCACTGCCATTTATAGCCTTTCCTGACTTTATTTTATAATAAAAACTTTCAGTTTTTATGTTTACCTTTATGCAACTTTGATTCGTAATTTGTCTTGCTGAGACGAATAGAAATCCTTTTAATTGTGTTAAGTAATTCATTTATTATAGTTGAAGTGAATTGTCCTGAAGTTTCAGAAACTCTGAACAATCGAATAAGAATTTAGCAGTCATGAAGAAACCACAGTACTTTTAAGAATGAGGAAGTAGTCTATAACTGATGATAGAATAAACTGGTTTATATACATGTTATGGCGCAAGTTCGAGCAGGATATAGATAACTGCTAGTTTTAGTCCGTCTCGATTAGTTCCAGTGATGCTAATCCAATAAAAATAATGGAATCCTGAACTTGGTGTGCCGCTGGTGGAAAGCTGACTGTACCTAGTGCTTGTCTAGTCCGTATGCCTACCACGTCCATTCTCGTCTGCCAAGAGACCCCAAATTACACTTCCCTGCTTTCCCACAACTCTCCTTTAGGATGTTTTGTTTCCTTCCTTCCATCCTCCGCTTTTCCTTTCCCCAGTAAACTTTTCTTTCATTCCAAGAGGTTGCAATCAGCTGCACATTCCTTAGAAAGTTTGGCTAACTTGGCTTGACATGACAGTCTTACCGATTTCAAGCAAGATGACGCCCCCGCGCGGCTACCAAGCTCTGGAATGCGTCCCTAGTCTCGCGGACACGTTCAAGTGTTTGTTAAGGCACTCTATGGGACATGGCTCGCAATATAAACCAACTACACAAGCTCCAAGAATGCAGTGTAGTTCATTTGTTTCGCTCACACAAAATAACAAGAGCAATATGGCTCGCCTCTGTAGCGTAGGTGGTAGGTGTCTGCCTACCGTTCAAGACGTCTCGAGTTCGAATCTAGGCCAGTATGAGTTATCTGAATAAAGCTTTCTCCAGGATTTTCCCGTATCCTAAAAATGAATGTTGGGTATAAGTTTTATGGACTCTCAGTTCATTTGATCATCGAAGCACATTTCATTCGACAGATATAACTTAACAGATTAAAGGACGTTAACTAAAAACAAGACGATGTGAATGAGGATCCACGATTATAATTTCTCATCAAATAATTGACTATCTATTTTTATTATTATAATAATTAATACTATTAATTAGTATTCTTTTACGTGTATATTTTCTGTCTTCCTAAATTTTAGATATAAATTATAAGTATGGTTAATTTCCATTACCTTCCCTGAGATACTGGACTTACCTGCGTTATCTTAAGGTAACGTTCATCTGTTTTGCGGTATATATCACTTTAATTTTCAACTTATGCTATAGCGCAGCTTCTGACGAAAGTGCGTTGCTTATATGGTGGCCCACGGATCGCGTATATGTGAAACTCTTGCATTATTTACTCGTAGAGATAAAACAATGACTATGAACCATGTCATCTACATTGAGACATAATGGCATTCGTATTGTTGTGCAAAATTTATTGGAGACTTTTTTGGAGAGACTCAATGATGCCCTCTTTTCTCAATTTTTCTGCTTTTTAAACATTTGCTTTTCGCTTCTTAGGGTTAGAATTTAGCGATCCCGTTGCCTAAACGAATTAATCAGACATCTACCTGGAACTGAATACCAAGATATTGATTAATTTATGATGCTGCTTCTCTTTTGTTCTATCGTATGTATCGCACATGATAATTGTTTGCTGAAGCGTAAATGTTATGGTAAGCAATTCAAGGAATCAATAATAATTTAATGTAATTCACGTACGAAGGAGGGCCCAAAAGAAACTGAACTGCCACTCGTAGACATAGTGTGGGGTTCTCACGCTAGATGGTGTTAGTAGAGACCTTCTGAAACAGCAGTGCAGAAGGCACCAGTGTAGGGCTAAACGTGCAAGTGTGGTATTGTGTTTGACTGCTAGCGGTTAACCTCTGCGAAGTCGTTATGGCACCTATAAAAGAACAAAGAGTGTGTGTGAAATTTTGTTTCCTGCTTTAAAAAACTGCAACGGAGACACGCCAAATGCTTTAGGAAGCTTTCCAGGATGACCTATGAGCCGCAAACAGGTTTTCGAATGGTTTGGGCAGTTTAAACGTGGTGAGATGTGTGTTGAAGACCAAGCTCGTTCTGGACGCCCTTCAACATCGCGAAATGAGGAGAACATTGAAAGGTCCGCCAGAAAACAACGAGGATCGTCGCCAAACGATTGACCAAATTTCAGCAGGGGCAGGAATCAGTTGAAGCTTGTGCCAGCGGATTTTGAGGGAGGAATTGCACATGAGACGTGTTGCTGCTAAATTTGTTCCGCGCCTTCTTACATAGAAGCACAAAACCATCCGCATGAGTGTGTCAGGACTTGAAAAAAGAGATTGCACATCATCCAAACTTCTTGAACAAAGTCATTACAGGGGATGAGAGTTGGTGTTACGGGTATGACCCAGAAACCAACCAAGCGTCAAGTCAGTGAAGGACTCCCAACTCTCCCAGACCAAAAAAGCAAGGCCAAAAAAAGGTCATTGTCTTTTTAGATGTTCCTGGAATTGTGTATCGGGAATTCGTACCCCCTGGCCAGACTGCTAACCAGCAGTTTTACTTGGATGTTTTAAGGCGTCTGCGAGAGGATGTGAGGAGGAAACGCCCGGAACTTTGGCGATCAGGTAACTGATTTCTGCATCACGACAACGCTCCAGCACACAGGGCCTTACGAGTGACCCACTATTTGGCATCTCAGATGTGGTGTGTCGTTCCCCACGCTCCGTATTCGCCGGACTTAGCCACGTGTGACCTTTTCCTATTTCAACGAATGAAAAAAAATACGCTAAAAGGGGAGCGTTATGACGATGTGGAGGCGGTAAAACAGCTTCGCAAAGGGCACAGGACAATATCAAACTTGAAGAGTTCCAAACATGCTTCCAACAGTGGGAAAAGAGACTTGACAGGTGCATCGCATGTAATGGAGAGTATTTTGAACGGGAAGCAGTTTTGTAAAAAGTTCACCAATGAAGTTTTTATGACAAAAATCTGGTTTCCTTTGGTTCCCCCCTCGTATTTCCTTTAATGTGTTGTATACGAAAATAGAATGCTTAGAATTGTTGAGACAGTACGTGAAACTGTACTGTCTAAGAGTGGTAATGGGAGGCACTTCTATTTGAAACGTTTTATCTTAAATTTTCTAAAAGCAGCCTTAATGTCTCTAGTTTTGGAAAGGAATTTTTAAATAACTTTAAAAATATAAAGGTTATTTAATCGATATATTGAGTCCAACAGATGTAGAATATAAGAATGTAGCTACTGTTTTGTTAGTTATGATCTGTACCTTAGACTCAGATACAGTAGCAATTGCAGAGCTTTCCCCTTATTTTTTCTACCACGAATCTAATACAACATTTTGCAGCCTAATAAAAAATTCAAATTCTTGATTCAATTATTTTGAGTTCCTTTGAAACCAAAAAGGTCAATGTAAGAAAAAACCACCTATGTATATCCATATGTCCATTAGTTTGTAAGATACAGTGAGTAAATAGTGTATCCAAAGAACTAAATATCCGACAAATTTTAAGTGCAACGAAAGTTTTCAAGAACATTCCCACCCTAATATTTTCATAGTTAAAAGTTTTTTATTTACTTCTTATTCTTCTCTTAAAGTCTAATGACCCTGATTAAAACATACTGTGACTTTGTGGGTTCATAGAATTAAAAGTCCATTGCCGAAATTATAAAATGTTCTTTATTTCCATAGCAATATACTGTTCAATTCTCACGTAACAACATTAAATCACATATACAACACAATCTTCCAAGTTCGATGACAATAACAGCGTTCAGTTTACATCAGCTCTCGTTTAAACAACATTCTCAGCTGTTCTCTGCTTCCTCTCCCGCGACTGTTTTACAACTGCCCACTGGCGTGTAACAATCACATATATCTCATTCATAAATTCGAGAGGTTTCGAGTAAAAACAGGAAACCAGCTTTTCTCTGTCAATCACGATATCACTAGAACCTTGCAAACTTGGAATCCTATCTATGGTGGCAAGTCCTTTATCTTAGCTATCTTTATTTGCCGGCTCTTTGTGAACACTAGCCGCGCTGTCGTTAACTGCTTATGCAAGCTCTTTATTACCCTGAAACACTATCCACCGTGTGTTATCTATTTGTGCCGACTTTAATGCCCGTTATCGCGACAATACGTATGTTTGAGATATTTCTATTTGAAATATAATGTTTAACTTAAGTTTCCTAAAAGCAGCCTAAGTCTCTCATTTTGGAAAGAAATGTTAAATAATTTTGTATAACTGATAAACTATAAGCTAAAGACAAACACTTATTAACCTAAAGTATGGGTCCCTTTAAAATTCATATTTTATAAATGTTACGTAGTATTGCTTATTTCAGAGGTATCCTGTGTTAATGATACGAATATTAAACTTCAATGGGTATTGAGAGGAATAATATAAAATGTGGCAATGGTGAATTAATCTCAATTGTTGAAAGAAGACTTACGGTATAACGTTGAATTTGAAGCTAATAGTAGTACTGCCGATACAATAAATAAAATTATCCGAACACTTTTGAAAGCACTGTTGCTGTGCACTTGTTTCTTGCAAGGCTAGATAGAGCGTGTTATTTATACCCAAAGATCCAGCGATCCGTTTTTTAAACAGTTGACTGTCAACTTCGTTTCGTGCATCCAAAATACACCTTCAAAGAAATGTTTAAGGAAGCTATTTCTGGGAAGGTTTCACTCGATTAACATAAAAGTGATAAAAAGTAAGCTTTCACTTTATAGAAAAATAAATTATATACAGAAAATTATGTGAACATAACATATTTTTCTAATTATAATAAAATTAGATAGTTATATAACAGCACAGAGGAAGATGAGATCTGCAGTGTCCTAATTTATCTTAAATGTACTTTCACCATGAATGCAACATGTTTGTCATCATTCATTCATTGCAAATGTGACAAGAGAATAGGAGCACTATTGCCATATGCTTCTTATATGTGGCATTCCTTTCTTGTTCCTTGTGCCAGTTAATTACCGTGCTTCTTTCTGGCAGGCTTTGAACCACCCGCGACGAGATAGCTCTAAGTTGCTTTTATGAAAAGAACCCCTGTGGGGTAGACAACCTCTGTAGATACGTGCGCGACATAACCAAGCAAGATCCTGCAGAAGGAGTGGCGATGTCGTGCTCTGATTTGTAGCCTAGAGAAACTGCTCCAGCCGGGTGAGAATGTTCAGCTTTTATCTTTACGTATTAAACTCACATTTGCAACATGTAACATACATTTCCTTCTGTAGATTTAAGATACTGTCCTTAATGTGACTAATTTCAATAATTTAATGCAAACAATATACATCCATTACATATACATCATAGCTAGCTTGTTCAAAATTGGACTCGGCGAATATATGAGCAAGAAAAGAAAAATAAAGCAAGCATAGAATAAGGTCAAAAATGAATATACGTATATGTACATATCTTTCGCGTGTTATATTTACATGAATTGCTCTATGCAGCAACGATTATTAATTTCCTCATTACGGACAGAAAGTAGTGTGTTCCACCCTAAACTTCCATATTAGTATTTGAACAGAAATTATTTCCTGAATAACAATAAACTTTTTTAAAAATGTGTATTTGTAAGAACACAGCATATTACTCAAGAAATGGATATCAACTTACAATAAATTTATAATACACACCATTTAACAAGAAGTATGGTGACCGCGCTTAAACCATCCCCAACCGGCTCGCTTTGTAGGGAAAAACTGTTCTTCCCCCTAACCACAATGTCAAACATCTTAGGAAACACCAACCGGGGTCAGAGGTGAAGAATGTTAGGCACGTGTTTACAGCTGAGAATACCCAGGGTTGCCGTTGTTTAAAATAGTGTTTAGAGGAAAAATATAAATAAATAAAGCAGAATTCACAACAAGAAACGTCATTGATCTTTTCAAATAAATATTAAATTATTAATATTTCCTATCATAATACATAATGTTACAACTCTCTATAACATAACTGAAAAGAGATACATTACCTATGCTGTTATGGTATTAGTACTTCTATTACGTACAAGAACTAAAATGCGTATTGTTAGCATAATATCTAAGGAAAGTTTAGTAAAACAGCATTGCAATTTTAAAGGGATTAAACTGCATCAGTGTGCATGAATTTGAGAGGAATATTCACTTGCAAATCAAAGAAGCACTTTGGAAATTCTGGTAGTTAATAAAAATTTATAAGCAAAGATTGCACGTTAGAGCTTTGTTTAATGCAATCGTGAGCCGATTTATCTTAAAACAATTTCCTTTATTCTGTGGCAGATACAGGCGGGGATTTAACAAAGCAATAAACACTTCAAAAGTAAAAAAAGAAAGGGGAAAAAAGTAACCAAGGAATTAAAGAAAAACTAGTAAGGACTCTACTACTCTTTTCAAATTTTCGAAGCTTTTTACAAGGATGGCTGCTAATTTTACAAGTTTGAATAAAGTTAAGCAGTGTATTTCTTTTTTTTTTGGGGGGGGGGTCTTCTGCTAAACACAATTTAAATAAATAATCACGTACATTCTGCATAATAATTAAATATGTCATAAACGCTTTTGAACTCGAGAAAGTTTAGATATATATATTACAAGTATGAATGGAAATCCATGTTAGCATATCCATGTTAGGTTTGATACCCACGGTCTGTCTCCACATCTTAATTAAATCACGCAACTGCTAAACGTCTATAACTATTGAACACTAATAAATTTATAAAACTATACTAAGTAAAGCACTATGTAACTTCTATAAATATAAGCTTAATTAACATACATAGGAAGCACGTTTGCACAGTCTAAGCGAATTTCTGAGGACACAAGAAAAATATTGCAACAGCGGTCTAACTTGGTGAACGTATTAAGAAGGACCACCCATATGTTTAAGGGTGGAAAACCCTTATAATTGCTTACATGTGAGGTGGTCAGAAGGGAAAGCTTTTGACAGCGTCTGGGATTCAATAGACGAGGCTACTATAAATGCTGTTAAGTCATTTAAATATCAGTGTTAAAGTCTTGAAACAGGTTACTTTGTAAGTAGTTACTTCTTTGATCTTTCAAGGTCTTCTTTATCATTTTATATTTGAGGAAAAAGTGATGTATTTTGTCTTTAGAAGCAACAGTACGAAATGTTACATTTTTTTATCAAATAGGTTCCAATAAGTGCATTTAAACTTGGTAACGTTTTGAGTATGAGGTCCTTAGTATGGTGTTACTTAACCTTGTTCTTGTTGAATTTTTATAATGCATGTTAACTCAACTTTAGTTAGTCAGCAAACAAGATAATGATATGGTCAGCTAAGAACTTCTACGCAAAAGGGAAAATCAATAAGATTTTTTAAAGACAATGTTGATAAATAATTCCGTGTTAAACTTAAAACTGAGTCATATGGATGTACGGCGTGAGATAACATACAAATAGCAAGACTATAATCGCTGTTCTAAGTAGCGACAAGGCCAACTTCATCATTAAGCAATTGAATAAAAAATGTGTTTCTTATCTCCGGGGAACTCCAGTTCATACTCCAATATTTATTGAACTAGATAGCAAAGATACCCGATAACTAACTTCTTTATTCTTCTAGGTCGTACATGAAATGATAGTTTATTTTTAAAGTCATTTAACTACTCTGTTTTATTACGTGTTGCAGCACTCAACAATCGAGAGGTATAAAAATGGCTGACACTGTACTTCTCACGAAGTTAGATGTCCGCTCGAAGTACGTAGAGTCACCCACAGAGTGCTAAGATATGAACCACGCATCGTTGTGTGTTCAATAATTGAAGGTAGTGTTATATGTAGGAAGAGTGTAGAGTCACCCCCAGAGTGCTCAGATATGAACCGCGCATCGTTGTGTGTTCAATAATTGAAGGTAGTTTTATATGTAGGAAGAGTAAATAAGATAAAATCTGCCTAGTCAACGCGAGTGTAGTTGCGTGTCGAAGGAAAGGGACCCTACCACCCACTAATGACCGTCATTAATCTAGCTCCACACTTCAGAAATGGAACACTGTCGTTGAGAACCAATAGCAACTCTGATTTTCTGGAAATGACAGTTGCATGTTTACTCCACGTGGAGTCTCAGTTGCCACAGTTCCAACTTCCAATTGATCTGTTTCATTACATACAGAAATTCGTTGAGTGTCACGATGTGGAGACCGTGGGAGGAAAATGCAGTGTGAAGCAAAAAAGTTTATGGGTGGCACACAATTCCACGTTGGGACGCCAATTTGAAGCAACAATATATGTGGCGAACAATGTTCCACTTGACAATACATTTTGAAGCACTTTTGTTTAGCTCAGGGTAAAACAATGAGGTTTCTCACAGGGTATGCGAGGATGTGTGTGAGAAGTCTATTTAATGACACTGGAATGCCCGTTTCCAACTTATTTATTTACTGCTTCTTTTTTTAAAACATCGAAATTAAAGTTGCCGACCAAGGGTTACCAATATCCCTGTTTAGAGTTACTGACGGCAGAATGTTTATTACTCGATAAACATTATTCGTTCCTCACGTAAATATGAACCGGCAAATATCCAAGACAGAACAAGAGGACTGCCCTAATCGCCCTTACGCCTAGTACCGCTCTAATCGGCTCCACGTCGAAGACGTGTTTTTAATGGCTTCACAGCCACGAACTGTTCTAATCGGCTCCACGCCGAAGACTGTTTGAATGACCACAGATGCGCGTGGATGTATCACTTTCACTTTCTGAAAACTCATTTTCAACCAAACATCCCTTTGTAGCTATTTTGTCGCCATTATGAATGGTTCAAAGAATACCCTATTCAACAAGTCAAGTGAGCCCCTTTAGAAATCTGCTAAGGACACTGTTTCTTACATTGCTTTTGTTATAACAACTTTACCCCAAAATGCTATTCGACTTAACTGGCCTTGCACGTGTTCTAACAAAGAACCAACATTCCTTTGACATCCATCATGATTCTTTACTTATGGCAAACCTTAATTTTGGTATCAAGTGGTAAATGCAAATGAAGTAGTAGATAACTTTCAGTCAAGTGAAAATAATCAAAGTGAAGACAATAGTGTGAATGACTTGGAAAGTGTTGCTGGAGAAACCTCAAAAAACAGAGTTATAACGGGAACACTTTCTAAGAAAATTCATGCGCTTGTTTTGAACACATATAAATACGTGCTGAAAAATAATCTTGGTAAGGGGTCATGCAATGGGTATTCTATGGGTATTTCTGGGTATTCAGAGAAATACAGTAAGAAAAATTGTGAAGAAAGGAACACCAAAGACGCCGCTCAAGTGTGAAAACCAAGGGAAACGTTTGTCTAACACGCGACTTAATTCGCCGAGAAATTTATAGATTCTATGCAAAAGAAAGAGCACCCACCTTAGATGAATTGGTTGCACATTTGCAAGAAATTTGTGATTTTCCTTATGGGCGCTGCACTTTGCGCGGCCTCCTAAAGGAGCTGGGTTTCGAATACCGCACTTTAAATAAGATAAGGGTTATTATGGAATCCAGTAGAATTGTAGCTTGGCGATATATATGTGTGTGTATGTGTGTCAAAACTAAGGAAGTTTCGCAGTAATGAAACTAAGATAATTTATTTAGACACATCCCACCATAATCAAAATAACTACTGACAGTGCACTATTTAAATTAAACAAAACAGTCACTTGTGGCAATATAACATAATATCATCAAGTATCGAGAAAAGCGGCAACCTTGCAGATAGGACTGGTAGAAGGAGGGTCTGTCTTGTAAAACGATTATACGGATTTATCAAAGGAGGTGGCCGACCTGCACTCACGTTCACTAGACATACTTTACAATCACTAAAATGACGTGACATGAAAAACTGGAAACAAACATATCTTGGAAGCTCCTCGAGAGCTGTTCCAGTACTTAGGTCTGCAACAAGAGGTGCATTTAGTTGATTCTCTTTTCTGCTTCCACTCTTACACAAAAGATATAGTATACCACAGGAAAGAAAGTCTCAGGGGAATGAGATGCAGGGGGATTAGAGAAGGCTCCTACACCCTCCATCGACAGGTTTATGACACTCAATGTCAGTTCAATTACAGACCATTCAAAAACATTCTGACGTCTTCTACTTTGGTAAATAAATCTTCTCACTGTCACACACATTCGCTGTTCTTGTCGCACTGCGTAAGGGTGGCACATAACTTTCAGGGACTTACTTTGCGTTGTTGGATAGTAGTATGCTCCGAAAAAGTGACTGTAGTATCTTTCGTGTACAATCTTATATATTACAGCAATATATGATTGCCTTTACACATTTACACTTTCTTTTTAGATGACCTTAGTTGTCAAAGCACCTTCTATTTCACTTCTGTTGATTTTTTCTTAGAGTGAAACTTCTAGTTTATAATCTAAGCTAACAAGTTTGTCCAAAAGCCAGAAAGTGAACCTATATTTGTTCTCCTCCTGTCCTTGCTTTCTTACCTAAGGCAAATGAGAAGAGAAGAAACAAGAAAGTCTACGGAGGAAAGAAAAGGCAAAGAGAAGAATAAGAGCAAGTTGTTGTTGTCATGCCTGGTGGAACGTGCCCGACATCTCAAAGCCCTGTCATTTCCGGTGCTACACAATCTCGGACACCCTCATGTTTCCCCCTTATCTTACCCAACACTCCAAGGCAAAGACAGCTGACGATCGGGTGATAGAAAGCGGATTCCCTCGAGAATGCCAAAGCGAATTCCCATGTCCCTTCTTTCATTTGGGAGAGCGGACAAATCAAGTGACTTTTGCTACGTTACACCTCCCCAAAGCTTCTTCCAATTAAATACCTCGTTCATTGCTGCAATGCTCAATAACATGGGCTTAAGTTTCCAACCTATTTTCGATATTCTGGTTTAAGTTTGCATCAAAAAATACTTATGAAAAACGTAATGTAGAATATAACCTTTTGCCTCTATACATTATGAATTAGCATGCTTCCCTTATATAAAATATAAACTGGCTGCCCAATGTTATAAATGTGGCCTTTAAAGCTCTAGTAAGGTTTAAATGTTTATTTACCTCGCTACGTCCTTTAAAAATGATCTTGGACACTCTATGTCATTTACAGATCATTTCCTACAATCTGCTTCTGACTATTCCTAATGAGGGATAAAATCTCCTAATTTTCACTCAAAGTATGTGAAATATCGACAGTTTTTTTAAGATAAGCCCAACAGGTAATATTTTAAAACTGTGTACCTTCTCTTTGGCACACTAGTTATTTAACAATAAAGAACACAGTTTTCACAAAATACCAATCCTTAGCATAAAAAATAGAATGAAGTGGTACAAATAAAAAGACTACTCACTCCAACTCCACGAAGTTAACCGGAATGGAAATGACACTTGGCCATTGAGAAGAGTGATTTTCTAGGTTGTTTCTTATAAAAATACTAGACGATTTATTTTCAATGTCAGAATTTAAAAAAATATCCCTCATAGTACTTTATTTCACTTATCCTTCAAATCATCTTTATTAAAACATACACGTTGACATTTATTAAAACATGTTTACAATGGCAAATTTCAATGTGTTTTGTTTTGTTGACTAGATGCTGCATTATGACTGGAATAAAATATCCATGTTTTTTTATTTGTTTTATATGTTTATTTTATGGACAAAAAAGGAATCAGAGCTTTCGCAAGTTTCTTAATACAAAATCAATGTTTACCTACCAAATGCAAATTCTGTAATATTTCAGAAACTGGTTTGTGAAAAAGTTGCTGTAATATTTCAGAAACTGGTTTCTGAAAATTTTCCCTTAAGTGTACAGAACTAAAAAGATTAATCTTTCTCCATTATTTATTACTATTTATTCAGGAAAGCAGTTAAAAGGCAGTGGGAAATTAACACATTATATAAGAAATGGCGATTAATATACGATAAATTATTACAATCATGCACTTGCAACATACTGATGCTGCTGTCGCTCATATCTCATGTTTTGGAGACTTTAAACTAGTTATTTTGTATGAAGTTGCTTTTTGATGTCTCAAAGCCTTCAACATTGTTTCTCATTCTTTTGGATGAAATGAGGTATTATGGCTTTAGAGGATATAATATAAAATGTTGAATACACGTTCCTGAACTATGGTGTTTGTCAAATAAAAATCTTGTATCATGTAGCCTACTCTAGTGGTATTTCTGTAATAGTTCTTGTGGCCCAATCCGTAACGCTCAAAACTGATGTTTCCGAGGTCATTGGTTTGGTTCATATCATTAGTTAATTTTTGTCTACGTTTATTTAATATGCATCTTAGAGGAGGAACTAACTACCCGAATAATAGCATCATGTCAAGCTATTCGACAGACTCAAGGAATTTTGGACAGAAGACGACAGTCGTTCGTTCGTCGCTGTCAACTTTGCATTGAAAACATAGTTCGCTATTTCAATAAGTCTGATGTAAAGATTATCATTTAATTTTTATTTCATATAAGTTAGTTCATCCTTTAAATCACTTCGCATTTAAATCACTGTGAAAGTATTATGCAGGATTCAACCTTTATTACAAATAATTGTAATTAACTGGGCTGACAAGGTGAAGTTATTGCTTAAAATGTAAATATTTATTCAAGAACTAAAAGCTTAGACAAAATATTAAAAAAACAACCATACAAACAAAAGAAAAATAAACAAAACAAGACCAAAAGTAAAGGAAACTCGAACTCGTTTACCTTTCACTTGAAAGCTAATGTCATAACGCTTGTGCCAGAGGGAGTGTGCTCCAATACGTCTCTTCATGTTTGTGTCTTGTGCTCTCTTGTGGTATCATCATTTGTAGAGACGTACTGACTCTTTAGAAACTTATAGCCGTAACTTACCCATTTGAGACAACAGGTCCTAAGTCTCCTTACTCAAATTATTTGTTGAAGCTATCTCCACTTGCACTGAAAATATATTGGTTTAGTTCATTGACATCCTCTATGTAATCCTAGCTACGGAAGATGAGGTCAATGTCTGTGGAATGTGTGTACCACACTCAGCCTGAAGCACTACAGGCTCACTATACTCGTACTAGAGTCAGTCTAGTGAACGCGAGTGCAGTTTGCCCTTCAAAGGAAACTCACACTCCCGCCCATTAATATCCCACCCCGTCATAAATCTATCTCCACACTTCAGAAATGGAATACTGTCGTTGAGGACCAATAGCAACCCTGATTTTGTCGAAGTGACAATCGCATGTCTACTCCACATGGAGTCTCAGTTGGCAAAGCCCCAACTTCCAGTTGATCTGTTTCATTACGTGCAGAAATTCGTTGTGTGCCACGATGTGGAGAACATGGGAGAGAAATGCGGTGGTAAATGCAAATGAAGTAGTAGATAACTTTCAGTCAAATGAAAATAATCAAAATGATGACAATAGTGTGAATACCTGGGCCAAGTTATATTACTGGAAAAGCCTCAAAAAGCAAAGTTATAATGGGAACTGTTTCTAAGCAAATTCAAGCGCTTGTTTTGAACACAAATATATGCAGACAAATACTCTTGGTAAGGGGTCATGCAATGAACCTGATGATAAATTCTGGGTATTCACAGAAATATAGTAAGAAATATTGTGACGAAAGGAATAACAATGATGCCGATCAAGTGTGAAAACAAAAGGAACCGTTTCTCTAAAGATAATTTCACACGCGATTTAATTCGTCGAGATATTTATAGATTCTATGCAAAAGAGAGAGCGCCCACCTTAGATGAATTGGTTGCACATTTGCAAGAAATTTGTGATTTACCTTATGGGCACTGCACTTTGCGCGACCTCCTAAAGGAGCTGGGTTTCGAATACCGCACTTTGAATAAGTTAAGGGTTATTATGGAATCCAGTAGAATTGTATCTTGGCCATATATTTATCAAAACTAAGGAAGTTTTGCAGCAATGGACATAAGATAACTTATTTAGACGAAACCTCGTACGATACCCATGACGTATGGAGAAAGTTCTGGGAGAAGGAGGGCCAGGGTTGTAAAACGATTATAAGGGTTCGTCAAAGACAGCGGCCGACGTGCACATGAGTTATCTAAACAGACTTTACTAAACACACACTGACTGGCTCTACTCACTGACTACTCTAGGCCTTGCGTCGACTTCTATACATTGCCGGGTGCAATAAATCTTTCTGGAATTAGAAGCCTCTGGAATTAGGGTCGCGAAAGGTGTTTTGCGTAGTAAAGTACGACTCACTTCCTCATGTCGTCTGACCTTGCGCGCGTGTTATTTTCTCACGCAAACTTGCGCGTTCGCTGTAGAAACCTGACTTTATATTCTAAAAGAGTGCGTCAAAATTGTTCACTTTGAAACGTAGTTACCTCCGATGTTCTGGTAATTATTAATTTAATGCAACGTTGGGCATGATATCTTTGAAAATAACCTAATTTTATTGTTGCTGGTACATGCAAGCATTAAAGCAATATAAATACAAGTAGACTGTTAAAACCAATACTCGAATATAGCTATTTTACACGATACGGGTTCCCTTTTAGACTCCCAGGTGCAAACATTAAGGCAAACTGCTTTTTATTTTTCAATGAGTGATATCGTATAGTAAGTTTGAATGTCAACAAAGGTTTTGTTTAGTGGTCATCTATATAACACTTGTTTAAAAGATATCCTTTTATATTTTATTGATCGCATGTATGGGGTATTTAGTAATTATATTATTAGATGTTGAAAGTATCTTCTGGATGCCAAGTATGTGTGTTTTTCTCTGTCAGTCGGCCGGCTGGAATACGACCATAAAGAACAAAGATTGACGATCTACGGAAGTTAACAAGATGTGGTGTGTTTGTTGTACCCTCCTACAGCAGCACAACCTGTAAAAGATGGGCAATTGACTAGCAGACGATCCATCCTCATCTTTTCGATTTTTTTAAATTCCATTCAAGTGTGCTACCCCCAAGGGGGACTTCGCTATTGATGGCTTTGGGGGATGAAGGGGAAGTCAGGACATTTGTTGAGTTGACACCAGTAAAACGACAGCGATAGGGGCGCGCCCTGGTGGCTAGAGGCAACAAGTTCAACTTGAGGGTGGAAGAGGGTGGGGACACAATTTAACCGTACTTTTTATCCTAACCCCGGGTAAATCAATCGGAAACCAGCGTCTCTGCTCGAGGAAATCGAATTAAATTAGTGTTAAACTACGTAAAGTAAAACGGGAAAAAGGGGAACCATGCTACCACAGAGTTAAAATTTAGAAGGGATCCCAGTAAGGCTATTATCTCGTTAAAATGAGTGCAGAGAAAAGACTAAGAGAATTATCTTTTTCATTATTTCAGATAAGGTTCATACACTGTATTTCTAACATTCTAGAAATATTATTAACTTTGTTTATTTCAGCCTTAATAATTTCGTAGATATACATGTTTTGCAGTCTGCGTCATGAAGTATAATAATGGCGTGGGTAAATCTTCATAAATAAAATGCAAAGTGGGTTCTTTACAACAAAAATATATGGCAGATTCTACATCATATATTTAAGTTGTCTCCCTCTCAAATCCTACTTACGTCACAAAGTGGTTGAGTACAGCTTCAGAGGGAATTGTTGTAATTACGAGAGCTGTTCAATAAAGAATGATGACAACTTTTTGCAGAACGTATCTTTACTCATCCTCATAATTTTGATGTTCCTTCTCGAAATAGTCTCCCCTGAATGCGATGCAATTGTCCCAGCATTTCTACCAGTCTTCAAAGACATGCTGGTAAACCTTTTTGAGATATCCTTCAAAATTGCCTCCGCAGCCTTCACCACTGCTTCTCATACTGGTTAATGCCTCCCACGAAGGAGTTTCTTCAAGTTTGGAAATAGAAAAGGGTCATATGACGCTAAATCCGGACTATAGGGAGGGTGAGGGATGCACTTCACGTTGATTTTTTTAAGATATTCAGAAAAACATCGGCAGCCGCGCATCATCTTGGTGCAGCATCCAGCCTGCTTCACAGAAATGTGGTCCTTTGTGCCTGATATGGATTTGCAATGTTTTCAGGAAATCCCTGTAGTATTGTCCAGCTACTGATGTGTGTGCAGGTACAACATGCTAATATACCATTCCATGAATATCAAAGAATGAGATGACCATAACTTTCCCAGCAGAAGCAACCACTTTTGCTTTTTTGGGGGGTTGGTGAAGAAGATATCCACATTGAGCTTTGTTGTTTGCTCTCAGGATCAAAATGATGTAGCCAAGTTTCATCAGCAGTGATCACGTTTGAAAGAAACTCCGGATCTTCCTCTAACATCAACTTTAACTGCGTGTTACCTCCATTGCAGCGGTAGGCGATACTGAACATGTCTGAAGTTGCCTGGTCCTCACAGGCGGGAACCAGGAGTACCAACAATGAAACTACAACGGCGTGTTTGTTTCATATTAAGCTAACAGAATATAATAAGATTGAATTTCAGAGCGAAAAATTATGACCGTAAAAGAATTATGATCATTCTTTATTGAACAGCCCTCGTACACACATTATCGTGCTTATGTATCAATATATTCAATGGTGATATTTGTTCCATTCATTGATATATTCAATTGTTTCAAACATGAAAGGTCGGGTATTGCGAACCTATTAATTGAATGCACTGGGTGTAGGAAGACTATTATAATGACATTGTCATTTCTGCAGTATTAAGTAAAGAAATATAAGTATGAGGAATTCACTGAAATTAAGAGATAGCTCAGTGTATGCACTTAATATTTTATCATGATAAAGTCATTAGGTGTTGGAAATTTGACAGTATACTTTAAAGGAAACTAAAGAGTATTGCTATGATCGTTAGGAGTATCGATTAGGATTACTAAAGAGAGGACTCGGCTCTACGACCAGTTTTGGAACTATTGCATCTATATTCCCGGGAGCAAGGATGATGCGAGAGCAGACAGAAGGTGGCCATCCCAAGGAGCCACAGCAGTGCAGAGGGTAGGGTCCCTACATTGATGGAAACTTCTCCCTGTAGGCCAGGACAACGGATATTCCTCCTACTGTGGTTTGAAAGTGGTCCTAGCAGCCGGTTCGGAGACCAGCAACCGACCTACTGGAGGAGGAAATAGTTCACTCAGATCATACTATCCTGCCATGCACCACCGAGCTTCCGCCGACACTTCCACCCTTAAAGACTGATGAGAGATGATGTGAAATGCTAATGGAGATGGAGTGAAGGGACAGGAGGGTCGCTTGGCGACCCGGAAAAAACGCCGAGAAAACCCATGAGTCAGGTAGGTCGGCCACGGGAATCGAACCCGGCCACCCTCCAGACGAAACCACCTGAGTTATCCCATATATAATAAACCTAATACTATTTAGTTGTCCTACTGCATTCGAAAAACAAAGGGGAACACTAAACTTCATTGAAACTTTTAATACTTCGTTTGAATCATGTTACACCTTAATTTTATCCCACTGCAGCTTTGATTTTTTCTAGATAAGTTTGCTGTGATATCGTTGGAAAAAATCGATATAACAAGTACGTTGGTGAGAACAGCAGTTTACGTATGTCTAACTTGCTGCCATAAGAATGTTTTAAGGAGTAACTTATTAGCTACTAAAGGAGTTTGTAAGCAATGTTAGTTCCGACCTGCTTATACCTACTTCCCTCTCTCGCACGAATTTGCCATGCGATCCCAGAGGCGTCGAAGATACCTTTCAACTTACAATAAATATATAGCTATTTTCACGTGGTTAAAAGTAACAAGCTCGTTACCATAAGGTATTTATTTCAATATTGATCTAACTTCGAAGGCCCCATGGATTGGTTTCCTTGACTTTGATGAAGCCTGGTATCCTAAGAATGAAGCACACTACTTAAACTGCCAGATGACTGTGAACAATTTTGTTCTAAGAAATGAATGCACCTGCAGCTCATGACAGATTTCGAGGATGTTACTTTAATTTCCGCCGTATAACTTTTACCTTTGCTAGCGTTCTATAAAATGTTCTAACAGAGTTTCCTTCATTTCATTCTCATGACCTCCACTAAATCACGGTGGCTTAGATATAGCCTACAGGGCTTTGTATAACAAGATTTCTATAACATAATTGGAAAACGATATAGCAGAGGAATACTTGCACACAAAACTACCGAGCGTTCTAAAATTAATAATAGTTGTTATATTATAAATTATATTTCATAATATGGAATCCTCTTGCGATTCACCTTAGTTAACAAGGTGAGAACAGACGGGCCAAAAAGATATATTCAATATCGGCAACTGTTCTGAAACTTCAATTTTCTTAAAAGAGTCTCCATGAATTTTTATTAAATGATGGAATCGAACCCGTGACCTCCAGGCTTGTAGTCGAGTGCCGTAACCATTAGGGTACCGCACGTCCCTCAAATATATATTTGTGAAGCTAAATTATTTCCAGATATTCCTGGTGATTTGAACTTTCTCATTCTTTTACTTTTTCAAATATTAAGATTTTGTTCCCCTAACCGTGGTGATCACACAAGCAGAATGGAATTTCAAGGCCCTTACATACTGATCTGCAACAAATTATAACAAAAGTAGATGCTCAAAATTTGACTTTTAACAACAAAAACTGACTTCAATGAGCTCTTATAGAAAGTATAGTTAGAGATAACGTGTGATTCTAACATTATTATATTTTTTTCTCCAGACATGCAGAGAACGAACTTTGAGAACCATTACATAGTGTGACTTTGTGGGTTCGTAGAATTAAAAGTCCAATTTGTCAAAATTATAAATGTTCTTTATTTGTGTAGAAACACACTGCGTAGCCTCAGAATTACATCACATCACAATCTACAACACCAACGTCGATGACAATAACAAACAGCTTACTCACCTTCCACTGTTTACAACATTCTTGTTACATATCTTTACAACTGTTTCCTACTCACGACTAACTCTTGGCGAGTCGTCGCTCTCTTAAATACCTCATTGACGAATTCGAGAGACTTCTGGAGCAAATAAGAAAAACAAATATTCTCTGTCAATCGAGATATCACTAGAACCTTCCTTACGTGAAACCCTATCTGGGCCGGCAAGCCACTTATCTCAAGCGCTATGTTTATCTGCTTATGCAAGCACTGTCCACCTGTTATATTCATCTGCAGGCTCTTTGTGTACTCAAGCCGCGCTTATCGCTCGGCATCGAAATTTCTGTGCTTTTCGCCACGACAATATGATCTCGCTTGCGTACTTAGCAAGCTTTGTTAAGGCAAGAAATCTACGAAACAATATATTTATGATTAAATTTTAATTTTTATATGCTTATTTCTGGTGCGTATTTGTTTCATTTCTCGTGCCTATATGCTTGCTTATTTCACCAATTGATTATGCTTACAAATCCCGGCTCTACCGATTAGAAATAGTTATATGAGCGTAACATCGGGATTTTGATTTAACAAATCGTAGGTTACAGCATATTATTTCAACTATCTTAGATACTCAAGTGCCAAATACGAAAGTATACATTGACTGAGGCCGGAAGCTTTAAAAGAATGTTGATTTAAAAGAATTACCAAAATATACAATTATTGTCTTTCCTGTATTGCTACTGGTCAGACCTGAAATTTATGGAGCCAACCTGAAAATAAGTTATTAAAGAAGCATGTCACAAACGCATATTTTCATTGAGTTATCTGCCAACGTGTGATTAAATTAAAACACCACGTAAGGCGATAATCTACAATGAATAAATTTCCCTGTGCCTTACAGCGGTAAAGAGGAGGGCTTTGTAATTAATATGAGGATAAATGTTATTACTTATAGCGCAAGATCTTAACGATTATGGTGATTAAAAGCGGACGTTTATTCCGCCCTTTTTCTACCCTCTACTCATTTTAAATTAATTTTCAAATATTTACATAATTTTAACTTTCCAGCAGGTGCTAATGTGGCTAGTATAAGAATCTAAAATCCCCCCATAACTTTTTGGTAATGGCTTTTAACGACGCTATTGATTTAAAGCGGACCTTAACGGCCTCGGCACACTCTGCACATGAGCCATAATCATAGACGGAACTGGTCCCAAAGCACAGCTCGCGGTGGTAATCTATTTTAAAACTCGTCTTCTTGGGTAACATTAGCAATATTAGTCGCTTGCCCGGTAATTTAAAGATACTTTACAATCGATAGTTGCAGGAGAGAGGGATCTCGATGACGGTGATTGATACGCTGATGCAAAGATGCCGTCGTGCGTAGGCTGGGTGAATGGCATATACTCCTGGTAGTTACGAGCTTCAGTATTGCTGGTATTTGAGCATAAGGATACCTACAGAATCCACTTCTCACGCTATCTCTATCGCATCTTAAAATATTAGGCCACCCTGACGTCCTAAACTGTGTGCCGACGTTTTCTTACTGCTGTATTTGGCAATTGTTACCACATATAATTTTACCGTACTTTTGTTTGAAAACATTTTAATAAACTCCCAAACACATAGTTTGCTGCAAAAAGACTTGCATGTTAGTGTTTGCATACACAACCCTTTTAAAAATATAAAGGAACATACAAATACAAACCTCTGTTTCAAACTTTTTCAACCATGTACACTTAATAGCTTTTTCACTTTCTCTACTGTATATAGTAAACAGCGGAAGTGTTACATTCCATTCAAAGATTTCATACCGACATTCCATCAGAATACTTTGGGACATATCCAGTGAAAGTCATATATTTTTACAAAAGTTTTGTGAACTGTGTGTGGGAACTGGATAACTCAAAACAAAATAACAAACTTGATACTTAAGTTCAGGATGTGACATGAAAATGTTCAAGAAAATATAAACCTTTTATGAAATTTTAATATTTTAAAAAAGTCTAAGGATTTTGACTAAAATACCTCTAGCTTAAAATTGTTTTAAAAAATGAAATCTGTATTTTGAACTTCCTGAGGAAGTGTGTGAAGTCTTCTCCATTCTGAGGAATCTTCTATAACTGATAAACCATAAGGGGTATAAAAAACGTTACTACGAAAAATGTAAAACGAAGTTTAAGTCAAAAACTTTATAAGAGTCAATCATTAAGAGATATTCCTAGTTATTTGTTTATATTGCATTCAATATTTACACTTTTCTCAAAGGAGAGGCTATTATTCTATTTTTAGATCCTGAGAAAACAAAGAAAACACGATTTCAAAGCTATCACATAGGCAACGGCTCTTAAATGTTTGTATCGTGTATCGCTTAAGGGTACTAAATTCCATTATTTCCACGGTACCTAAACTTGTTTGTACAAAACTTTGTATTCATGATCAAATTAGATATTAGAGGGAAAAAAGTATGTTCAATATGTATTAAAGTGACTAGAGAAGAACATGTGATTGCACACAAAGGGTTTTCAGAAAAGGGACTGTGTGTGCGTGTTTGAATTGAATGTGGGCAGCGTATGTCAAAAACTAAAAGTCGGATAAATAACAAACTTGGCCATACATAATCTTAGTACCACAAAATTAGCCGAGTTTATTTTATGTGCCAAATACCTCCATATTTGGAGGCGCGAGAGTCTCTCCGTCGCTCCAAAGGTTTATTAGTGAGGGAAAAGGTGTGCGTGAGTTGATGTGTATTATTTTCTGCTTTTCTGCCAGTTTCTGCTAATAATAAATATTAAGGACTTTCTTCTTATAAATGTAACTTTAAGTGGTTTGGTTGCACTTCGAAATAGGAGTAGAAGCTATTGCCAGGAACTTAATCATTGCGTTATTACCCTTAGTAATTCTATGATGTCAAATTTGACTTAAATTGCTTTCAGCCTGATGACTAATTTAAATCAGTTCAAATAATATGTAATATATTCTTTGAAGTTGTAATACCAAATAATGATATAAAGTGATGTTTTACAGCACACTAATTACAAATCTTCTGAATGATCAGCGTTACAAAATATTTGTATAAGGTTGATTAGAGAAGTTTTGTATAGATGTCCGCATCAGATTTTTTTTATTTCATTCATTTATTTCAATTTTGTAACATTTTGCTGGAGAAACATTTAATTAAAAAAGTTCGAAGTTAACTAAAGCAAAACATATTAAAATTAACATTTCATTCATGTTTTTGAACTGTGGCTTTAGGTCGAGTGTGGGAATGCTAGGAGTAAAATGAAGTCACTTTTAACATGTGCATCATACGCTTTTGCTTACATAGACCTTTTATTTATGAAATTTCAATAAAATCATTCTAAATTCCAAGTATAGGTATATGCTACTAGGGAAATGGTGTCTGGAACGGTATTAATCGATCTGACTACGATAATGTAGAGGTTTTGTTGATTTGCTAGTATGTGTTCATACATTTCCTGATTTTCTTATACTGTTTTTGGTAGCAATTCAAATGTTACACCTTTAGCTACTCCCAGAATTTCATCCGGCTCTCGGAATTTAATTTCATCCATATTGACAACTGCCACTATTTTATCGATTATTCGGGTCATACATAAAAGAATAGCGATTGAGATCAACGAAAGTACAAAGCTGACAACAAAGAACAGATTATATGGACAACACATTATGATAAACTAAAGAATGGCGATTTGAATTGTGAACAGTTAATGCGACTGCCATTTGAAATTAATCGTGTAAAACGGCTTAATGAGGCATAAAAGCTAATCGGTAAGTCCAAGTCCATTTATTAAATTTGTGTAAAAACTAAGAAAATTATCTGTCTGATTTGACCTGAAAAAATTGTTTTTTAATTCGTGTATTTTAAAAGTTATATGTTTATTTCCGGCTGTAAAAAGAACTAATTTATCTTCCTAACCTGTTTTTCAGTCTTAGTGTTTTCCAAATTACCTTTGTAGTGGATTTTTTCAGATAATTTTAAGAACCTCACTAAGAAAAATAAGAATAAACATATTGCTGCAATTCTCCAGAGTAGCAAAACTGATAAAGTACATCTGTGTAGAAAAAAAAAAATGTTAATAAAAATTGCAGACAGCATTTGTTTGACTCGTTTTATGATTTGGGTTGATAAAACTGAAAGATTGTTCCATCCGTAGCAACTACAGTACATCAATATTTTCCACCTCATAATAAAAGGAAACAGCAATAGTTTTCCAGGAAGTAATGTAGAAATTAGCCTATTTGGAAGTTTGGTAGAAAAAAAATCGAGGAATATATAATAAAAGTTGAAACTAATTGCCTAAGCCATACATAATGTTAAGGTTTCACACTGCTGGGCTTAACGTCGCTTGAAGTTCTTGATCTTGGGACACACTGTTCACTGTAAAAACGGTGGTTAGGCCGAATTGGTTTATGCTTCATAGATAGATGACCTTAGCTCTATAACCTTACGATATCTCTTAAATAATTAAGTTACGCTGTCGCTCTTCTATCTTCTGCGCAAAGTGGTATTCGTTTAGTGTTAGTCATGTTTAGATGGCCTTAGTTGCGTAACTGCCTTCCTGTTCATCTATATCTTATTTATTTTATTTTGTTCTTCTATATAGATATTTTAACCCTGTTATTGAATATAAAATCTACTGTTTGCTGCAGTAATTAAGGAAAACCGCTTCTAAATAGCACAGTAAATTCCCGAATACGAGCCATAAAGTTACCACATTGATTTCACTCATTTAAGCAATTTTGTCAATATAATTAACTAAAGCTGGCTTACTCCTATCTTCAATTAAACAGAACCTCATACAAAAAAGTTCGGAGGTTCAGTGAACAATAAGGCAATATTTTAGGAGTATATCTATCTTTTCTTTTGCTATTTCTCACATGAAGTATAACTATATATTTATTAACTTTGTCCAATGTTATCCAAAGTAATCAAATTATATTCACTGTCCTTTACATGGCCAAAATCACCTAGTTGTCGTCGGGCCCCTAAACCTCACCCACCCCTCCCTGCGACCCACCCAATACACACACGCACACACATATACACTCACCCGCTCTTTTTAAACCTATATTTTGTTACGTTTTATTTTCTAAAATAACCTGGAATCAAATGTAATTTTTAAAATATCCTCATGAACAATTAAACAATATTTTAACCTTTATTTTTCTTTTTTCTTTAGCACTTGAGTTTAAGAATCTACTGCAAATGATGCACTATTCAATTTGGGTAAAACTTTCTGGAATTTTCAATGTATTATTAGAAATTTCATGATATAAATTCATTTATTAGGTGAAAGATGCTTAAAATAATATTATTATTAACAAGTTCTTGCTGCTGTGACCCTGGAAGTGTGGTGTTCTCTTCCACGAGTACCAACTTCCAAATTTACTCCTTCGTGCTTCCGATCAACATTTGAACGTCATTCTACTTGTATACATGAAACTAAGTCCTCATTACTCAAATAAAATTCCTTTCTAGTCAAAAATAATTTGAATGTGGTAATGTGAACAAAAATAGTAGACTGGTTCTCAAACATTTTCTCCATTTGCTAAACGGGAATCACATGGTCCTATGGGAGATTTTTATTTTATTATTCTACCTTATCAGCCAATTTATATGCGCCTGGGAGCGCGAGAATGCTGAGAGTAAAACGCCAGTTTGTATTTATGTCACCTTCATGTGACATTAAGACCCCCAAGAAGAAAGTTTCCCTTTTTAAAACAGTTTTTGTTTGCAGTTTTCTTTCCATAACTCATTAAAGATCTACGCAAAACCAAATGCAGCGTTTCTTTCCCTTCTCTTCCAAATGATTATGCACTTAATAGCAGTTGCGTTTCATATCTAGTCGTCATCAGTACCACTATTCTTTTCGTTTAAGGTAAAATGGCTTTTCGCTCTTAATATTCATTCATTTTTCCATCTCTTTAAACCTGTTTTATTCTTGATATAGATAGTGAAAAATGCTCGAAATCCAATAACAGTATCAACTTTTGTTTTCGAAATGAGGTTGTCCAAAATAGGGTAATCTATTGATGACATAATTAGCATAATCCTTGGCGTGACAAATTGATACACGTGAAATTACATGTTTAGTGTGTGGGGTTGTGCAAACACAAAATGTCATGCGAATTATGCAAAAATCAAACAGCTCTGCAATACTATACTTCCTTTCCTTAGTCATGACATTACGCTTGGATGGAACCGTTTATTGTAGAGAAGCTCTTTAGACACGTGGAGTACGTTTTGTTCAAGTGACTACGTGATTCAACAGAGCAACGTGTTACAAAACAGTAATCACTTTATCTCCGTCAGCACCAGCAAATCAGGCATACAGAATCTTCAGCTGTTGCATAAGGTCTACTCCTCCTACGTCTGAGGCATCATTATCGTTTTCTTCATCACAATGTGAAACTGTTCGTGGACAGCGAAATGCAGCCCAAAGTGTCAGGTGACCCACAATTCTTTCCACGAAGTTAACGCCTTCCCAAAAGACGGTGTTTTATTACAGAGTGCCATCCCATTTGTTTCGAAATGTGACTTCTTCAAGCAACGGAAAGCTATAATCTGTAAAAGTATGATGAGTGAAACCCTTTGGTATCATCCGCTTGTAAAGAGGTCTCCATGTTAATGGTCGTTTCTCCGACCAATTTCCCTTATTAAAGAAAACTTGGAGGCACGAGTATTTCACTGCAAACCATAGAACTAGCTTCTAAAGAGACCTCTTTAAATGGCAAAGGAAGATTAAAGGTTTCTGCTAAAATGCATCAAGCAAAGTGCTTGCTTCAGATTTGAATACTTGTGAAATAGGGATGCACTCGCTCTCTTCACTCGTTGTCAGCGCTTCCAATTTTTTCTGCCTCTTCCTACTCGGCTGTCTCATTTTGAAGTGCATGTTCATATTTTGATTTAAATTTGTTTCAGTTAAACAATATAATTAATATACATGTGAAAACTAGATGTTTCACTTTCACTTCTCTTTGCAGAATGTACAAGACATATTCATTTCCAACACCTTAAATTGACATTTATTTAATCTAAAATAAATTGTCAAATGTTGCTCCCTAAATCAAACAAATAATGCGGTAAACAGGACACGTGCTTTAATCGTTATTATTTTTATGTTCGAACAGGGGTAGTTTAAGACAAAGTCCGTGGTTTCAGTGCCCATCAAAAGTATACAATACATTATTTACCACATAAATTGGAAATTTTCGATCATGTTTGGTTGAACGTTGAAAACTTGGTCTGCTAATACCGGAGAAGTTTGTAAACAAATTACTGTCGTCAATTATTGTCGCGGAACTTGGTCAATATTTCTAAGTGATAGCTAGAAAAGCAGATTCTCTACAATATAAAATAACACAGTGCGAGCAACTAAAGAAATATGATGAAGCAAAAGGACAATTCTTTCCAGAATAAACCACGTATTTTTAACATTACATGTTTCAAGCATTGCTTTTTTTTTTTTTTTTTTTTTTAAATTTACGTCAACTTTATGTCAACCTATATATTGATCTGTTTTCAACTTGTACGAGACAGCTGCGTCAAGGTGTTCACTATAGCTAAATTTTCGACAAAATTTAGCAAAGTTAATTAGAAAAAGGAAAAAGAAAAGCGAAAATATCCTTTAACACCACAGAATCGTAGAACGTTACATTACTGTATTTCTGATCATTTAAATGCCCAAAGGTGATGTTTAAATATAAATGCCCAGTTATGATCAATTTGAGTGTGACATTTTAAACTTTATTTTCTGGTAAGCTTATTCCCTTAAGTTTAAAATGTTTACCATGATGCAGATTTTAATATAAATTTTATGATTTTCAGTGTACTTTCTCTAAAGTTTGATATTTAAAAATGATTCTCAGACAAAAACAATAGATACTCTGGTTTTAGAATTTAAATAATTTAGTGCACTGATCTTAATTTTAGTTTATTAAGTGCACTGCGTCTTTATCATTTTCTCAGCAAGCGTTTTAATGTTACTCAATATTAAATCTTTAATTTTAAAGAATCATACATATGAGGGCTGTTCAATAAAGAATGGTCATAATTTTTTTTACGGTCATAATTTTTCGCAGTAAAATTCAAACTTATTATATTCTGTTAGCTTAATGTGAAACAAACACGCCGTAGTAGTTTTATTGTTGGCACTCCTGGTTCCCGCCTGTGAGAAGCAGGCAAGTTCAGACCTGTTCAGTATCGCCTACCACTGCAATGGAGGTAACACGCGAGGAGCAATATGTGGCTTTGAAGTTCTGCTTTCATCTCAACAAATCAGTTGAGGCTTATACAACGTTACAGGAGGTCTATGGAGAATCTGTTCCTTCCTACAACACAGCTCGAAGGGGGTTTAAAATGTCTAAAGAGGGGAGACAATCAATTTCAAAGGAAGGTGGACCCGGTGCTCCAGTTACTGCTCTTACGGAAGAAAACATCAACACTGCTGCTGCCATTGTGAAAGAGGATCGATGAATTACCTTAAGATCACTTTCTGAAGTACTGAACATTTTACTGGGTGCCACCCACACGTTAGTGACAGAAACATTAGACATGAGACGTTTCTCTGCGCGATGGGTTCCAAGACTGTTGAATTCCGAACAAAAGGACATTCGCATGCAGTTAAAGTTGATGTTAGAGGTAGATCCGGAGTTTCTTTCAAACGTAATCACTGCTGATAAAACTTGGCTACATCATTTTAATCCTGAGAACAAACAGCACAGCTCAGTGGAAATCTCCTTCATCACCAACCCCCAAAAAAGCAAAAATGGTTGCTTCTGCTGGGAAAGCTATGGTCAACTCATTCTTTGATATTCATGGAATGGTTCATCAGCATGTTATACCAGCGCACACATCAATAACTGGACAATACTACAGGGATGTCCAGATAACATTGAAGCCCATATCAGGCGCAAAAGACATTTCCGTGAAGCAGGCTGGATGCTGCACCACGATAGTGCGCGGACGCATATTACCAATGTTGTTGAATATCTTGCAAAAATCAACGTGAAATGCATCCCTCACCCTCTCTATTGTACAGATTTAGTCCCATGTGACCTTTTTCTATTCATTAACTTGAAAACGCCTTCGTGGGAGGCATTATCCATCATCAGAAGCAGTGGTAAAGGCTGCGGAGGCGATTTTGAAGGATCTTTCAAAAATGGTTTCCAGCATGTCTTTGAAGACTGGCAGAAACGCTCAGACAAGTGCATCGCATTCAGGGGAGACTATTTTGAGAAGGAGCATCAAAATTATGAGGATGAGTAAAGCTACGTTGTGAAAAAGTTTGTGATCATTCTTTATTGAACAACCCTCGTACTTAAGAACAAACTACAAGGTTTTAAAGTTAGAATTCCAAATTTTTATTGCATGAGGTGTTTTGCATGAGGCTTTATTTTCTTTCTTTCTCGGAGTGAATTTGCCTTAAAATTTAGGTTCACTATTCACATTTACCTGTGGTAAAATTTGAGCTGAATTGTTAAACATTTAAAACATAGTAATTTGTCTATTTGACGAAATGTAAAGTTGACTACCTGAACATCTAACAGTGGTGATTAATATATAGCTGTGATGGCAGAAAATCTAAAACAACCAAAGAAATCCTCTGATTAGAAATATCATTGAAGAAGGGTGGTCATGAAGGCAAGAAATATATTCCATTTTAGAGACTCCGTTCGCAAGGTTCCTGAAAACGTTGCTGACTTCTATCCAACTTTTCAATAACGTCACTGACTAGTACCGCAAGTAGTGATGCTACAGTTATGTGCTTGCACTGATACAGGGTGTGTTGCTAGTTAGGATTTTTCCTCAAAATGTCGGTGTAAGACTCCGATAAGACACACGCCTATCTGCCATGCGTGAATGCAAAGAGCTTTCCCGGAATGACGATTGGCTGCCGAAATTAGTGTATCAAACACATACTGTTAAATGATAACCCCGACCCGCGTATTTTAAGAAACAATTATGCAAGTTTGCTAAATTCACAAATTTATCGTTTATATTGGAAATCAAAGATGTAAAATTGATTATTGATGTTATTGATTTTCAGAACCTAGCAATGAAGCAAGATAATCATATTTATCATTTGCAACTAAGTATTAGTAAAAAGTCTGGCTTAAAATGTTTGTTTTATTAGACTAGCAGTTTTAGTGTGTATTAATTTATATGGCATGTAAGCATAGAACATCACAGGGATAGTAAGGCAGAATGTGAACACCTGAAGCTCTTTGACACTTTGAAACAAAAGTGTGATGCTTAAAAAGTACGAAATACCTTTAATTATGATATGAGAATAATAAAGAAAATATAAATTAAATTAAGTTTTATTTTGTAACATGAAGGCGATGACGACATCAATAACGAAAAACATAAAAAAAAACAAATTCTATGAGTTAGATATTTCGTTTCGCTGTGGTTTCTTAATGTCACGAGAAAAGAAGGTTTATTTTTAGGTAATACTGTATTTATTGGATTGGATACAAACATTCCTCACATGGCACCTTGACCTTTGGGGTAACCTCGCCTCACCACCTGATGACCTGGACCCATTTTCCAGGTGGAGGAACCCAGAGGGCGGTGTCCATTACCTTCAACGTTAAGGTGATAGTGAAGACTGCGGTGAGGCGAGAGGACCTGCAGCTTATTCTGTGGACTCCGAACTACGTTGGACATAGGGGACACTTCACACGTGCTAGACAGAGGTGAAGGCGTGGATAGGACCGACTAAAAGTCGTAGCCCCAGAGCCGGAAATCGATCTCGTGACCCTTAGCACGGGAGCCGAGAACGAAATTACTGTGCTATCCCGGCGCCCTATACTGAATTTATTACCATATCTTATTAAGTACACAAAAAAGGAAAGGGAGATAATTCTTGAAGTAGTTGAAAGTGTATGTTTTCAACGACTTGACATTGAAACAGGATATAAAAGAGTGGAAAATTTATATAGTACATTTAACATACTCAAAATGTTTTATTCTAACAGTTCATTGCACACTTCTGAGATATTGTTGACGTTTCAAAATACTTTTCTTCCTTATTAATTAGGATTTATTACTTGTTTCATTAGGGAACTATTCGCAGTCTTGCTTCAACATGTGGTTGAAATTCATTTTCATTTCGAAACGAAAACTTTTGCTGCATAATTTGCTACATTAAACCTGCCCCAAATTGTAAACATGCCCTAAAATAAAATGAACATAAGGACCATTTGTCTACCTTTCACATAGCACAACGTGTATTAACTCTTTCTCCTAGATGCACCAGCATAAACGATGATTTCAGACCTTACTGCTTCACGTGATGTTTTCCAGTTTAAATTGTAATTTAATTATATGTAAACGCTTTCATTTTCACTTGCTGATCGGTTTCTAGTGAGATCTTCAACATGGTCTCTGGCTCTTCCGTGCATTTCAATAGTACAACTTATACATTATTCTGCAATTTTGCAATAATTGGAAATCAAATGTGTACTTTTTATCCAGCATTATTAACCTAAGTAACATATTTGAGGCATATGTTTTAAGTTTTGAAACATCTGCAGTGAGACGAATTGCCGGAGATCGCCTATAAGATTTCAAAGCTCTTTCAAGTTTTAATGTTTAATTGTGATCTTCAAAGTACTCCGTTCTGGCTTATGAATTCGCCTGTTTCCTTTGTTGCACGAAGTTAAAAGAGACAACATATTACAGTGCATATCTTGAGAATATTCGTAAGTCAAATAACGCATTCCCCAGATATTGCGCCATTATTTCTGTTGTGTATAAAGAGACAACCAGCAGAGCAGCAATTAAATAGGTTTCTGGATTGATAGGGTGGTCACTCATTCCCTGCGAGGGTTTGCACTCATGTAGAACGAATGGGTACCATAAACATAGTAATAGCTTTCTTAATGGACGTACGAGCTCTTGGAAACATTTGAGTACGCCGCTACTGTTAGAAAACATAGAATTAACTATGTGACTATTTCATCCATGTAACGCATATTGCTCGTTGTACTTCAACTGAACACATTTTCGCTGTTATCTCATTCAGTTTTAGTTGCACTTCCCTTTCTTCACAACGCAGTGTAATACGCATGACGTAGGCTGCTTTACTCGTATTTGGGTGTATGAGAACCGAAGGCACGCTGCTTCCCTTCTGAAGCACCTAATGACTCGTTAATCGGTCGAAGAATTAATCCGCTTGATACAATGTTGTGGTTATATCGCCAACGCCTCGCACACATTCACACACAAGGTGAACGTGTACCTAAAATGTTTTTCTCAATAAAGGGACCTCAAAACGCACAATTACCTGAACTTTGGACATCATGTGTTTAAACATGTATTTACGATACATATGAGAGACAATAAGCTCAATAGTGCTGTAAATCCAACGTTGCAGTATTTTAATATTTGTCATTTTTATGAGAAACTAATAAGTGGAAGGTATCACGTTTTGCTGTTAGGGAATAAATAAAACTGTGTAGGATGATTGAAGTAGGTGATCGTAGTAGATAGGTGTTTCTTTGGAGTAAAATCGATGTTGACCATCCACTGGAGCAATCTCGTTAAAAGGCGGAACAAACCAACACGCTTCCTGTGTAAAGAATAACATTTGTACCCGTGGCATGTAAGCTATTTATCTATATGGTATACGACAGTTGGGAGCCGTAGAGGTTTCTTGGGATGTGTCGAGAGTTATTGGGAGGGTTGGTACCCTCGGTGACCATTCCTTGTGAAGGTCCCAAGGCGATGACTCATTCCAAGTATGTTGCTCCTGCAATCTCTAAATGTCACCTGGTGTCATATCAATAACATTGCAGTCTTTTGGGACGTTAGGCTTCACGTTGTGCTTGAGAGTCAAGACGCCAGCAGAATGTTGATCTGGGCTACTCGAGCTAAGGGATGTCCCTGGCGACGCATTATGTGGTTCGTTGCAGCTATACTCCTAACAGGGGTGTGTATAGGAGCCAAAACACAAACAGGTGCTCAAAAATAATCATCAAGTCTGTCGTATTGACCACCACAAATCCAGTTGGGTGAGTTTCTAAGATGGCGTTGACCGTGTTATGGCAATGATGTAGCTTATTAGTTAAGACTACTTTCCTCTCATCAAACTTCCCGAGTTTTAAGCGGACCGATTCTCTTTGAGGTGCCTGAATTTTGCCACTATTTATCCCACCAACTGCTCTATAATCTTTCCTTTCATTGATTGTAACTTCATTTCATGCTATTTTCCTCCACTATCTTTACCAGGATAATATCACACCCTTATTTCTGGTTCTTTGCTCACAACCCTGTTTGCTGTATAATTAGACCCATTAACCCCATATCATGACGCCCGTTGACTCTTGGGTCGTTGTGCCACGAACTTTAAGTTTAGAAATTTAGTTACAGTAAAAGATATTCTCTATAACTTAACTACAACATAGAATAAAGGACATTCAAAACCTAACATTTGTAGTGTTTCATTTGAAGTGCAACTTTTATATCCCTGAATATCAGAAATTATTTCTATAAGAACACAGAGAGCGAGAGGAATTGGTAAGTGGCGTGTATGTGTGTCAGAGAGAAGATACTTTAATAATAATAATAATAATAATAATAATAATAATAATAATAATAATAATAATAATAATAATAATAATAATAATAATAATAATAATAATAATAATAATAATAATAATAATAATAATAATAATAATAATAATAATAATAATAATAATAATAATAATAATAATAATAATAATAATAATAATAATAATAATAATAATAATAATAATAATAATAATAATAATAATAATAATAATAATAATAATAATAATAATAATAATAATAATAATAATAATAATAATAGTAGTAGTAGTAATAATAGTAGTAGTAATAATAATAGTAGTAGTAATAATAATAGTAGTAATAATAATAGTAGTAATAATAATAGTAGTAGTAATAATAGTAGTAGTAATAATAGTAGTAGTAATAATAGTAGTAGTAATAATAATAGTAGTAATAATAATAATAATAGTAGTAATAATAATAATAATAATAGTAGTAATAATAATAATAATAATAGTAGTAATAATAATAATAATAATAGTAGTAATAATAATAATAATAATAATAATAATAATAATAATAATAATAATAATAATAATAATAATAGTAGTAATAATAATAATAATAATAATAATAATAGTAGTAATAATAATAATAATAATAATAATAATAATAATAATAATAATAGTAGTAATAATAATAATAATAATAGTAGTAATAATAATAATAATAATAATAGTAGTAATAATAATAGTAGTAATAATAATAATAATAATAATAATAATAATAATAGTAGCAATAATAATAGTAGTAGCAATAATAATAGTAGCAATAATAATAGTAGCAATAATAATAGTAGCAATAATAATAGTAGCAATAATAATAGTAGCAATAATAATAGTAGCAATAATAATAGTAGCAATAATAATAGTAGCAATAATAATAGTAGCAATAATAATAGTAGTAATAATAATAGTAGTAATAATAATAGTAGTAATAATAATAGTAGTAATAATAATAGTAATAATAATAATAGTAATAATAATAATAGTAATAATAATAATAGTAATAATAATAGTAATAATAATAATAATAGTAATAATAATAGTAATAATAATAATAATAGTAATAATAATAGTAATAATAATAATAGTAATAGTAGTAATAGTAGTAATAATAATAGTAGTAGTAATAATAATAATAGTAGTAATAATAATAATAGTAGTAATAATAATAATAGTAGTAATAATAATAATAGTAGTAATAATAATAATAGTAGTAATAATAATAATAGTAGTAATAATAATAATAGTAGTAATAATAATAATAGTAGTAATAATAATAATAGTAGTAATAATAATAATAGTAGTAATAATAATAATAGTAGTAATAATAATAATAGTAATAATAGTAATAATAATAATAGTAGTAATAATAATAATAATAATAATAATAATAATAATAATAATAATAATAATAATAATAATAATAATAATAATAATAATAATAATAATAATAATAATAATAATAATAATAATAATAATAATAATAATAATAATAATAATAATAATAATAATAATAATAATAATAATAATAATAATAATAATAATAATAATAATAATAATAATAATAATAATAATAATAATAATAATAATAATAATAATAATAATAATAATAATAATAATAATAATAATAATAATAATAATAATAATAATAATAATAATAATAATAATAATGGAAATTAATTATTCTTTCACACTGGCCGTGTGTAGCCTAAATTGTGGAAACGTAGAGTCAGACTGAAAAATTCAATGCCATAGCCGGGATTTGAACCACGGATCTTCTGGTTTCCGTCCAGCCGCACTACCATTGTGCTACTATGGCCAACGTGCCATAGTAATAATAGTCTGACTCTACGTTTCCAATAATAATAATAATAATAGTAATAATAATAATAGTAATAATAGTAATAATAATAATAGTAATAATAGTAATAATAATAATAGTAATAATAGTAATAATAATAATAGTAATAATAGTAATAATAATAATAGTAATAATAGTAATAATAATAATAGTAATAATAGTAATAATAATAGTAATAATAATAGTAATAATAATAGTAATAATAATAGTAATAATAATAGTAATAATAATAGTAATAATAATAGTAATAATAATAGTAATAATAATAGTAATAATAGTAATAATAGTAATAATAATAATAATAATAATAATAATAATAATAATAATAATAATAATAATAATAATAGTAATAATAATAATAATAATAATAATAGTAATAATAATAATAATAATAATAATAGTAATAATAATAATAATAATAATAATAGTAATAATAATAATAATAATAGTAATAATAATAATAATAATAGTAATAATAATAATAATAATAATAGTAATAATAATAATAATAATAATAGTAATAATAATAATAATAATAATAGTAATAATAATAATAATAATAATAGTAATAATAATAATAATAATAGTAATAATAATAATAATAGTAATAATAATAATAATAATAATAATAATAATAATAATAATAATAGTAATAATAATAATAATAATAATAATAATAATAATAATAATAATAATAATAATAATAATAATAATAATAATAATAATAATAATAATAATAATAATAATAGTAATAATAATAATAATAATAATAATAATAATAATAATAATAATAATAATAATAATAATAATAATAATAATAATAATAATAATAGTAATAATAATAATAATAATAATAATAATAATAGTAATAATAATAATAATAATAATAATAATAATAATAATAATAATAATAATAATAATAATAATAATAATAATAATAATAATAATAATAATAATAATAATAATAATAATAATAATAATAATAATAATAATAATAGTTTTTATTTCTATCTGTATCATATACAGTGTGGACCATTTCACATCTATCGGCGTTTAAGCGAGCTACACCGCACGCGTTTACTTGGTGACCATCACTCCCTCGCAGAAAGAAAATTAATCTTAACGCCCACCTTACCGTTTGGATTACTGCTGTGTCATACTAACTGCTAATTAAAATATGCGAGTCACAGAAAATATCTTATTTTTAATTATACAATACAATGTCATTAACGATTTGGGTTATATATGGAGATATTAGAACAAAGTGCATGACATTTTGACATTCTTCAATAACTTTTTATATACCAGATAGATATTCTGTTTTATTATATGCTTTGATAAAATGCAAGTTTAAGCTCAACGTTACGTTTTCTTATTGCCTCAATTTGGTAGATTATTCGTATTTCATATCTGATGGCTCAGATGTTTTCGTATTGTGACGATTTTCGTATCTCCCCCAGTAAACATTTCTCATACGAACTGGCAGAATGCCATCATGCATGAAATGGTCCGTAGTGTATTTTACAATTATGTACTGGCATATCGACTGGCGTATGTTTGGATTCTACAAATATTCTCTGGTATCGAGTTTATTCTCTTTGAACTTGCTTCTACAACCAGGAAATTATAAAAGCCACAGAAACTTAATGGGGGAGTATTAACTGCAATATGTAAAGGCCGGAGGAATGTGTGCTCGCATGCAATACAGTTAGCTGGACACAGGGCATGAATAACGTCAGTTGTACAGCATGGCCATCATTTGTGCATACGTCGAAAACAGCGTAACATAGCACTCTGCGAACTACTGAAACATTGCCTTTCAAGTGTATGCAAACGCAAGATCAAGGCTAAGTATAGTGCGAATGTTTTGTCTCCTCTCGCTGTGAGGCTTGTCATGCTCAGGTTATACGAACCAGCTGTTTTTTGTCTTCTTCTTTTTGTAATTTGCTTCCTCCAACGTTAAGTCATATCGGACGGTGAAATGAAATGGGTGAAATGATGCTCAAATAAGTCCAGGGTCCATGGAACTTATAGTTACCCGACATTTGTCTGCTGTTAACATGTGCAAGCAGTAACAGTAGAGTTCACGTGCAGTACGCCTATGGAAAAACGCACACGCTTCCGGTCTTTAGTTATAAGAATATACATTATGTTATACGGCATAAAATGAAGATTCTGAGTTACTGTTTACTCCTCTGTGAATGAGCTTTGCATTAATTTAACAATATAATTCCATAATAACTGATTTTCTTTTCCGCATGATCAGTTGTTTCAAAGAGAAGTAATATAAAGGCTGTTTCTCTTCAGCATATCCCAGTGTGCATTTGAATACGTATACTTAAACGGTACTGTAATTAATAAAATTATTCTGCGGAATATGTATCCTGGGTAAATAAGGGTTTCATTAAACAGGAAAGCAAGTAATGTGAGAAAAATACATGCGACTTCTGTGGATCACATTTGTTTTATGGAATCGTGAAATACTTCCTGTTTTCAGGTTCAAATGTACTTTTTTTCCCATCCTTTCTTCGTGCGGTACACCTAGAACAACTAAAGCTTCCTGAAGTGTAACTGGAAGTGGTTATTCGTTACCAGCTATCTTAACTTCATGTAATATATTCTGTATAATATTACACAGTAAAATCTAACATATATATGTTAGCTAGGAAAAGAAACATTTTGGATAATGTTGAAAGATTTTGGGAGCTGATATCGCTAGAATTAATATGTTCATAGAAACATTAATTATTCCATAAGAAAGTTTCCAAAGAAAATTTAAAATAGGACTGCCGATAGGCTGTTAGCACAAAATTCTGGTTTATTATTAATGCTTCAAGGAGCCCTTGTGGAATAAACGACCTCGGAATCAAGATGTTAGTCCAGTGAGCGCGTTGTTAGTAGGTCCTCCCAAAATTATGATGAAATTCGCTGGTTCACTAACGCGCTGGTTGCAACTAAAATGTTCATTTTCGCGTGATCCAGTGCAAAAAGTGCAATATAAGATTTTTCATTCTTTTAAGAATTCCTCGGAATCAGATCTATCATTTCATTTAAATTTTGGGGCAGCGCCATTGGGCTTTCAATTGTCTAAATCATATGCATGTCTGCAACGGGAATGACGTTGGGTATGGAAAACGTTAGCGAATAAATAATTTCTATTTGAAATTTATGTGCCAGTTTACAATATTTGTTACTATTTAATTTTAAGCTCGGGTTTGACTTTCTTGGTAAGTTGGAAAGCTGAATTCCATTTACTTTTCTTCCCTTTCTTCTTAAACCGTTTGATGTCCTAAACCAGAGTTAGCCAACAGTGAGAAAAGACCCCTTCCCTTCTCGTTTGCTGTTTAAGACATTCAAGTAGACTTAAACCCAATGGGATATACTGCTGTACGCAATTTTGAGAAGTATTCCACAAGAGTTAGTGAATGTTTAGGGAACACATACTTCCATACAACATTTTCAATGTAGTATGTATGCTGTGTGTGTGTGTGTGTGTGTGTGTGTGTGTGTGTGTGTGTGTGTGTGTGTGTGTGTGTGTGTGTGTGTGTGTGTGTGTGTGTGTGTGTGTGTGTGTGTGTGTGTGTGTGTGTGTGTGTGTGTGTGTGTGTGTGTGTGTGTGTGTGTGTGTGTGTGTGTGTGTGTGTGTGTGTGTGTGTGTGTGTGTGTGTGTGTGTGTGTGTGTGTGTGTGTGTGTGTGTGTGTGTGTGTGTGTGTGTGTGTGTGTGTGTGTGTGTGTGTGTGTGTGTGTGTGTGTGTGTGTGTGTGTGTGTGTGTGTGTGTGTGTGTGTGTGTGTGTGTGTGTGTGTGTGTGTGTGTGTGTGTGTGTGTGTGTGTGTGTGTGTGTGTGTGTGTGTGTGTGTGTGTGTGTGTGTGTGTGTGTGTGTGTGTGTGTGTGTGTGTGTGTGTGTGTGTGTGTGTGTGTGTGTGTGTGTGTGTGTGTGTGTGTGTGTGTGTGTGTGTGTGTGTGTGTGTGTGTGTGTGTGTGTGTGTGTGTGTGTGTGTGTGTGTGTGTGTGTGTGTGTGTGTGTGTGTGTGTGTGTGTGTGTGTGTGTGTGTGTGTGTGTGTGTGTGTGTGTGTGTGTGTGTGTGTGTGTGTGTGTGTGTGTGTGTGTGTGTGTGTGTGTGTGTGTGTGTGTGTGTGTGTGTGTGTGTGTGTGTGTGTGTGTGTGTGTATATATACAGCAATTACTAACAATCCAGTTTCCCCCAATCGAAATAACAAAAGAAATGAAGTGGTCAACAATACAAACAGTTGTTGAAGTTGGAAATTTATAAAGCGCCATCAGAAAATAATTGTAATCCGAAAGTATCGTATATGTACTCAAACGATTCTTTTAAAATAAATTTGTTATAACAATAAATTAAGGTTACATAATTTTAATGTAATGTTAGTGGCCCTAGAAAGTATGGCACAGTGTTCACCCATTCTTGGTTTCAACATAGGACTTAAAACACGCATAACTTTGACCTTTTAAGGAATGTAAATGTTTAATATTTCATTATTTTTGGTCAATTTCATTAAAATAAATGATTCAGTGCTGATGAGCTCAGCTTCGTTTATTTTACTCCTTGTTGATCACATCTTTCTTAATTTGCATTTTTTTAAAAATGCAACTGTTTCTAAATAGTAGTTGCTTCATATCATTTCAGTTTTATGATAGAGGACGTACAATTTTGGATATTCAAACAAAATCGCTACAGGAAAACTTAATTTCAGATGTTCAAAATTAAGAAAAGTCTGCAGAGGTCCTTCAGAAAAATAGCATCTTTAAAACTGCAATAAATAGCACATTGCACCTCAAAGTTTGCATTATAATACCATAAATCGTGTTTCCAAAACTCAAATAAGAAAATCTTAAATTTCATTGAAACTGAAAAGGGTGACACGTTTTCACTAACAAAAATGTTTGAATGAAATTAAAAATTATTTAAAGTCTGTTTTGTATCATAGCATTGTAACGTTAACTTAAGTTCGTATTAAGGGAATGAAATTAATATTACTAATTGGAATATTATATTAAATATAAGGCACACACTAAAATGCCCAATCAAGTCCACCCACATATTTGTCATATTTAGTCCTGCATATTTCAGAGGACGGAGAATGCAAAAGTGAATTACTTTCACTGTAGTAGTAGCCCGCCTCGGTAGCGTAGATGGTAGCGTATCTCCCTCAAGTTCAAGAGGTCAGGAGTTCGAATCTCGGTCAGGGTGAGTTACCGCTTTCCCTTATCCTGAAAGACGAATGTCAGGTCCATGGTCCAGAATAAGCTCGATGGATCCCGGGATCATTTTAGCATCATTTCACCAATTTCATTCATCGTCCAATATGGCAACGTGGGTGTGAATGTGTAGTGTTTAACGCCCGCTTTTACTACATACGGCACCGCAGGCGGTGACACCAATGAGATGAAGATGGAGCAACGGTGGAATGAGATGGCGGGGGAAACCGGAGGTCCCGGAGAAAACCCGCCCCAGCGCCGTGTTGTCCACCACAAATCTCACTTTGCGGTCGCCTGGGATCGAACCCGCGCCGCCTTGGTGAGAGCCACGGCGCGGCCCTGACAACGTGGGAAGACGTAGCTTGTTTCACAATAATTGAATGCATTAGAAGTATTATTTTGCATATTATAATGTTATTTATATCAAAAGTAATAATATGCTAATCTGTTGTTCTTTGTCTAACTTTTAAGCACATACTTGAAAGATTGTCATTAATGCTGGATAAGAAATTAAAGCAAATGCTGTTTTCATCTCAGTTGCGACTCAAACGTGAATTGTGGTATGCCAAATTAAAACTACATTACAGTGCACTACTCACAGGACTTCCATGGTTACTTGAACGATCTATTCATAAATAAATTATGACTGGGTTGAGCTAATTTCTGGTCCTTATGTTCTTCATAACATGGGTTCGTTTTAGTAGTACTGCCATTTTATCAGAATACTTCTAATTATAGGAGTATGGACGTTATCGTGTGGCTACAGCGTTTATTTCAAAAATATTAACTGTTCGCACCTCAAGGAAACAAAGATGAATGGATGGAGCAGTTCGAATGGCACAAAGCGAAACCGGCTGGAAGTCTCCAACAGCACAAAACCTTTCATTCCAAATACCTTAAATTTGAGTTTAATCTGATTAATTTCTAGATACACCTTCCGATACACCTACTTTGTTACAAATTATCTCATCTTATTAACGAGAGCGAAGGGCGACGTGTGCTGGAAAATATTGTGTTCTTAAGCCGGGTTTTATGCAAGCAACTAACTTTATAGCCATGTCTATTATTTCACATGATATGAAGTGAACAGCTCGGTGACCAGAAGATGTCACAAATAGGAGAAGAAACTTGTAGGAAACAAAACGTCGGATTGAGCAGAAGCTTGTGTTAGGGAAAAGCCTTCATCCCCCCCCCCCTCTCTCTCTCTCTCTCTCTCTCTCTCTCTCTCTCTCTCTCTCTCTCTCTCTAGTTTCTTCTTCTCCATTTTGATTTCAAAATTTATAATGCATTAGGTTTCTCTCCCTCTTATTTATAAGGATTTTACCTACTTGCATTACTTCTTTTTATCATATAGATATATTTAATTCATTTTGTACCAATTCTCTTTTAGAATTCTATGAAAGCTTAATTTCATATGCTTGCATTTTTTGTTATATTACCCTGCTATTGATGTATCGCAAGTAATACTGAGGAACCTAGACAGCACTTTATTACATTTAACCCACGGTTTACTCATATCAACAGGTATTATCTGTTAATTGACGGAAATTAATCATTTCTCTACACTAGCCGTATATAGGCTAATATATTTCATGGATAGAGTCAACATGAAACATTCAATACCATGGCCGGGATTTGAAACACGGATCTCCTGAGTTCCGTCCAGTCGCTCTTAACCTTTGAGCTACCATGGCCAACGTGCCGTCCTGACTCGTGCTTTAGTGGTCTACCGGGGAAATATACGAGTCAACTGGAGAATTTAATGCCAGGACGGCACGTTGGCCATGGTAGCTCAAAGGTTAAGAGCGACTGGACGGAAACCAGGATATCCGTAGTTCAAATCCCGGCCATGGCTTTGAATTTTTGATGTTGACTCTATCAATCACGGTATTATCTGTTTTTATAACTGCATATGGTTTGTAGGTTCTCAAGCAAGCTCCATCAAAATAACCACAGAAATAAATAATTGATGATGATAATAATAAGGGGCGGAAACTCGATACTCTCAGTACTCTGTGGTATCGGAGTTTAAAACCTTTCGGGAATAAATCTTTTTAAAAACTTTTAAGTTTTTGAGCTTTTATACTTGGTGAAGGTTTTTGCGTTTAACCTTATGCCAGATGAGAAATTATAGGTGCTAAGACTTCAAGCTATTGCCATGCATGTATCCCCAAAAATTAGTGGAGTTAAGTACTTAATAGAATTTTACTACGTTTTCTGTTGCGTTTCCATGCATTCTGACTAAATGAAAGAATATGAAACAATGGAAGAAAAAGTAAAGGTGTTCGGGTAACCTGCAGCGTTAACTGAGCAGCGTTAAGCTGATCTAGCAGACACTCTAATTCACTTTTCGTCTTGTCGACACATTCTCGGCTATTATTACAAGGTGTTAAAACCTAGGAATCCAGCAGAAACAAACTCAAAATTAAGCATAGAGAAAATGCAGCATATTTATTCTTTCCTTCCATCTGTTAGTTTGTGGTTCGCAAGTCAAAGCTTATGTTACGGCCGCACCTTGCAATTATAACGTACAGCTAATTTGCATAAATAGTTTGTTTTTCCAAGGTAAACAGTAATATCAAATGAATCATGAGTGAAGTAAGGAATATTTTTGAAGTAATGATAACAGATAAGTATAAAGAATAAGCAGAAAAGTATTTTTGCGCTCTGGTAAGTCACACAACAAATCAAATTTAAAGCAGCACGTTATATTCCATACTCTGATAAAGTTTTCAGACCCTCTATTCAGGAAACAATGTAGGAGTTTCTCGTCGCTCTAAGAATATGATGCCACACCTGAAAGTGATTGACAAAAACAGAATTG
This sequence comes from Mantis religiosa, assembly GCA_030765055.1. Taxonomy (NCBI): domain Eukaryota; kingdom Metazoa; phylum Arthropoda; class Insecta; order Mantodea; family Mantidae; genus Mantis; species Mantis religiosa. The sequence continues at coordinate 73,395,239 of CM060947.1, read as the reverse complement.
CTTGCATGAGTTTATATACTTATAAAAATACCAGCCAAAGGATAGTTTTATAAAACACAGAGTATCCTGCTTAAAATTAGCATCGGTTTTAAGTATACAGAAATACTGGCATCGTTCCATTGCTCTTATTATAATTTATTATCATGATTTATTGCTGTTAATGCACTACTTCATCTTCTTAATGCTGAATACAAAATACTTTCGAAGAAGGGAAGAAAATTAAAATGAAAGCATATATTTGCTGCTTTGTTGACTATTATATCCTGCAGCTACCAGAAAAATTTACACCCCTGGTTAAAGCATCACAGCTCCAGCTCGCATTTTCTCCCTGGAGGTGAGATATCGTCGTAGAAGAGTACAGGGCATTAGGGATGCTGCATTCCAGCGTATCGAGGGAAGGGGCAAGATGCAGCACAAAATACAAGTTATCTAGTCCAGCATTATAACTGTTCTAGCTGTTCGTGTGAAGAAATATCTTGAACGGGAAGAACTCGCTCACTTTACTACCCTAACTCCAGGTTTGCTTTCCTCCCCCTCTTCCTCATTCTCTCTCCAACACCCACACCCATACTCACATATACGCACATATCATGAGATATTTTAAAAACCGGTTGTAAATTTATTTTTTGTTAAGTTGCGGTAAAAGAACCAATTTTAAAATAGGTATTACAGTTAAGAATGAAATTAATTTTAAAAACTTAAGTGCCTAAATACAAATTAAAATGCGTCATGAGAACTTCTGCTCTTTCTTTAACGACGATGTTTGGATGACAATAATACTATAAACGTTAAATCACTAGGAATATGCATAAATTATTTAAACTAAATTTTTAAAAACATATTTGAATTCTAAAAATGTTACAAATAACAAACCTGATTGGCATGGGGATCTTGCCTATTTACCTCTGATTTAGAAAACTAAAATATTAACCACATATTTAATTTTTCTTCACTTTAAGATGTTACAGCTCATATGACAAAAAAATCAAAAATTTTATGACAAGTTTGATAGAAAAAAATACAGTTTCTGTATTTCCCATTACAAATATAGTCTTTTATTCAAAAAATCAAAATGCAACGGTTACTGGGAGCGGAGAGTTAAGGAGGCTTTGGTAATTTCCTCTGAGAGGAGCATGCTTAATTGGGATGCTGGATTTCAGTTCAGCTCCTCTTGGAAATCGGCCTTAAAATGGAAATCCGTCGGCTTAAGTAGCACAGATCTATGCAGCTTGATCTTCAAGTTAAGAAGTTACGTTTCTTTGAACCAATTAATTTACTGAAAACACACTTTTGTTATGGTAGTTTTTTGTCTTTGTTTATATTTGCATTATATCCAGTGATGCATTTATGGTTATAAAATCTATTAAAATATCCTAATGATGGGAGAGATGTACGCTCCTGAAATGTCGATTTCTAATCGTCTTTTTACTTGGCTTGTTTCCCGAGAAGATCTCAATCAAGAGTATCTACCATTTTTCAATCGTACCCATAGGCTATATGAGTATTTGTGATCACCACATTTGCTATCATGCATTTTAGCCAATACTTTCGAAGGCAATGTGAATAGTAAAACAGACATTCGGATGATTTTCGCTCAATAAATTATTTCTAACAATATATATTTTCTATTTGTTAATACAAATAATCTTTTTCTTTTAGTGCAGGATTGTCAGGCACCAATTAGGTATCAGGTTGTCATATTTATGTTAAGTGCTTACAGCCCTCCCACCTCTATTAGACCGACAGACCACTCCCCCATACACTCTGTCTTTTATCAGCTCTGTTATACCTCCAGAAACAAAGGAAAATGTGAAAGAATCTTGATTAATCTATTAAAATTTCGTTATAGAATAAAGTAAACCATATTTAAAAATCTGATTATTATAGGATTATTTTGAAATTGCATGCTCTTTGTCGCTCCAAGGAAAGCCTGATATAGTATTTACATTCACGAGACCTTCTATGCCCTTTAATTACTCAGGTGTATGCGAATTATTCCTTGAAGGCTTATTTTTATCCACATTACTTTATCCGAGATAAACCTTTCAAATACCTATTTTACATATTTCGGCATACATAAAAAGGGAATAATGATAGTTAAATGTTTAAGAATTTTACGCTGTAAATTGCTTTCAAAAGTGCTCGCTCATTTTGTGCAGTAACCAGAAACAACTGACATCGAAAGACTTTATAAGTTCGGCAAGTTATTGAACAATTTGAACTATTAATGTTGGATACATCAGAAACTGTCTGTGCCAAAAGAAGTGGACGAATTTGAAATAAATTTTGTGCCTTAATTATGGAAGATTACAAAGAGTTCTTTTCGTATGTATAAGACTTCACAACCCAGTTCATTCAAGACATACATTTTAATTTTACACATAAATTTCTTAAATGTGTAGTGTTTTTAATCAAATCGTTAGCACCATTTCTGAGAAACTCTAAAATGTCTAATAATATTCTATGTAAGGAGTAGTTTAGTTTAGAGTGATGGGATTTTCCTGTAAATCTTGGTATAGCCTTTGAAAGCTACAGAACTTTGATTTCAAAATGGTTTTAATTGACTTTTTGAGCTTTGCAGCTACTTTGAATTATGCTGTTCATGCAAACATACACGTAAATGTATTCGTCGCCAGGAAAGCGTCTTATTATACACATAAATCGTTTTACAAAGGTGATTTTAACGAACTATGTATGTGGTAGAGAACTTAACTCTCTTGCTTACCCCCGCTGCTTAAGAGAGTCCCTGACCTAAAACGCCTAACATTTATATGTGCTACACCGACCGAAGGCTGCCAGCGTCGATCTAATCGACGCAATGCTTGTGAGATTAGAAACCTTATTTTGAAATATCCTGTAGGACTGCCTCTTATGACAAGGGAAAGAGCACACTTTCTTCTCTCAAACAGCATGCTTCTTGGTCATTAAAAGAGATATTATCTTATTTGAAGGACAGTGTTTCCAACCTTCACCATTATAGTTTGGCCATATCCTGTTTATAACTTGTAAAATGAACATGGAGAGTATTTTCGCGATGTTTTTGTGCCAGGGAGAGATGATGTAAGAGTTAGTTCATATTAAAATCGAGCGTGATATCGATAAAAATACTGTAACAGTAAGGAAAGTGGCTAGAAATGCTTTACTTCGCGAAGTAATGTTTTAACTTTTAAAACGCCGATTTTAAAACACCAAGTCCAAGGGGTTGGTTCTTTTAAGTCTTCGTACTGTGTTGCTATTTGCTGGCATACGCAGTACCTCTGTGTTTTCATGTACACGTGACCGTCTTTCGTGCTTAACCGCGGTAGCTTTGATTTCTTCATTAACAAATGCTGTACTCAAGTCCCTGTGTATATTGTCATTGCGTATACACCAAGGTTCTTTTACTATAGCCCTTAGTACATTATTCTGAAATCTCTGAATGTTTCAGACATTCTTTTCTTGGTGCAGCCCCATAGGAGTATGCCTTACCTCCATACAAGTTTCAGTACTTTTATTATAAACCAACAATTTGTTGTGTTGATTTAATTCTCAGTAAAGTCCCAGTAGCCATTACAGTTTTCTAAATCTTAGATTAAGTTCACTTCTTTTCCTTATTTGATGCGATTTCCAGTTAAGCTATTTATCCACTACCAGATCTAAATAGATTACGTTTTGCGGCATACCCGCATGTCAGATTTCAAATTGGTTGGTGTTTACTTTTGATTTGGGTTCTAATTGGAGCTATGAGATCTCTTGTCCTCAGGTGAATGGTTGTAGGAAATGGATTTGTTGTTTGTTGGCTGCTCAGTTGTCTCAATAATACACTGGTTCGTTGCAAAAATGATTTAATTTAATTCTCACTAAGTTCGTTGATTCAGATTGATTTGTAGCGGTGACCACCTGTTACTAAACTTCCTAACAGAATTCTCTTAATTCTTTATACGGCGAATACTTTGCTATTATAAACTTCTTCTGCTGCTTCTCTCACGCTGGTTGCATTATTCTTGACTTCCCTACATTTCGGACTTAGAAATCTTTACTACCTCTTCTTCACGCGCACTAACACGTCTTTCCCCTCGTAGTATGACTGTTGAAGTGATCTTCTCTTACGCTGGTTGCGTTATTCTTGACTTCCCTACATTTCGGACTTAGAAATCTTTACGACCTCTTCTTCACGCGCACTAACACGTCTTTCCCCTCGTAGTATGACTGTTGAAGTGATTTTCTCTTACGCTGGTTGCGTTATTCTTGACTTCCCTACATTTCGGACTTAGAAATCTTTACTACCTCTTCTTCGTGCGCAATAACACGTCTTTTCCCTCGTAGTATGACTGTAGAAGTGATTTACATTTCGGACTTAGAAATCTTCCCTACTTCTTCTTCACGCGCCCTAACACATCTTTCCCCTCGTAGTATGACTTTTGAAGTGCAGTTTCGTCTACTCTGCGATTCAGTTCGTACTTTATTCTGATCCCTACTCTAGCCCTTATCACATGACCAAAATAACTCACCCTTCTTCCTATTTCTCAAATCTTACATTATTATTGGTTTCTCATTTTATTTCGATTTTTCTTTATTGGTTAGCAAAACTCATCGAACTCATTGTCGTTACATCCCACCGTGAGTTGGGTCACGCCTACCCTGGGCTCTTTGTAACGGTATACATCGTTATCGCCTCAGCAAAGTAAATCCTTTTAGGTCTTACGCTTGACCGCATCTAGAAAACCTTATTGTTCCTACACATTTTTGCTTATAGTTCTCAGACATTGAACCTTTCCTTAAACAAAGAGGCTAACGGTCACCTCTTCCTGTCTCCCCGAATTGTGTTCAGATTTTACAGAAATATTTTCTCTCCCTTACATGGATTCTAGCATGTTAGTTGTCTTAAATTATATTCTTCCCATCTTATTCTTAATTAAACCGCTATTTTAATCATTACTCTAATTTCATTCTAATTTCATATTAATATAACAATATTTTATATTCGTTTAGCAAAGCATTTTCATTAATTTATCTCCTTTTTTTAATTCTCGTGATTTCAATTAATTCGCCACCTCCTAATCGCTGTCTGATACTGCGGTTACATAATGCCCGTTTGACAAAAATGAAATACCCATTATTTAAATTTTGTCAAACCCCCGTCATGACATTTCCTCCTTATATCTTATAATTTCTCATTCCCTACTCGAAACATTTTTCGGTGGTCACCGTTTCCCTCATCTTCATCAGTGTGTTACTTTATACACATAGAATGGTCAATATGGTACATCATATACATAGAATTATAGATATGATACATTACGTACATAGACAAGTACACTGTCGTATATGTGGTTATTACCCTATATACAAATAACATTCGTGATACCTCAACTATATATACACTTCACTGAATTATCCTTGTCTCACTTGACATCAACTTGATTTTACCTTATTACATTCCTTAAGTACTACATTAATGTTACTATATTACAGTTTACAATATTACATTTTACATTCAATGATTTTTTTTTAATATTATTATATTAACTTATTGGGACGTTTCTTTATCTTTCAGTCCTTCACCGTAAGAACATTCGTCCTCACATTATTATATTTTTGCGTAACGATGTCCAAATATGGTTACCTCTACCTGCACTCAGTTGTCTACCTGTAATCAGGTGTTTCGTTTACCTGACAGTAAACATTGGCAGTTCATTGTCCTGTCTTCCCACTTCACTTTTCACTCTCAACTTTCTTTCACTTTGTCACGCCTAAGTCTGTGACCTTTACAATAACAACGTAGCCTTTTGGCACATGAATACATCAGTACTTATACTATATTTACATTTCACAAATTATTTTTAAAGATCTTTCTAACATGTTCATTAGCTGTGGTTATTCTTATTACATTATCATTTTGTTTGTGCACAGGAATTTTGGAACTTGCAACTCCCACGCAGTGTTTGAATTTCAAACGAAAGCGTTACCCGTACTAATTATATAACTTTTACTTGGTATTCTTTACATCTTCGTATATATAATTTCAATCACATTTACACAGGTGATTCTTGGGTCTGCTCTGTACTGTTTACAACGTTTTTCTGACGATATGGCCTTATTAGGGAGATGTTATATCTGCCTATCGGTTTACCATTTCTTGGGTGTGATAGAGCATACGCTCTGTCACCAAATATTTTCTCAATCCGGTATGGGCCTTTCCATAGCATATATAGCTTTTTATTCTTCTTTCCTAACAAATCTGACTTGTCGAACGATTTCACTAGAACTAAGTCGCCGACCTTTGGTTCCCAATTCTTCTTATACCGCATTTTCTTTGCGTTTCTTTTCTCTACTTTTTCCATTATTCTTTTAACAGCATTTTGGATCCGTTCTCGATCTGTCTCGGTCGTCACTTGGATACTTTCCGGAACACCCTCTATTATTGGTTCCGGTGTTAAATTCCTATGCAATTGGATAGGAGCATATCCTGTGGTTAAATTGACTGAATTATTGAATATAAACTCAATATAGTTGATATGGTCTGGCCAGGTAGTCTGTTTCAATGAGCAAAGGACTCGGAGATGAACACCTAGGTCTTTCATTACGCGCTCGCTTGGATTAGAGCACGGATGGTACGACGTTGTGTTATAGATGCGAATTCCGGCATCCTGAATGGTGTGCACGAATCGTCTTCCATGGTGTATGGACGCGTTATCTACTAATAGTGCTTTCATCTTCCCGTATTTGACAATATAGTCTTTCACTATTTTATTCGCGCATGCTGCACTTGTTAATTTCTTGAGAGGGTATATTTTCACAAATTTCGACATCACGTCGATAAGTACAAATAAATATTTTAATCCTCCTCTTCCTGCAGGGAGTGGACCGTATGCATCCGCTGCAACTAATTCTAATGGTTCCTTCCTGGTGATGGATACAGGGGGTCGATCTATCTTATAATTTAATGATTTTGCCCTCTGGCAGATGTCACATGTAGATATAAAGGTCCTAACTTTCTTGCCTAACCTAAATATGTATAAATGGTTGCTTATGGAAATCATTGTCTTCTCAACGCCAGCATGTATAAGAGCTGTGTGGTAAGCAGAAATCACTAACTCTTCCAGCGCTGCGGGTATATATGCTTTCCAAGTAGGTTTGGAAACACCCTGTAACTTATACAATACGTTATTTAGCACTCCGTATTTCTGTGAATTTGCTTGTTCTATGGGCAATGCCTTTTCCATAATTTGTTTTAATTTCCAATCCTGGCGTTGTAATTCCGACAATCTTCTCATCTCCTTTGTTAATTTTATACTGAAGGTTACATCCATCTTTAACATTGGTAATTCTGTACCATGACTACTGATATTTTCTGGAAGATTCCCCTGTGGCTTTATACGTGAAAGCATGTCACTAAAGATGTTAAGACTTCCCTGTATATGTTTAATCTCTGGGTTGTAAGCCATGATCTCGTGGATATATCTCGCAATTTTTGTACTGGTCAATTTGCAATTTCGTATAAATGATAGGCTGATATGATCGGTGAATATCACAATCCTTTTATTATATATATATATTGTCTAAATTTACAAATGGCGTAGTAAATAGCCGTAATTTCCTGTTCTGTTATGCAAGCAATTTTTTCGGTTTTCGTTAACCCTCGGGAGGCTGTGGCTATGACCTTTAATTCTCCAGTCGGTGTCTCTTGGGCTAAAATAGTTCCTAACGCCACCATGGAGGCATCCGTGTATATGAGATAAGGTAAATCTGGATCAGGCCATGTCAATAATACGGATTCACTGAAGAGTTCTTGTAATCTTATAAAAGCATTTTCTTCTACCATAGTCCATCGCCATTTTCGATTTTTTTCCAGTAGTGCTCGCAACGGTGCGGCTTCCTTTGCATAGTTTATCAGGAACCTTGATTGGTACCCAAGTACACCCAGATAACGTTTTACTTGTTTTGGTGTCTTAGGTCGTGGTATTTTCAAAATGGCTTCCACTCTTTCTGGATCAGGAGCTATATTTTCGCCTGTTATGATATATCCTAAATATTTAACTGATTCCTGGAAAAATTTACATTTGGCCCAATTCAGTGTTAATCCAGCATTTGCTATCCTCCCGAGCACTAAATCCAAATATGTAAGGTGATCTTCCACTGTTCTACTGTATATCAATAAATCATCTACATACTGTGACACATATGTTTCCCTTTGCGTGTTGAGTATTTTCTGCATCGCCCGTAGGAATGCGCTTCCAGAATTAATTAGTCCAAAGCAATTTCTTGTAAACTGGTACTGATATCCTCCGTGCAAAAATTAGGTATATTGCCTTAATTCAGGTTTCAACTTAATTTGCAAAAATGAGTTGGTCACATCTAGTGAAGTAAAATACCTTTGTGCCCCAATACCGGCCAAAATTTGCTCAATTGCTGGGGTTCGAAAATTATCCGGAACAATATATTGGTTTATATGACGTCCATCTATCGTCAGTCGTACTGTTCCATTTGCTTTTCTGACTATGCATAGGGGACTTATAAATTTTGATGTAGATATCTCCAGAATTCCATCTTCCAACATTTCCTGTATTTTAAGGTTCACTGCCTCCTGTAAATCCAATGGAATAGGTCTGCACTTATATTTGAATGGGGGAACATCATGTATCTCGAATTCATACTCAAAATCATTATAGGTCCCAGTGTGTTCCGAAAATACATTTCTGTGTTTACATAAAATGTTATAAAAAATCTCTTTTTGGTGGTCGTTAAGTAGGTTCGAGTTTGCTACTGTTTCTCTTATTCTATAGGTCATGTTTACATTATTTTCGACTACCTGGAAATCATCTGGTAGGGTAATTATCTCCTGTTCACATGCTTCTGTCTGCCCAAGTCCGTATGACGTCATCTCTAAAAGCCCTTCTTCTGCCGCTACGTACACTTCTTTATCATAGTTTCCCATCTCTTCTGCTTCTAATGGATTCATCTTAACTAGCTCCATCCCTCCTATTCGTATAAATTCTACAAAAAATGTTTCTCCATCTATTTCTTTTTCTTCATCTGTCAATCTTATCTCATTTTCTGCTTCCCTTGAGCTAAACGGAACTTTAACTATGACGTCTTTAATTTTGATTTCCAAGGCTTCCATTTGATAATTCAACTTAGCTTGAAGCGCATACAACACGTCATTACCCATAATAATGTCTACAGATAGCCTATTAATAACAAAACATACAAATTCTATTGTATCCTCCCCAATGGTGACTTTCAAAAGCATTTGTGTATTAATCTTTTGTTTGGCGCGACCTACCGCCAGAGTACAATATGCACTTTTCACGGGCAATGTTTGCAATTTCATTCCATTGTTTTTTAAGTGATAAAAGAATGCTTGACTTATAGCTGAAACTGAGGATCCTGAATCTATGGTAATGTGCCATTTTTCTTTGTTTATTATTGCAGCAATACGTGGAGCATCTCTCACTTCTTGCAATACTGTTAAGTGATTGTTTATTTGAGTACCGTTTACTATTTCTGTTTCTGTTTTATTCTGTACCACCCTACTCAGAGCTGTGTCCCTGTTCAAATTAAGAACTAGCGTGTTCATCCGGGTCCGATGCGGGACGTCTTCTACCGCACCCTGGAGTCATTTCCCGTCTGCAGTGTCGTGTCTGGCCTTTCATCTACCTCGGGCGCCGCGTCCCTCGGTGTGGGTGGAGGAGAACGCACCCATTCTCTTGAGAGAAGTTGATTCCTCTGTCTTACTTCAGGTCTGTCTGTATGGTTCTCTCTACCAGCGTCACGTGATTGATACTGTCTATTAGCTTCTGGTAGTCGGAACGTCGGTCTTGCATTCCCTCTTCGAAGAAATGGGGGGTGACCCCTATTTCCATTCCTAGTTACATGTACATATCTTATAGGGAAATTATATGAATTTGAATTTGGTGGTCCCTGTCTCCCTCTATTGTTGTTAGGGAATTCCCTCGGGACGTGGGCATCGTATCTTTGACGAGTAGCCATGTGGTTCGTGTTAAAATTTCGGGGATTGTGTGCCCTTTCCCCGTCATGATTATTATTATTCCACGGTCTGTGTGGATTTCTCACTGGCATTCGATTCTCATGTCTATTTTGTGAATTTTGCGTCCCAACGCTTTGTAAAGCTGTTAATAATGTAATTGCCTCTCTCAATGTCTGAGGTCTTGCTACCACCATGTGATTTCTAATGTTCTCAGGAAGGTGGGGTGTGAGAAGAGAAATCAGTTCGCCTTCCTGTAATGGAGGTTGTAGATATTTACTCATTTGCGAATATCTCAGGAAATAATCAGTAATAGACTCTCCATTATTACCTTGGTATCGGCCATTTGTTATTTGATTCCTTACTTGGTATTGGACATTGGCGTTCCAATACTTTTCTAGGAAAGCTGTTTTGAACAACTCGTAGCTGCATCCTTCTCCCACAGTTACTCGTAGCCAATTAAGTTCGACAGATTCTAACGCCCTTTGAACTATTATCATCTTATATTGCTCGGGTACGCCTCTGATGACAAAATACTTTTCTAAGTCGGCCAAAAATTGTACTGCGTTGTCATTGCGACAATTAAATTTCGGGAGGGGCAATTCGCTTAGAAAATTCATGTGCACTGGTGCATACATATTTACGTTTTGCATATTTACTTCGCAATTATTGCTGCTTTGAGGAGAGACAGAAGGGGCGCTAACCTGTTCGTTCTACCTCTCTCCATTGTGTGTATGTATAGAACAATTGGAACTCTCAGGTACCGGCCCTTGCTGTCCCAGCTGTAAGCCAGTTACAGTATCTCTGATTTGAGATATCTCGCTTACTGTTTCCCTCAACATTTGTGTATTCTCTGATTGAATATTTGTTGCACGTGCTACCTTTTCTTTTAACTTCTCCATGTCAGCTGCTATACTATTGTTTACAGTGTCAAACCGGTCATTTATCTCTTGTACAAAAGTTACCTGTGTCGTGGTCAGTTCATCTAATCTTATTCTTTCCTTATTAATTTCCTCCCCTATTCTATTTTCTACTCCTGCAACGAGAGATTTGGTAGCTTCTAGGTCACTTCTTATAGTACCTACTTCTCGCTGCAGGGCCTCTTTTACAGACTGGATTTCCCCTGTTATTCCTTGAATTCTGACAGTGATTCTAGTTTCTGTTTCTTTCCCTTGGCTTGTAATTTGACTTACTAATTTAGCTTCTAGTGTTTGGTTCTGTCCTACTAATTTAGCTTCTAGTGCTTGGTTCTGTTCTACTAATTTAGTCTCTAGTGATTGGTTCTGTTCTACTAATTTAGCCTCTAGTGATTGGTTCTGTTCTACTAATTTAGCCTCTAGTGATTTGTCCATAGCTTCTAGTGTTTGGTTCTGTTCTACTAATTTAGCTTCTAGTGATTGACTCTGAATAGTCATTTGCGCCATGAGTTTCTGGAACATCTCTTGTAGATTTTCCATAACCCCAGGATTGTCACTTCTCCTATTTACATTTAAGCTACTTACACCATTTACACCCTCATCTACTGATCCTATAACATTGCTTTCCATTATCTCTTCATTAACAACTTCTAACTCTTTCTCTGTCTCCATAACTATTTGTTCCCCAGAATTTTCCATTTTAAATTTATTCTGTACGATCTTCTTATTTCTCAAAAGCATTGAACTTCCCCTTTAAATTTTCTAATTTCCCTTCCAAAATACTTATTACTAAGACATTACATAGATATTGATCTCAATGAATGATATTACATTTACAAGAAATATAAATTGAGTATGTGTAACTCACAGTTCTGTTGTACGGCTGTGGTGTTTATGTGATGTCTTTACCAATTTTTGTCGTGCTGCTCGTCGTCTAGTAGGCTCAGTTGATGTCGAAAGAACTTGAACTTCTCTCTTGGTTGGGGGAAAATTCTATGTAGTTGTTTTTGCCGTCTTCTTCGTAGTCTCTGCTGTCCTCATCGTAGTTGTCGTCGTCGGTCTTCTCACTTCTCCTCGTAGTCGTCCTTCGTCGTCGTTCTTCTCACTTCTCCTCGTAGTCGTCCTTCGTCGTCGTTCTTCTCACTTCTCCTTGTAGTCGTCCTTCGTCGTTACATTTCACCCATTTCCTACAATTCGAAGCCCCACGTTGGGCGCCATTATGCGGCATACCCGCATGTCAGATTTCAAATTGGTTGGTGTTTACTTTTGATTTGGGTTCTAATTGGAGCTATGAGATCTCTTGTCCTCAGGTGAATGGTTGTAGGAAATGGATTTGTTGTTTGTTGGCTGCTCAGTTGTCTCAATAATACACTGGTTCGTTGCAAAAATGATTTAATTTAATTCTCACTAAGTTCGTTGATTCAGATTGATTTGTAGCGGTGACCACCTGTTACTAAACTTCCTAACAGAATTCTCTTAATTCTTTATACGGCGAATACTTTGCTATTATAAACTTCTTCTGCTGCTTCTCTCACGCTGGTTGCATTATTCTTGACTTCCCTACATTTCGGACTTAGAAATCTTTACGACCTCTTCTTCACGCGCACTAACACGTCTTTCCCCTCGTAGTATGACTGTTGAAGTGATTTTCTCTTACGCTGGTTGCGTTATTCTTGACTTCCCTACATTTCGGACTTAGAAATCTTTACTACCTCTTCTTCGTGCGCAATAACACGTCTTTTCCCTCGTAGTATGACTGTAGAAGTGATTTACATTTCGGACTTAGAAATCTTCCCTACTTCTTCTTCACGCGCCCTAACACATCTTTCCCCTCGTAGTATGACTTTTGAAGTGCAGTTTCGTCTACTCTGCGATTCAGTTCGTACTTTATTCTGATCCCTACTCTAGCCCTTATCACATGACCAAAATAACTCACCCTTCTTCCTATTTCTCAAATCTTACATTATTATTGGTTTCTCATTTTATTTCGATTTTTCTTTATTGGTTAGCAAAACTCATCGAACTCATTGTCGTTACATCCCACCGTGAGTTGGGTCACGCCTACCCTGGGCTCTTTGTAACGGTATACATCGTTATCGCCTCAGCAAAGTAAATCCTTTTAGGTCTTACGCTTGACCGCATCTAGAAAACCTTATTGTTCCTACACATTTTTGCTTATAGTTCTCAGACATTGAACCTTTCCTTAAACAAAGAGGCTAACGGTCACCTCTTCCTGTCTCCCCGACTTGTGTTCAGATTTTACAGAAATATTTTCTCTCCCTTACATGGATTCTAGCATGTTAGTTGTCTTAAATTATATTCTTCCCATCTTATTCTTAATTAAACCGCTATTTTAATCATTACTCTAATTTCATTCGAATTTCATATTAATATAACAATATTTTATATTCGTTTAGCAAAGCATTTTCATTAATTTATCTTCTTTTTTTAATTCTCGTGATTTCAATTAATTCGCCACCTCCTAATCGCTGTCTGATACTGCGGTTACAGTTTCTCATAGGGAACAGTTTGTGCATTTAGTTCAACGGGTATTTTTACCTTATTTCTGTTCCTGAGGCTGGCCCCCTTGCTCAGTCGCTAGAGCACCTGCCTGTCGTGCGAGGGGTTCTGGGTTTGATTCTCGGCTAGGGGTGGGAACTTTTCCGCAACCAAGTGATTGTCCGCCTCGGTAGCTAGATGGTAGCGTGACTGCCTCACGTTTAAAAGGTCCCGAGTTCGAATCTCGGTCAGGGCGAGCTACCTGAATGAGGTTTGCCCGGGGTTTTCCCTTACCCTGAAAGACGAATGTCGGGTAACTAAAGTCCATGGACCCCGGACTCATTTCAGCACAATTTCATCCATTTCATCCATTGTCCGATATGACTTAACGTTGGAGGATGTAAATTAAAAGAAAAAAGAAAGGCCAACCAGTGATTCCCCATCTTCCCCAGAGTCTGGATATGTGTGTGTATACACATGTATATGAAACATTTAAGAATGCTTATAATTATTTTATTTTTAATTGAGTACATTTTTGTAGTGCTAAATATCATTCGCAGTATTTCCAAAGAAATGTGTAACATTTAATTTCAAATTACAATAACAAAATCACTACTCATTGTTAAATTAAACATGCGCTTCAACTATATTTGCTACATAAATCTTTGAAATTTTATAAGCAATTAAAGACAGAATGGGGTGGCAAAACTGGAAGAGAAGGCATAGCATGGATGAAAGTAGGAATATTATACTTAAAAGGTTGAGAAGTAATGAGGTAGGAATATGTGAATTTTGTGGAGATAAGTAAAGCACTGTTCATTACCTCATAGAATGTAAGGAGCTAACAAATTACAGGAGAAAAATATGGGATAAGAGATGGGACAGTGTAAGTAAAGAGATATTGGCGGTACGCATGTTAACGGAGATGGGAGAAAATAAAAATAGATGTATAGGAGATTTCTTATATAGGATAATAGAAAAGTGGATTAGGATAAAAGGAGAAAGGACACCAAGCTGCTCAGGAAAACCAAAGGCGACCTGAGTCAGCAAGTAAATCTTAAGGTGAGCAATTTCGTGTATTTGTACAGGAGGTATAATACAGCATGTTCTATGTTAAATGTTATTATACTGAATTTGTAATAGATACTGTACAAATAAATAAATATCAAATATCATATTTGCTACCTGATGATTATGTTAATAGAGTATTCAACAGAAAGCAATTGGCAATATTCACCTTTCACATTTTTAATTTTGCTATAAAATTACATTTTTCCTAAAGACTAACATTACCTAGGTAGCAAGCTAGCACTTACACTGCTGCCGACATATGAGGTTGACATTGAATACCGATCATGCACTGTCGATCCAATCTACGTTGGTAGTAACAGGCTTAAAAATGGTCCCTTTGTACTCAAAGCTCTCCAAAACTTGGGCTTCTGGTGAAGTCTATTTAAAATTTTTGAAATGAAACCAATACTTTCTTATTCACTATGATTATACAGTATTCAATATTTCCTTTATAAGAGGCATTACAGAAAGTAAAAAGGTTATTTGTGTTACATTGATTATGAATGCTTTATTATAAAAATAATGAGATCGTCTTTATGTTTTGTGTGAACGGCCAAAAAGTGTTGGAGCTACTTCCGGTAGCTATCGACGAGAAGGGTGATCCATCTGTGTGCGCCGCAAGGTTAGGAAACAAGCTGTACGTGCCGGCCCTGCAAGTTGCATACTTTGCTTTGAGTCCCCCACAACAGGAGATGGATGGTAGCACCCGGAGTGGGCATTCATCTGTCGTAAACACTTCCCTCTCCCTAAGGACACAACATCGCATGTTTCCCAAATGCTGGTCACTTCCCTCTTGGTCACTTCCGTATTTTCCAAATCACGTAAAGATGTCTTCCATCAATCACCTTTCAATAAAAAATGTACAATCCTCTACAGGAACTTAGGTCCCATAGACCGAAAGTAACTTCTCACTGCTTGCAGATTATCAAGTGGTGGAAAAGTTATCGTTAACACTGCCGTTAGATATAACCCTATACAGTTGGCACGGTTAACAGTGCTGTGTATAGGTAGAAGATTGGCAGCCATTGACATATTTTCTTTTCTCGGTAACTAACTCTACCGGCATTTCACTGAGGCGTAGTTGAAACTCATGAGAAGGCAAGGCGATCACACTCGGCTGCCAACGTAAAATATGTTCCCGCGAGTAAAGCATATTTCTCGGTTCTTTAACTATCATAAGTAGAGGAAACATTGTATTACATCTAAAATTATGTTGGCGAGTTTCAACAGAAGTACTTGTTCTGTGGCTAATTAAAACGATTTGTAGGAAAACGTGTGAATGTAATCTCCATGAGCTGCATAATTTTCGTTGTTTGGTCTTCTTAAAAGGGACCCAATTTTTTTATTAAACCTAAGATATTTGATAACAAAATATATTCTTAAAATTTTTTTTGGCAAAAGCTTGTGTATCACTTTGTTCCTAAGCAACCAACCCTCTCAGCCTGACAAAATCTGACTAAATCTCATAAGAGTACACCATTTTTACAATCTTTTTGTGCCATTAACGGTTCTAAAATACTAATTTTTGGTGATTTAAATTTTTTAATTGGGAAGGCACTACCTATTCGTTTATTTTAGCAGTGCACATGCAATGTAAAGTACATTAAATTTCAAAGTAATCGCAAGAGAACGCATCATGGAAAATATTAAGGACTATAGCTTTAATTCGATTCTATCTGCATGCCTTACGAAGCGATTTTGTTAATTATACTGCTTTGCCCTAAATACATGGACAGTTTTGCTTTCTGATATTAGTAAGGGCAAGATTGTACAGCTAGATTTCACAAAAGGGTAAAAGTACTTTTAATAACAGTAAAACAATTATGAGTTAAATCTACGAGGACTGTCCGTAAAATAAGGTCTCCAAGGCACTGGAGGCGTGAGGAACGCTATTACGCGAGATCTGGCAACACTGGCGTATAGCTTGGTTTCACCCCTTCAAATCCCCACCAAAACGAACCCGTTGCAACTATTAGTCTTGGCTGGGCAGCCGTTTGCGATGGAGCTTCCTATCACTTCCGCCCCCAAGTGCGAGTTACGAGCAGTGATCCATTTCTGGAGTGCCAAGGGCACTACCCCCTCTGAAATTCATCGTCAGTTATGCGAAGTCTATGGGTCACAGTGTATGGACCTCAAAAACGTGCGAAAATGGGTCAGAGAGTTCAAAGACGGACGTACAGACGTCCATGACGAACAGCGTTCTGGTCGGCCTTCGTTTTCAGCCGAAACAACTGCAAAAGTGGAGCAAGAAATGCTTAAAGATCGGCGTGTGACAGTGCGAACTTATCCCTGAAGTCAGCAAGACTGCGATTGACAAGATTTTGACCGAACATTTGCATTATCGCAAGGTGTGTGTGAGGTTGGTCCCCAAAATGTTCACCGAAGACATTCGGATGGGACATCCTCACCCATCCTCCCTACAGTTCAGACTTAGCACAAAGTGTTTATCATCTGTTTCCTGAGTTGAAGTCACACCTGGGTGGAACACATTTCCAGACCGACGATGATTTGAAAAACTAGGTTAAGCGCTACCTGCGCAACTTGGCGGGAGAGTGTTATATGACAAGCGTATACAAAAACTGCCACAGCGCATGCAAAAGTGCATCGATCGCAATGGTGATTACGCTGAAAAATAGCTGTAAGTTCCGCCTTTCCATCAATGTAACATTCATTGACAGTAAACATTTCTATATTAAATAAAATTGGAGACCTTATTTTACGGACACGCCTCGTAGTAGCTAGAATTACCGTTAATTTTTTATTTAGTTGTAGTCTGTAGAGGTAAGCCTTTGCATTATCAATAAGCATTATTTTAATCGCGTTTTACTCTACTACCACGCCGAGCGGGTGAACCATTTGAGACCATGTCGAGACAAATCCATCGGCAAGTAGAAAAGAGTCTGGAGTAGAATTTAATCCTGTAGGATTTTAAATGAAGAAAGGTTCCTTTCCCTTTACAGCTTGTGTAAAGCTCAGCTGCACAACATGCAACTGTTACTTATAGTACCCTAAAGTGCATATGTGTGCGATTTTTTGTTAAATACCCGCGTCACGCTCGGGGATAGGTTACCGGCAAACCAACTTAGTACCCGCAAGATTAACTGCAGTCAGTTTTCCTGAATCCTGTAAAGGACCACAAAAACCTAGTTTTAACTGCTGATAGGAGAAAGGTTCTAGAGCAGGGGTATTGGAAAACCTATCTCTTGTACTCTCACTGCATGGCTTACAGCTTAATTCCTATTACTGTTTACATGTCAGTTGTTTTTAAAATAGTTTGATATCATCATCATTAATATGTTAAGTCATTGTATTTTTAACTGTTAAACAATGTAACTTCTAACAAACGCACAAATCTAACTTTGTTCTTCATCTAAAAATTATGTATTAATAAATATTTTCTTTCTGGTCTTTATTATCGCGGTTTACTAATGACCCATTCTATAGAATTCTATAGAAAATTACTTAATTTATATCTTTGTCACCTAAAAGAGAATGCTTTAAACTGAATGAACTACAACTGTAAAAGATTCATGCGTTTACATTTAAGTAAGGCTAAAGTATTTAAATTGCTGAAAACGTAAAGATGTCTGAAAACGAACAATTGTAAGAAACTAAGAAGTGTCAAGGGTTACATTTTTTAAAATTACGAAACTTTATTTAAAAGAAACATCAAAAATGTTTTCAATAAATGTTCAGAAATAAATAATTCCCTCTACTACAGAGTTTGCATAAAACATCATTCTTAACACGCCTGCAAATCAAAATTAATTGTTACTGTTAAAATTATCCGGCAGAAGCTTAGGTCATGTGGGTATAATACCAACTGTTAAGTCCTCTGCTTAATACAAAGGGAAAGATTGTGAAGTAAACAAAATGCCTCTTCTTGATTTTTTTTTTTTTTTTGTACGTCCTCCAACTTTAAGTCATATCGGACGGTGGATGAAATGGGTGAAATGATACTCAAAAGTGTCCAGCGTCCATGGAGCTTAGAGCTACCTGACATTCGTCTTTCAGGATAAGGGAAAACCCTGGAGAAAACATTATCCAGGTAGCTAACCCTGACCGAGATTCGAACTCAGGACCTCTTGAACGTGAGGCAAACACGCTAGCATCTACGCTACTGAGGCGGGCTCTTCTTGGTTCATAACAGGTGTAGGCAGAAGGAGGTCGAAGACCGTGCACCTTAAATACTTCGTACAGTCTTGGGCAACAGCACAGGTAGAAGGTAGAAAACTTTAAATGCTTATTTGAGGTATGTATTATGTACCACAGAGACATGATATTACCTTCACCCTGTGAAAGGTTTGTCAGTATCATTTGTCATTTGACGAATAAATTTTATTTAGTCTATGGGTACTCGACCAAATTTTAGTGGTCAACTGACCAGCAGTAGCTACTGTGCTATTTTCCACATTTCAGTGGGAGTAGCATGCGGTATAGTTATACCACTTCTCATTTTCGCGTTCCTACGTTGTTTCATAATTTTGGAGTAGTATACTAGCGACTTCTTGCCTCCGCGATACAGACACCGCAAAAAATATCCACTGGGCTGGTAACGTGATAAAAATAAAGTTTAATTAAACATATATGCTTGCGTTTTCGAAGGAACCTAGCTCATTAACATTTTGCCTTGCAATAAACCGCAACAGATAATAAATAAAGAGCTAACTACAAGCCTAAGCCAGTTAACCTGGTACTCTAGTATTCTAGCACAGGTATTATTTATGCTGTTACATAGGATACCAGATTTTACTGCCAGTTATTTTGCTCTATACTGTCCAAGTTCAGCATTCAGGAACACGGATATATCGAGCCACTTCAGGCATTAAGGGCGTACTGAACTTTTTAACATTTGAAGTAGCAAAGAATTCCTTCTTGAATAGTGGATAAAATGTTAATTTTTTTTTAAATATCGGAATTAGTTAACCTAGTGAAACTCTGAAACTTATGTATTATGGTATTTTTCTCATTTTTCTGCAAGTGAACACGTTCCATTTCTAAAAGGTTGGAAGTAAACCTCCAAAATTCTTCCTTAATGTAAGTGAGCAGTGAAAGCTAGATAGGTTGGTAGTCTGCATATTTTGAAGGTCAGATGAGATGAGGTTTTATTAATGCAGTACGAGCATTCAGCTAAGAAATTAGGGTGAATTTAGTTTTCTACCTATAGTATTAATTACGAGTAAGCATGGCCCGCTGAAAATGACTACGACTGTGGTTGAAAAACACGTTTACGGAGGAAAACGTTGAACATCTAAAGACTGAGTGAGTACTCTTATATAAATTAAAGCATGCCAGCTACTCGTAATTAATATAAAGGATGTCTCACTTTAAATACTTTGACAATTCTTTATAATATACTCTACCTATAGTTTCAGTATTACAATTTCTCCTCGTAGTACCAATAAAATGTTATTTCAATAGAAGTCGCCGATACAGAATACTGTCTCGGAGAATGCAAATGTCTACTACAAAGGGATTAAGTGTGGATCACCCAGATCACCTTCGTTATTTGCCACCGAGAGAAGCAATAACGGAACATTTAAGGACAGACCCTGACGTCACGAGTCAGAAGGGAAAAGCCGAGCCTCTTTGTAACGCTAAGCTGATGTGCAGTTTGATTTCAGCAGAGATGTGTGACCTGTTTGTTCTGTATATTTGCGGAAGTGAAAACAATTATAACTTGACGCTGTGCTGTTTTGGTAACAAATAAATGCGTTTAGTACAATTGTCATTTAGACACAATACGGTCGGGCAGCTGACCGTGCTTATGATACGAATAGTGATGCTCTTCAGGGTCGGCGACTGTTTGGTTGCAGAGATAATCAAGCGGCAATTTTCCGGTGTCGATACAAGGAATGCCTTCGAGATGGAACAAGATAATTCTGAAGCTTTCCTTCCCTCAGGTGACACCTTCAGTCTTTCCTGTACAGAACCCCCCTTTCCAAATTTCAAATTTTCAACACATTTCTTGCATCTGTTTATGCTTCATCCATCACTAAATTTATCCACTGGCATAGTAACATACATTTTCGCATTAGAGACTCAAAGTGTACATACATCCTGCACTACATCTACAATTTAATTCAAATAATTGTTAATTATTTGCTCTACAATAAACAAACAAACAATTAATGGACAATTAATTCAATGGGTGATTATTGCTATAAATAAAGTAAAATTCTTTAGTAAACCAATGAAGTTTTCCTACTTATGTAAATATTTTTATATTGATAGGGTGCAATCCTGAGATATAACACAGTAAATATACATCCTGTACAATATTAAATGTTTCTATTTCCCAAGTTGCGAGCTCATCAAGATGCCCATCAATGGCATGGAAAACGGTTTTTATGTTTAATCCACAACTTGTGTCTGAAAGCCTTCCTTATTTACCTGATGTGTATACAAAACTGTACGCAAAATATATTTATTCTTTGGCATTAATACCACTTACGAATACAACCATAAGACCATGAAATCTTTCAATTAGCCAAAAATTCGTGAAATTGTTATAATTTTTGAAATTGCTATCTTTCAGGATATAGAATGGAGAACGCTAAGAGAATGGCTCATTATTAGGAGATCTTGATCACAAACTGGTATTACATTTCTTACATTTAAAAACTGGCAAACAAATGACACAGTGACATATCTTTAAAATACATAGCGGAAAAAAATATTTAGATCTCTGTAAGTTTATGTAAAGCTAATTTTTTTGAAACTTAAATTTCTCTCATGTTTAAAAGGATGTCACTTTCTATAATTTTTGCATAAATATTACTGATTTCAAGTACAGAATTCATATATTTTTGTCTTTTAATGCCTCTACCATTGAATGTAGGAAAAAGAAGCTTTGCACTCAATTAAAACGAAATACCGAGAATTCAATGGAAAATATGGTTATGATTCCCTCTGCATTTGAGAAATACATAATTGTTCGACGAGTGCGTTCAGTCTGAGATGTAGAGAGAGAGAGAGAGAGAGAGAGAGAGAGAGAGAGAGAGAGAGAGAGAGAGAGAGAGAGAGAGAGAGAGAGAGAGAGAGAGAGAGAGAGAGAGAGAGAGAGAGAGAGAAGGAAAGAAGGATTGAGTAAATCATGTATGATTAAAAAAAAGAACGCAACAAAATCTCAAATAGACATAGATTTCATACTGGGATCATAAATTGTTCAAGAATGTAAACCTAAGATTCTAGCGCAAGGAATTATTATTTGCAAGTAAAAACTTGGCTCTACATTTTGTTAATTTACTTAAAAATAGACCAAAGTCTT
Organism: Mantis religiosa; assembly: GCA_030765055.1. Taxonomy (NCBI): domain Eukaryota; kingdom Metazoa; phylum Arthropoda; class Insecta; order Mantodea; family Mantidae; genus Mantis; species Mantis religiosa. Next base: position 73,373,515 of record CM060947.1, on the reverse strand, counting down.
CAAATAAAATAGCATATGTTCGACATATTAGCATAAGAAATGTAACATATGTAAATCTTGAACTGGCAGCAAAAGACTCTAATTCACATTAAAAATTTTATAATTTTATATAAATGGGGAATTATGAGAGATTAAAATTATTTAGGAAAAAGCTGTACAGCTCGTTAAAATGAGCTGTATTAAATAATATTTGTAGTTTACCATATTGGAAATACTCACTGTTCAAATTGTTCATTAATATAATCAAAACCTTTATAGTATATCGTTCTTTTGGTCCTCGAGCTCACGAAAGCAGAATATTACACATGCATAATAATAAATCAAGCATGTAACATACAATTTATGCCTGAACAGCCTCCAGATGCAGCATCTGCTATAAAATATAAATCTTTAATAGTTTATACCGATATCTGCTCTTAATACTATAAAAAGAAGTTTCATTAAAAAAGGCGTAAAAATGTGTTACAAATTAATATGGAATTTTAGTGCGTGGATAAAGTCGTACATTTATTTACTATCCAATTTTTGATTCCTATTTTACTAAAAGGCATATTAGGAATATAGTTTACAAATATATGAATATAATGCAATTTACAAAAGCATAACAAATTCAATATCAAGCTGACAAACAGTAAACATCAAGATGAATCATTTAGCTTAAGAAATACTTTGTTTAAGAAAGCCATGAAATATTGATAAGTTTTGTAATTCATCAGAATATGTGTAAGTGGTTTTCATAAAGTGTAACTTAGGACTGATGCAATATTTTTCAAAACAGAAAAACGGGCAATCAAATAAAATGTAAGGAACATCTTGAAGATGATTTCCACAAATACAATGAGATGTGGATTTGATATTGAATCGAAATAAGTAAGCTGAAAATTTGTCATGTCCAGTTAAGAATTGAGTGAGAACATAGTTAGGATTAACATTAGGAACATAGGAACATAGCTGATGACAATATTCTTAAAAGTTTGCCTCACATAAGAAATGGGGCATAGAGTGTAAGTCTCTGGAAGATTTGAGGTCGCAGCTCTCTTTGCAAACTCATCTGCACGTTTATTTCCGGCAATCACTACGTGTCCTCTGGTCCATTTAATACACAGATGAGAACTACATAATAAATGACTTCTTATTTCAGCTACAATAGGACTGCTGTTTTTGGTATCATTCAAAGCTGCAATTGCTGCTTGTGAGTCACTGTAAAGGCGAGCGGTACATTGTAACAAATGATATAGACGTACATTGTAACAAAATAAATGATATACTTCATCAAAATTTAGTAAGCAGTTCATAAAATGGTGTGGTAATTAAAACTTATTTATTACACTCTTGTGTCACAGATACGTATTCTTCCGCGCTCCCTTTCCTTCGCATTTTCCCTAACTAGCTAATGTACACCTTTGAATGACAGTGTACATGCTGAGTAATTTAACGGCAAGCTATGGACACATTGTCATAAGAGGTGCATGCGTTTTTCATCATTATGAGCTACAGGGTTAAACGATAAGACCCTTTTAACTATTTCTGATAACAATTTACATCTTTCGGTTTCTCAGGACAGATAGAACTGCGATTGTTAATGTGAGGCCCAAGGAGGAACTCAGCGTACTCTAACTGTATAGGGTATGACCGGAGAAATAGATACATTAACACATAGGTAATTATGAAAATATAAATTTGACAATATCTTTTAAAATATTAAAACAAACGTCCATGTGTGTCTGCCTGCCTCGGTAGCGCAGATGGTAGCATAACTGCCTCTTGTTCAAGAGGTCCCGAGTTCGAATCTCGATCAGGGTGAGTTACCTAGATAAGGTTTTTCCTGGGTTTTCCCTTATGCTTCAAGACGAATGTCGGGTAACTAAGCTCTGTGGACCCTGGACTCATTTGAGCATCATTTCACCCCTTCCACTCATCGTCCGATATGATCTAACGTTGGAGAACGTGAATTACAAAAAATATATATAAATAAATATATATACATATATAAATAAAAACGACGAAGTTACTCTGTACGTGGTAACATCTGTTTAGATTAAAGAAAGTATAAAGTAAAACTTCATCTACTTTGAACACAACATATTGGAATGGAGTAGATGTACCATACAAGTCATTAATTTTAATAAAATTGTGCAAATAATAAACACCAAAATGAAACCTTTATTAGTGTAGACAGATACCAGACCACATTTATACCAAACACTGACAGACAATACTTTGCTATGGTAGCGAAGCATGTACTGTATGTCAAGATGGGATGTGGGATTAAAAACAATAAGAGAACCAGTCATCAACAGTCATCAAGTAGACAGAAGAATACCAAAATAACTGAATAACTTATTTGCAAAGAACGAGTTCGGTTAGAGTCCCCAAAGACATGCTTTGTTATTGCCCAATATGGAAGAGATTTCTGAAGTATTGGACACAAAAATTTATAGTGAGATCTAACAGGCCATTATTGAAATACTTGCAGGGAAAGTGATATTGTAAAATGAGGAAGTAGTTTCTATTACACAAAAGCAATCAAAAGTTGAGATGTTTGGGGCAAAGTTACATGGAACAGTTAAGAGATTCAGATATTTTGCAACATCCTGTATGTGGACAAGGGTGGCATGTTGCGCAATGGTTAGCAGACCAGCACGGTGGCGTCTGTCGCCAGAGTTTATTCTACGAGGCGCCCGGCTAATGTAAACTGCGACCGGCGTCTTCACGTGCTACAGGCATCTGTCTCCAAACTGTTCCTTGGTTTATTAATAGGGCGCTCTTCTAAACAGTTCACCAGCCTCGCTTGCCTTCATCTATTTTACGTTTTTCAAGCGCATATCTCCGTTTCCTACTTTTATTCTTTTTTCTGTACTAAATGCTTACATGTCACTCTAACATAATTAATTTATCTGCTAATAGATGTGTTTAAAACTTTGCCATACTTTTGTATAAGCACAATGTAAGAACCATTTAAAAACCCTAACCTCACAAATGTTTTGGGATTTAAAGATTCATACACAAGATACCGCATAAAAATTTAACTTCCCTTAACAGCAGAGCCTGTGACTGAATTAATTTCGGTTATTCTGAACAGCCTTGATGTAAACTTTCACGTGCATATGATAATTATTTTCTAACTAATTTAATAATGAATTACAATTAATCCGTATAACAATTAATTACACACACTGGCAAAACTTTGGGGAATTCCTGCAACAGTAAACCTGAAGTGCAGAAAAATACAATCGCCCTCCTTCCGTTTTCAGCCTAAAACAATAATATCCAAGTGTTTAAATGATTAATTTGCTTAATAAAACAACAAACTTTATTTCGGAAAGTTTTAAATACAAATTCATACACTTTCATGATTAAACATTTTTCTGCATTTTCTGCATTTTTCTGCCATGGCTGGGATTTGAACACGGAACTCTGCCTTCGTCAGATTGCTCTAACCATTGAGCTATTATGACCAACATGCCAGTGTGACAATTCTCCAACTGACTCGCATTATCCTATTAAACCACTAGGAATTCCTATATACACGTGATACAACTCCTTAATGGCAACTTACAACACGTAAGTACCTGCTTTATAGTCCAATTACTATTAGGTCTAATAGTAGAAATTAAACTGTTCTTTCCACCAGCCGTATGTAGGCCACGTTTTGGACAAGTGGAATAAGATTAAAAAATTTGGCTGGTGCCAAAGAACAATTTAATTTCAAATTTAGAAAAGTTCGTTCATTTTCGAACATTATTAACGCACAAGGAATATACTTTGAAAGGTGCATGTTTGAGAAAATTAGGCCGCGCCGTGGCTCAGTGGTTAGACCGCTTGGCTCTCACCAAGGCGGCTCGGGTTCAACCCCAGGCGACTGTAAAGTGAGATGCGTGGTGGACAACACGGCACTGGGCGGGTTTTCTCCGGGACCTCCGGTTTCCCCCGCCATCTCTTTCCACCGGTGCTCCATCTTTATCTCATGTACCATCAGTGTCATCGCCTGCGGTGCCGTATGTAGTAAAAGCGGGCGTTAAACACTACACATTTCATTCCATTGGAGAAAATTAAGGCACTGACCATAAAATAATTAATTTTCTCTTTAAAGATAATTTCGGTTTTAAATTATTCCATTTGGAAATACTTTTTTCAAAATGTGTTTTTTTTTTAATTTAGAGAGTCCCAAAAGTGGTATATCTACAGAAATATATATATATATTGATTTTTGGGTGGGATGAAAATATTCCTCTGCTTACTACCTATATGTTAAGTGGTGGGGAAATAAAAGATGAGGTACTCTTGAAATGTGTGTGTGAAATGTGTAGTGTTTAATGCCCGCTTTTACTACATACGGTACCGCAGGCGGTGACACTGATGGTACATGAGATGAAGATGGAGCACCGGTGGAATGAGATGGCGGGGGAAACCGGAGATCCCGGAGAAAACCGGTCCCAGCGCCATGTTGTCCACCACAAATCTCACTTTGCGGTCGCCTGGGATCGAACGCGGGCCGCCTTGGTGAGAGCGAAGCGGTCTAACCCCTGAGCCACGGCGCGGCCAGGCACTCTTGAGAGAAGTTATCTAGGCCTTTAGTAAAGGTACCTAAGACAGATATTCTGAATAATAAATAAAAAGCATTCATCTAAAATATTTATACACAATGAAACATTTGCATTCAACGAATACAAGGATGTCCTAAACTTCATTAAACATTTAAAATGTTCCTACTTTTGGAAGCAATATTCATGCTACATCTTGAATACTGATAGTATATTATACGAATATATCTCTCTTGTATAAGGATCAGTACTGCATACAAATTATCAGTAAATTTATTATAACTACAAATTAAAAGGGGCGTGATCAGCGGCAAGGAAAAGAATACGACTGTAACGGAAATGTGAAGGGATATCCAGGTTGTATAACTTATCACAAAGGAGGCGTTGGAAATATTTCAATGAAATTGGCTTTCCTCGTGGAGCAAAAGTAGCAAAAGCCTCCTTACCGACGAAGACGCATTTAAGGATCTTCCTCTGCCCTAATACAACGCTAAATATTTATAACCTTTGTCTCGGCGGATGACAAATGCAGAAGTCGCCGACTAAAGCAATAAAGTGTTCCAGAAAACAATTAGGAGCATTTAAATGGTATTGTGGAGGGACATCCATTTCCTGCTGCCAAGCTACACCTTTCTTTCCTTATGCGACGCTACTATGGTTATTTAATTACTCTGTCACTAAGGAATTTATGCTTCCCAATAAAGTACTGGAGACGTTCCGCGTAGGTTGATAACAACCTGCGTGAGTGCAGTCCCACCAGGTGCTTCCAGCTTAATGAACCTTTGGTAATGAACGGAAAAGTTAGCACGGCAATAATTTAATGCTCCTATCAGGTTCACAATGATAACTCATAGAGAAAGTAATTGCGTAAGATAGCTAGAGGAGACATTGCTCTTTGGCGACATTCTTGTTTTATATGCCTGTCTTATTAATTCTCTATGCTGCACAGAAAGTTAGAATCCAGCAGTATTATGCGATAAGAATAAAGATATAAACCAGTCTATTAACTGACCCCACCCAACTTCATGCTTCTACACGTTGACTACGAAAGAGAAAAATAATAGGAGGTTACTGCTATAGTGTCTCTACTTTCGGAGGCATGTTCCAGGCCAAAACTTCTTTCAGAGGATTCCTATCACTAGCTTTTTATTACTTTCTCAACTACATGTAGAAGAGGTATTCCAGCTAAACATTCCATGCTTCAAGAAACCAAAACACATAGGAGAAATAGTTTGGATAAAATCAGAGTACGTTATAGATAAATAGTTAAGCAGATTTAGGCAGCAAATTACACATTAATGAAGAACTGTTGGAAAAATGTAAGAGTATATGCACAATTGAAGGATGAAAAGTCCATAGTAACTTCAATGAGTGGAAAACATACGAGGGCTGTTTAATAAAGAATGATCACAATTTGTATGGTCATAATTTTTCGCACTAAAATTCAATGTTATTATATTCTGTTAACTTAATGTGAAACAAACATGACATAGTAGTTTCATTGTTGGTACTCCTGGTTCCCGCCTTTTATGTTCAGTATCGCCTACCGTTGCAACGGAGGTAACATGCAGTTAAAGTTGATGTTAGAGGAAGATACGGAGTTTCTTTCAACGTAATTACTGCTGATGAAACTTAGCTACATCATTTTGATCCTGAGAGCAAACAGCAAAGCTCAATGTGGAAATCTCCTTCATCACCAACCCCCCAAGTCAAAAGTGGTTGCTTCTGCTGGGAAAGCTATGACCATCTCATTCTTTGATATTGTCACGGCAACAGGCATAAAAGTTTTGGCACAAATAAGAAAACAGTCGGCGGATAAAGTTTCATAGTAATAATGAGCCTTGCTAAGCAAGTTAATGATAGCACGGCTATTGTAAACAAGCGCCGACAAGAAAGATAACTGAGGTAAAGGACTTGCCAGCATAGATTAAGTTACGCTTCTGGAATGGGATAGAATATTTGGTTTCTTTATTCTTCCGGAATATCTGGACTGATAGAGATTGTTCGGGTTCTGGTTTATGTTAGAACAATCTAGAATTACGAATTAGGTATTTCAGTACGTGACGGTTCACAAAGTTAGTTAGTTCTAAAACAGTGAGTTGTGAAACAGTGTTGTGAACGACAGACAGCTGGAAGTGTTAGTGTAACCGGAGCTAATGATATAATCTGTTGTCACTGTTTGTTATTTTCATTGACTTTGGTAGACAGACTGGTTTACGTAACGTATTGCTGCTGTAATCTCTAAGAGTATTTCTACGAAAATAAATGAGATTTTTAATTTCTGCAACTCTGCCTTTTAATTCTACTAACCCACAAGTCAATATTCATGGAATGGTTTATCAGCATGTTGTACCTGCATCCAGATCAGTAACGGGAGAATACTACAGGCATGTCCTGAAAACATTTAAAGTGCGTATCAGGCGCAAAAAACCGCATTTCCGTGAAGCAGGCTGGATACTGCACCACGATAATGCGCGGCCGCATATTGCCAATGTTGTTGCTGAATATCTTGCAAAAGTCAACGTGAAGTGCATTCCTCACTCTCCCTATAGTCCGGCTTTAGCGCCATGTGACTTTTTTCTATTCCCTAACTGGAAGAAGTACCTTCGTGGGAGGCATTATCGACCATCAGAAGCAGTGGTGAAGGCTGCGGAGGCGATGTTTGAAGGATCTCTCAAAATACTTTCCATCATGTCTTTGTAGGCTGACAGAAACGCCAAGACAAGTGCATCGCATTCAGGGGAGACTATTTGGAGAAGGAACATCAAAATTATGAGGATGAGTAAAGGTACATTGTCCAAAAAAAGTGTGATCATTCTTTATTGAACAGCCCTCGTCTATCTTAGGTTTTGTGAATTTAGAAGAATTGCTTGGTTTCGTTGAATAAAAAAATAAATAAATACATTTTAGTTAATTGATGGAAGTTAATCATTTCTCCACACTAGCCGTATATTGGCTAAGATATTTGATAATTAGAGTCAACATGAAAAATGCAATGCCATGACCGGGATTTGAACCACGGATCTCCTGGTTTCCGTCCAGTCGCTCTTAACCTTTGAGCTACTGTGGCCAACGCACCGTCATGATATTAAATTCTCCAGTTGACTCATATGTCTCATTTCCATCTGTAGGTGTTTATTGATGACTTTAATGTTGTAAAGTAAACTAAGAGATTAGCTGATCAGTAAGTATTGTAGCAACTAAACTCACATAAATCTACTTCGATTGGGCTAGTTACTATGCGTATAACTAGAGTAAATTATTATGTTGTCTGTTTGTTAAGATGCCCGGGTGTGTGGTTCACGGCGTATTCATATTGTGGCTTTGTGGGTTCGTAGAATTAAAAGTCCAAGTTGCATAACTTCAAAATTCCCTTTATTTCCGTAGAAACATACTTTGGTCAACCCTTACAGTAGCAGAATTACGTCACATACGCAATTACAATCTTCCAAGGTTGCCGTCCACAGAGAGTTCACTTGCAAAACACAGCTGTATGCGGACGATGTTCTCCTAATGGCACGTAATAAAAATCTCAAGTTCTGCTTCCCGCCACTGCAACGGCAGCTCCGAGCGATCGGCTGCTGGAGTGAGAAGTGGAGGGTGGCGAATAGTTCCGGAAAGAGCCCAGCTCTTCTACTGGCTAAGGTCCAACACTGGCGACCAACGGGATCACTGAGGCTGCGGCAGAGGCAAATCCCTTGGGTTACCTCGGCCAAATACCTGGGTGTCCTGCTTGATCGCGGGTTAAACTTCACTCCCCACGTCAGGGCCAAGGCTGGACTACAACATGTTGCACTCAGGCAGTTATTCCCCATCTTCAAATCCAAGATGCCCACACACCTTAAACTGCGTCTGTATCCTGCGAACATTCCACCCATGATTCGCTACGGATGCGAGATCTGGGAATTGACGGCTCCGACTACAATCCGCAGACCGCAGATCGTGCAGAACCAGGCATTAAGGATGATCTATGATACTGGGCGCAGATTCCCAACTCATATCCTACATGAATATTCCCAAATACCATTCATACTGGATATGGTAAGAGAGAGATCTCGAACCCCCCACAACAAAATTTCTGCCCATCCCAACCAGCTGGTATAACCACCTGGGTCGGTATGACCACAGAGCTCCTCGCAGGAGCAGGAGAACGCCATGGGCTATTAGCCTAGGAGTATTTCTCCATCTTTCCAAAAACCTCAGAACCAGAAATGGGTCTAGAATCTACCCTTCACACAGTTTCCAACCCGCTCTGATCGTGCTGCCTGCACTCTGACTTCCTTCAAGCGGGGACACCAGGTGAAGGCAGCCTTGGGAATACATACCGCAGGCGGCAGCCTGAGCGGCTGAAACAACAGATCAAAGAAACCAATGCCCAGACACAAACGCTTGAGACCAACAGCATTCTTCTATACCGTCCAGATAAAGTATCACTAAGCGCCTAGGTGCTGTGGCGAAAACACCCCCACTCAGGTGAAACTGAATGACCTGATTCTTCTGCTTCTGCGATTCTCAACTTCCAATACGACTCCCCTGGCGTGTCGCGATTTCTTATATATACATCTACTCATATTTCTAGAATGAACAAGATAGCACCAGAATCTTCTAGTTATCTAACTTCATCTGTTTCGGCAAGCCTTTTATCTCCGCGCTATCTTTATCTGTTTCGGCAAGCTATTTATCTCCGCTCGGCACTATATGTCACTTATCTCCGCGTGCACTATCTGTCTCTTTCTGCGCGTCGGCCGCCAGTCGCAGCAATACTTATATATTGTGACACAGGTGCAGCAAATGAACACTTGCAGATCAAGGAAGGAATTTGAAAATAAGGGACGAAATTAGGTCATTTCTCTCACTTTTTTTCTCGGGCAGCCAGTCAGGTGAAAAGATGATTAGATATCAACATTTCTAGAGTGTGCATCTCTCCCATCATCATGAAATACTGGATATAACGCAACTATAAACAAAGACAAAGCACTAGTTACTGGGAGCGGAGAATTAAGGAGGCTTTGGCGATTTCCTCTGAAAGGAGCACACTTAATCGTGATGCTTTATTTCTTTTCAGCTCCTCCTGTAAACCGGCCTTATGAATGGAATTCTGACGAATTAAGAAGCAAAAATCAATACAGCTTGATAATCAAGTTAAGTAGTTACGTTTCTTTGATACAATTTTCTATACTGACGCAATCTGGCATTTAATTTACTAAAAACAGTCTTTTGTTCAGTAGTGCGAATTTTGATAGTGTTTTGTCTTTGTTTATAGTTGTGTTATATTCGGTATTTCATTTGTAGTTAAAACATTTTTGTAAATATCCTGATGATGGGAGAGATGTACACTGCCGAAACGTTGATATCTAATCATCTTTTCACCTGGCTGGCTGTCCGAGAAGAAAGTGAGCATATTCGTCGCCAGGAAAGCTTCAAGTCTTATTTTCGGGTTATTTCTGGTCTGAGATTCTGCCAAACACTTAAAACAAAAACATTTTATTCAATGATAGTAAATAAAGAAAATGAATATACGAAAATAAGGAGTATTCACAGTGAGCTATACAATGTGCTTGACCACGCTAGCCTCCGGAAACTAGTGATCAATGGATCACCTTGGTAGGTTGACCAAGTCAGTTAACTGAAGTAGAGTAGGCTGCCTACACAGAAAGAGTAATATTTAAATGCGGCATGAAATAAATGGCGAGTAGTTTTAACAAAAAAAGGTAAGTAAATGTAGTACGATTTAAAAGGTTAAATTAACAATCGGATATGCTTACGTATATATCAATTGTTAAAGGATTGAATACATGATGTTAACATCTGTAATGGAAACGTAAAATGCACCGAACGCGGAAATTGAAATCTCGGGTAAGAATGCATGATCTAGAATACACAACTAAACAGTAACGCAGAAAAATATTTCTAGCTATCAGTTGTGCGTTTTACTCAATAGAGAATGTTAGGGACGCCAATGAGATAGGTTGTAGAGATGTGCCCCTGAATGCAAGTAAAGAATTGTCCGCCTCTGTCCCTGAAGTGATCGAGAATCATTAACACCTTTAAGAGGCTCATGTTAACAATTTGCAAAGTATAAAGCTCGCTTAAACCTTCTCCTATTTGCTTTTGGACTTCATCACGTGGTAAGCTAATGTAGCAGGTAAGCTAGAAGCAAAACTGGTTTCTCATTAAGTGCCATGTTTCAACTGTCACATTCCAGTTAAAAGATATACATTATTACATTAAGGCACTCGAGATATACTGGTGTTTACAATTCTAAGCTTCATTTAAAATTATTATCTGAAATTAAGGACTGCTGAACTTGTACGTGTTTTACGCATCCCAAAAGATTTAGGGACTTAAAAGCCTTTTCTCTAGCTATTAATCAAAAAGCTTTTATTGCAGAGGTCTCAAGTCTGCTTACTGGGTTGGTAGCAGGGATGTATGTCGCTGTGACTACTTCGAAGCTGTCAACGACTTCTCACTGTGTACTATTTGGTTCAAAAGTTTATGAAATATGCGTTCTCAAGTTTATTACTTATTTCCTGAGTACCGGAGATGTGGCACTGAGCTGTACAAGATTTTTCTAATAAATTTCTTGTATTATAAAACAAAATCGAGTGCAATGAAACGTGCCTATACATATATCATTCGACTTTTTCACCAGCTCTGGTTGAGTCAATATATTATTGATTTGAATTCGAATCCAACATATACGCCTTTAACTTGTAACAAAGGACAGGCCGTAGAGTAGAGAACAACTGAGTGGCTGGAAGGCACGCTTTGCCTCGACCATCCACCCCAGTTCTGGATAAGATCCTCTAGGTATGGTTTGACGTCAGTAACTTGACACTCAGTATAAGCTATGAGTAAGTGTTGGTGTGAGGCTTAAGATCGAAAGAAAATGATGGAAACAAGAAACATTAAACGAAGCGGTGGAGCTGGGAGTGTTAGAGGTGGTTTAGTATATTTCTTATCAATTCAAACCCTAGATACCATTTAGTGCACTTGAATGCACAATAAATTCAAAAAAAAACACTGCAATGATAGTTTAAAACTGTTATGGGCTCAGAAAGCAGTAAACAGAGAGCGGATTGTAGGCAACTAGATAAATAATCACTCTTATGCCCGGTTTCACCAACAGATTTTAAAATCGACGTTAACAAATGCAACGTAACACTTATGTTAAATTTCTTGCATTTCACCAATCTATTTTCTGAAAATGTTAATAAACCTGTGTTAACGCCAAGAAACTTGTAAGTATCACAGCTATAGAAAGCTTTGGATGAGTCGTGTTATTTTCTGAACGCACTGAGATGCGCTTTTGTTTTCATTTTCGTCTGCACAAGCTGAAAAATGGCGGATGAACAAAATCATAAATAAAGCCGTGCGACAAATTTCTCATCGATGGAGAAAGAATTGTTAATTGAATTGGTGACGAAGTGTAAGGATATCGTGGAAAATAAGAGAACGGATGCGGTGATTGTAAAAGAGAAAGTTGTCACTGGGCAAATATTGGAAACGAAATTAATTCAAATGCATGTGTCACTACTACAAGCACCAAACAGCTTGTCAGTATATTACAGTGCGGACGATGGTTCTGTGCCGGTGGAGAGCGTGTGTGCAGTCGTTTAGAATCCAGTTGCTGAGCCTACACTCTTGGTCATACGCATTACACTGAAATGGCCAGTATTGTGGAGAGGTTTAACCGGGTAAGTTCTAACGCTTCGGTGTCATCAGGTTAAGATTTTAAAGTTTTAGAACTTGTAATTCTTAATCGCACTGGTGATTAGCGTTTTGTCTGCGTGTATGCGTTTATATATTTCCTTATTTAGATTAAATGCCTCCAATTCAAAGCAAACCTGGTGGAAAACACTTCACAGTAAAACCGCGAATTTATTAATAATGTCAAGCTATTCTGAAACGGGAAGCAGTTTGTGGCGATAGGCTAATAAAATACAAGGGAGCGTAACTGCAGCAACGAAAGTATCTGAGATATAACTTCGTAAAATAATTAAAAATAGGGGATAAATGTGAGGAACAAGGGACCTCCTTTGAAACATCTGGGTAGTATATCGTGTACCAGAAACAATCACTGTCATTGATGACTTTGATAGGTGTAATTCAATAGGTGTAATTGCATATTCAGGAGAAAACTGTGCCCACTGTCAAAATTTGGGGCTCCTGAAACTTCAAGATTCCATTACCTTTAGAGGGGGAAGCACTAGTTTAAAGACTATCTTATTTGGCATAAGTTTCAAGGGAAGAAAAAAAAACGAACAACGGGCTGTTGTTATAGGAAGGGTATATGAGAAATTGGCGCGTGTCATATTTATGTGTCATAAAAACGCTTAGAGAAGAAGGAAGGTCCATTATCTATGAAGATGAAACATATCTTCATACGAGAATCGGCTGACTCACTTCCATGTGCTACAAGCCACAAAGGCATCGCCCAAGATTTTTTAATATAAAATATAAATTAAAACATTTGTGAAAGCAAAGAAGTAAAACAGTAAAGCAGATCTGTTGTTTCTCAGTGGCTAAGATGAGGAAGTGCTCATATATCTTAAGGTATGCGTTTTAGTAAACAGGAATCTGTGAAATATGGCCTTGCTGCACTGTCCTCCATCTTCTACCGCTAGCAGAAGATGCAAGTGACGCTAAGGCATAGACTCTCTCCAGTGCGCGAAGAAAGAAGGTCACCGCCACAGAACTATCGCCGCTACTGTACATAAATTTAAAACGAGGTGCGAAGAAGGACAAGTGACTTGAACGTTTCAAGATGGGAGGTCGACAATGTATTATCCACATAATTCAAATTACAAAATCGCAAAGTTATTAATACTTGAAGCAAAGGCGAGATCGGCATATTCCTCTCGATGCACGTCCTAACGTCTCTTGTACTTCAGCAGTAATCTTCATAGCAACATATTTCGACAGCCTATAACTCCGTAAAAATTTTCTAGCTCCTCAAAATCATTTCTGCTCATAGGCCGTACTCTATTACGAATGCCATTTAGACGGTCTTAAATATAGCAAATCGACATCAGCAGCTGAGTTCATGCTCGCCATCTTGACTATTTACAATTGTTAAGGACTTAACATCAGAAATTTGGCTTGTTAGTTAACAAGATATTTAACACTAGTGTTACACTAACACTTGTTGGTGAAATGCAATTTTTGTTTAAACTATTGCCAAACTCGTGTTAAGTTGGTGAAATCGGGCATTAGAGTACGTAAACGCGAAGTACTGACAGAGATTCAGTGGTTACAACTACTTGGCTCACTTCTCTCTAATCCTCTAGTTGTGATGCTTGACAATGTTTGATCACTGAAGATCATAAATTCTCATTCTTCGTCAGGGACTTCATTTTTCCCTCTACTGGTGTCTTGAAGTAAAATATTATATAATGAGGATTGTGTGCAGAAAAAAGTTATAATCTGTTCAAAGACAGAGACAGTTGTATGTCAACAGTGCACACACATTATGAGCTGTAAATTCTTAATGTAACTGCATTAAATTGAATAGTAAAATATCAGAATAATGAATTCACGATCACTTGAATTAATTCTACGATTTTATTTATCATCCAATATGAAGCCAATGAACAACTTCATTGGCAAATTAATTTGAAATCGTTTCATTACAAACAGACCCGCGTGACATCCTCCCTGACTGAGGTTTTTTTAAGGTTTCTATCAGTCAGCATAACTGGAAAATGCCGGAGAGTTCTTCTAAACGTATGCCGCGTAACGTTTCCTTCACAAATTTATTTTCCCAATAAACCATCCAGGTTTCACTCCCTGTGTATTAATGTGTAAAAATGCTTATTTTAATGAGAACAGGATACAATAATCCGGATTTATTAAACAATAACTGAAACACACAATAATGGCCACGGCAAGATTGATGTAAGCTTGAATAAAAAAAATTAATCTAACCTCTCTTTAACTCATTCATAAGGTTATATAAACGGTGTTAAGTACTGCTAAGAAACACATGCTAACTTCGCTCGCGTTGATACACTTAGAAATATTAGCCATTCTCCCTGATGTTGGCGGCACTGTGGAATGATGTACATGCGAGTTCGAGTAATTAATATATAAGTACGGCACCTCTACCCTCATTTCATTCGTGTATCATTAGTGCCCACTGCCTGCCTTGCCGTGGTGCGGGCGCTGCGGACCCCTAGCACTCGTGGTACCTCCGACGTTACTAGAGGAACTTCGGGCCGAACATTCGAGCCCCTCACTGATTGGGAGTTGTTCGGATTTGGTTGGATTCGAGGGAGAAGTGGTTCCCGATACCCGTGGGAGATCGGGTACGTCTCCGGACGGGGTTGAGAGAAGCCATTAATATTCTTGCGTACTAGCCAGCATAGCTAGTAGAAGGGTACTACATCACCAGGCGGCCCCACCGAGGTCATATCGGTAGCCTTCCCATTTTGTAGTTGGCGTATCCACTTCCATCCCGTCTTGAGTCCGCAGGACCAGATGGTGGGGGGGGGCTGTTAGATCTAGATCTTGCCCTATGGAAAGCCCCACGGAGGCACCGGGAGCCATTTTTGGGGCAGCTCTGTAACTGCTTGGTCGAAGGAGGCCGCGGTCCTTGGTCCTCCGGGTCCAGGACTAATGGAAGTAGAACCTCTGGCATTAACAACAGTGCCCACTGCCTTCGTTGTCATATGCAGTAAGAACGGGTACCAAACGTTAATAGGGATTGTGAGATGGATAGAGAAAAGACGAGAAGGATGGGTGATTATACTTCCAGAAAGGTATCTTACAGAATTTTAGGAATATCTAGGTATACACAATATTCTACAATTGAGGAGTGAGAACCCTAGGAAAACAAAAATAAATACGGAGTGATTCATACTCTAGAATAGCATATAATACAAAACAATCAAATTTTACTATTTCGCAAAGAAATACAATACCTAGCTTTCTAAGCTATAGGTTTGAAGTTAAATGTTAGTTTTAAGAAAACCTACATTGAGTTAACTATGCTTTGTAATTGCTAATTACTGACTGAATACCACTCAAGACCAAATGACAAACATGCTTTAAGGTATCCTTCAAATTTGCTCCCATCCAATAGTAAGCTCATTGGAGGTATATTAACTATTTTACACCTACCATCGTCTCCATGGGAGAATAACAGCCTGAATTGCTGCGAAAGGTGGATATATACGGTACTAGTGCCGACATTGTGCATGCTCTGTTGCCTGTGTCTATGTGCCTATGGTTCTGTCAGTGTGATCTTGTGATGTATCTGACCCCAGGAATGTGTCAATAAAGTTTCCCCTTCCTGGGACAATGAATTCACGTTGTTCTTATTTCAATTTCCAGGAGTGTATATCAATCTGACTTTAACATTTGCTGTACAAGACAGAAATAACAAACATTTACCTTTAAACCATTAAAAGAAACCAACGAAGCGAACAGAACTACGCATATTGATAGCCTCTGGTCCATCTCCAAGCAAATATAAAAGATAGCGGAGATAAAAGACTTACCGACACAGATAAGTGAGGTAAATGGAAATTTCTAGTGACTTCTTGATTGATAGAGATCATTCGGTTTCTGGTTTGTTCTAGAACAGTCTAGAAATTTTCAATGGAGGTATATAAAAGAGACTGTGACACGCCAGATGAGAGGTAAACAAAGCAGTAGTAGTAAACAGCTGTGAAGTGTTGTAACGAGAGCTGATGTAACAGTTGTAATCAGAACGTTGTTGTGTGATCATCGACCTTGGTAGATTGTGTATATGATGTAAGACTGTTACTGTGAGTGTATTTCTACGCGAATAAAGAAAGATTATAATTTCTGCAAATTGGACTTTTAGTTCTACGAAGCCACGAAGTGGCACAATACTCTCCAATTAGTGACTAGTGGTGTCGTTCTTCTACAATTTTTGTTTCACTACTGTATA
The DNA here is from genome assembly GCA_030765055.1 of Mantis religiosa. Classification (NCBI taxonomy): domain Eukaryota; kingdom Metazoa; phylum Arthropoda; class Insecta; order Mantodea; family Mantidae; genus Mantis; species Mantis religiosa. The sequence continues at coordinate 73,357,054 of CM060947.1, read as the reverse complement.
GAGCAGGTTGTCGGATTTCACGATAACAAAGTGCTTAGAGGATAGGAGCTCCTTGGACGGTGGGCAAACTGAACAACAGAATAGGGGAATGGGTTAAAGCTCATGTCCCCTCGTTAACACCCCTCAGTAAACACTATAGAACACGGGAATCAACACTCGCCACATCTGTCTCGCTAGGAATAATATTGAATATGAGGTATATTTAATAACAGTGGTTAATAAATTAACGAGAAATTTTATGCTGAACAAATTTAGTACTAAAATGAAGGTTAAGGTTTTCATAACAAAGGAGAAATAAAAATTGTTAGAAGTTCTTAAACATATACCTGCCTTTGTATAGACATGAGCAAAGTTCATAAACAACTACAATTACAATTTTAATATATAACAATTGATAGAAGCAAAATTATTTGATTTTAATTATCTTATTAATGTTAGATTCAACATGAAAAATTCAATGCCATGGCTGGGATTTGAACCATGGATCTCCTGGTTTCCGTCCAGTCGCTCTTACCCTTTGAACTACTATGGCTAACGTGCCGTCCTGACATTAAATTCTCCATTGGACTCATATATATCCCCGGTAGACCACTAGGGGCCCTCGCATCCGAGATACACCGTTTGTGCCTTACTATCGTAAGCGCTTAAGTCCCAGGCTTCATCATTTAACTCTTATTATTTTAGTTAATTGTTGGAAATTAATCATCCATAAATTAACTAAAATATTACTGTTGTGTTTAATACTCCTCGAACGGCTCCTCATAAACTGTAATAACCATTACTATCTTTTTTAGTTTGTTACAGATTTATGAATAGGATATAAATATATTAAGGAGGGCGGATACCTCGCCACCTCAACCCACACAGATGAATTTTGGCCCCCAACAGAGGGAAGGGATGAACTGAAGGGACGTGGAACACAGTCCGCAGACAGAATGGCACAGAGTCATGAAAGTTGCTTACAAGAGAACTGTCACTATGCTCGACTGCTACGCACCTAAAAACCTGATGGTATAATGCCTACTGTATATAAACCATATGCACCAAAAATCTGCTGCGGAGTAGAATCGCAACGCACAAAACTGAAGCCTGGAAGGTACCGCTTAGAGTCTGTCTAGTGAACGCGAGTGCAGTTTGCCCCTTAAAGGAAACTCACCCTACCGCCCACTAATGACCGTCATAAATCTATCTCCACACTTCAGAAATGGAACACTGTCGTTGAGGACCAATAGCAACCCTGATTTTCTTGAAGTGACAGTCGCATGTTTACGCCACGTGGAGTCTCAGTTTCCAAAATACCAACTTCCAGTTGATCTGTTTCATTACGTGCAGAAATTCGTTGTGTGTCACGATGTGGAGACCGTGGGAGGAAAATGCAGTGGTAAATGCAAATGAAGTAGTAGATAGCTTTCAGTCAAGTGAAATTAATGAAAGTGATGACAATAGTGTGAATAAGTTGGTAAGTGTTGCTGGACCGAGCTACTGGAGAAGCCTCAAAAAACAAACTTATAACGGGAGCTGTTTCTAAGCAAATTCAAGCACTTGTTTTGAACACATATATAAATATGTACTAAAAATAATCTTGGTAAGGGGTCAGGCAATGAACCTGATGATAAATTTTAGGTATTCACAGACATACAATAAGAAATATTGTGATGAAGGGAATACCAAGGACGCCTTCTTTTGTTGCTGTAATTTACGTCCCCCAACGTTAAGTCATATCGGACGGTGAATGAATTAGGTGAAATGATCCTCAAATAAGTCCAGGGTCCATGGAGGTTAGAATTACTGGACATTCGTCTTGAAGGGCAAGGGAAAACCCCGAAAAAAACTTATCCAGGTAACTCTCCCTGACCGAGATTCGAACTCGGGACTTCTTGAAACGTGAGGCAGACATGTTACCATCTACGCTACAGAGGCGGGCACACCAAAGACGCTGATCAAGTGTGAAAACAAAAGGAAACGTTTCTCTAAAGTAGATAATTTCACATGCGATTTAATTCGTCGAGAAATTTATAGATACTATGCAAAAGGGAGAGCGCCCACCTTAGACGAATTCGTTGCACATTTGCAAAGAATTTGTGATTTCCTTATGGGCACTGCACTTTGCGTGTCCCCTAAAGAAGCTAGGTTTCAAATACCGCACTTTGAATAAGATAAGGGTTATTATGGAATCTAGTATAATTGTATGTATATATGTGACTATCGATTACATGACAGATTCCTCTAAATAGACTATAATACCGCCAAATTCTTTATATATATATATACATACATAGTTGTCAAAACTAAGGAAGTTTCGCAGTAATGGACATAAGATAATTTATTTAGACGAAACCTCGTACAATACCCATGACGTATCGAGAAAGGTGGCAAACTGGCATAACGGACTGCAAGAAGGAGGGCCAGGGTTGTTAAACGATTATAAGGGTTCGTCAAAGGAAGCGGCCGACGTGCACATGAGTTAACAAAACAGACTCTACGAACGCTTGCAAGTAGCTCTGGCCGGGAAGTGGAGAGACGGCGCTCCTTAAAATCACCCCATGTTATGGTGCCTATTTGTTCGTACGAATTCTGGATTCGTTTTCGGGTACTTCCAGCTATACTCCGCACTCTATCTTTGGCACACAGGCTCCACATAGAGCAGAGATCATGTTATCAAACGCCCAAGCGAATACAAAGATGAGCATAATGATAGTTTTCTTGTAAGACTTCTAGGCTCGAGGACCCATCCCAGTGCTCGAGCTGCCCACAGGGGTCAATGAACAACCCGTCAACCAAGCAGACATCTGGTGTTCGGAGGGATACTCTCTCGATTGAGCAAGCATCGACGCCATGTTTCTGGCATTGATATGCGCCACGAAGCTTCTGCAGATCTAAAGGGCGAGAAAAGATTTACTCGAAAAGAATTTGCAATTTAATTTGTATTAAATCTCTTAAATTATTAGAAATTTTCATCCAACTAAAATCTTATTTTCAGAATTTTACTTCTGAACAAATCATATCATCTGTTTTCATCTAACAATGTCAGCATTCTCAGAAAACACATCATGAAAAGTTGCAATTTTCTGGAAACTTCCATTGAAAAAAACCCTAAACCAGCTTTGAATAAAAGTTCATACCTTGTGAGGAAGGCATGAAGGACTCTGTTCCATTTAATGTCAGGACGGCACGTTGGACATGGTAGACATGGTAGCTCAATTGGTTAGAGCGACTGGACGGAAACCAGGAGATCCGTGGTTCAAATCTCGGTCATGGCATTGAATTTTTCATGTTGACTCAATCTTTCAAATTATATTCTTATTCTTCTTTAACTTCCACAGTTATATCACTATCTTAGTGTTAGGGGATTTTAGGCCCTCGTCCATTAGGCGTTGGGTTGAGGAACCGTAACTCTGGTTTGGACAGAGAAATCCAGGATGGTTGATCAGTCCAGTGCCCGGAACGAGAGTGAGAGAATTACATGACGGAATAAGGGTGAAGTGGATGAAAGCAAAGATAATGGAGGAATTTGGAACGATGGTGGTGGAAACCGAGATACCGGAGAAAAACCGCCTCAACGCCGCGCTGTCCACCACAAACCTCACATGCAGTCGCCTGGGATCGGACCCGGACCGCCTTGTTGAGAGTCAAGCTGTCTAACCGTCCGGGCACGGCGCGGCCACTCAAATTATATTAGGACAGATTCGTGTCATCAAATAATATGAGATGTCTTGTCGCTGGCCGTAAGGTTTACCCTATGCAATCTGTAAATCTGTAAAGGACGTTTATTTATATACACACGTAAACATGTATTAATTACATTTTACATAAAAATACTGAGGGGCGTTAAAATCACAAGTCTTACACTCCTCAGCAGCAGGAAGCAATAGATTTCACAAGAAAGTAAAGGATGTGACTGCACATGCTCGTTATTCACCCCACCCCGATTCTGCACGTAGGACGGATAGACATTGTACGGGGAATTGCTGCCGTCCACTTGCACTTTGACAAATGGTAATGAGTTGTGTCGGAGTAAACTTCGTCGTACTCACTCTCAGTCCTTTCTGAAAACATCGACCGTCACCGTTAATGGTCACTTCAAGTCCCTTTGAGCCTTTGCTAACGTTCACATTCAGATATTAATGAACGTAAAGCAATATCGGCAATAAAAGATGAGCGCTCGGAATGATTTCAGTTCATATAGGTCACGCATACACCCGTACACATCCAGAACAGAATTGCTTAACGGATGTTAAAAAATATTAATGTATAGTTTGTATGTACGATTACGCGTAAAGATATTTTTGAGGTATATCAGGGTGTAACATCTTTGCTTTTAATAGCTGGAATCTTGGACAGTCGGCTGTGCACTTCTTTAGGTTCTATTTAGATAAAATATTAAGGTTTATACTTATGAATAGCAGTCATGAAAGTAGAAAATACGTAGACTCAATTTTTTAATTTTCACTAGTCTATTGACCTCTCAATAATTGCTTCACTTCGTTACTGAATCGGCATACAGATCATTTACCAAGAAATTTTAGTCTAAGGCATGAGTCGGATAAAGATTTGGAGATTTCGAACTAGTTTGCCGACTTCTCGCACGAGAACCTGTCCTTGCGTGAGGGGAGGTAAAGTCTGTTTAGTTAACTGGTGTGCACGTCGGCCGATGCCTTTGACGAACCCTTATAATCGTTTTACAACACCGACCCTCCTTCTCCCAGACCGTTTTGCAAGGTTGACACCTTTTTCGATACGTCATGGGTATCGTACGAGGTTTCGACTAAATAAATTATCTTTATGTTCATTACTGCAAAACTTCCTTAGTTTTGCCAAATATATATATATATATATATATATATATATATATATATATATCGCCAAGCTACAATTCTACTGAATTCCATAATAACCCTTATCTTATTCAAAGTGTGGTACTTGAAACCCAGCTCCTATAGGAGGCTGCGGAAAGTGCAGTGCCCATAAGAAAAATCACAAATTTCTCGCAAATATGCAACCAATTCGTTTAAGGTGGGCACTCTCCCTTTTGCATGGAATCTATACATTTCTCGACGAATTTAGTCGCATGTGGAATTATCTACGTTAGAGAAACGCTTCCTTTTGTTTTCACACTTGATAGGCGTCTTTGGTATTGCTTTCGTCACAATATTTCTTACTGTATTTCTGTGAATACCCAGAATTTATCAGGTTCATTGCATGACCCCTTACCACGATTATGTTTCAGCACATATTTATATTTTCAAAACAAGCGCTTGAATTTGCTTACAAACTGTTCCTGTTATAACTTTGTTTTTGAGGCTTTTCCAGCAATACAACTTGGCCCATTTATTCACACTATTGTCTTCACTTTGATTATTTTCACTTGACTGAAAGTTATCTACTACTTCATTTGCATTTACCACTGCATTTCCCTCCCACGGTCTCCACATCGTGACACACAACGAATTTCTGCACGTAATGAAACAGATCAACTGGAAGTTGGAACTTTGGCAACTGAGACTCCACGTGGAGTAAACATGCGACTGTCACTTCGAGAAAATCAGGGTTGCTATTGGTCCTCAACGACAGTGTGGAGATAGATTTATGACAGTCATTAGTGAGCGGGAGAGTAATTTCCCTTGAGCGGCCAACTGCACTCCCGTTCACTAGACAGACTTTAGCATTTTATTTGCTCCTACCCTTACTTGCACACTAAGCAGCATGATTTGGATTAACAGTTACTGATATGCCCACAGGGTGATGATGATGATGATGGTGTGTATAAGGCCACTCAACTACAGCGGGCATCAGTGCCCTTTAAAAAACTAGTCATGGCAAACGCCAGATATAAATGGCTCTAAAAATCTATACAAGTGTAAATAAAATTACAAAAAATACACGTACATAGCAAAAATCAAACAAAAATATAAAAATAAATAAAATCAAAAATTACCAAAAATTCCCTTCGTTTAATTCTAGAAAAGAACCTAAAAACCTTCTGCACTACTTTGTTGTCATCCGCTAGCATTTCTGCAAAGCTGGCCGGCAGCTGCAGAGACGTCCTAAGGTGTGCTAGGCAAAAACACTTTAGCAGCACGTGTCAGATAACGCTTCGTTGCAAAACGGACACAGTGGAGCAGGTTCCTTTCTAAATAGATACCTATGGGTAAAAACGCAGTGCCCAATGCGCAACCGAGCCAAACTCACCTCGCGACGAGATGAACGACAGGAAGTAACCCAGGGAATCGGAAGTTCTTTCACAGATCTAAGTTTATTGCTGCGAAGAGCGGACCACTCTTCCTGCCAGCAGGTTTGCACAGCTCTCCGCAATACGGCCCTAAAATCTTACGATGTCACAGATGGTACTCGAACCCTGGGCTTCATGGTAGCCGTCTTGGCTGTTCAATCCGCCATTTCATTCCCGCGCAAGCCTACGTGACCAGGGATCCACGCATACACCACGTGTAAAACGTGGAGGGCGTCCCGGATACGCTGCACAATTGGGTGGTAGTTATACAGTTGCCGTAGGCTTTGAAGTACACTGAGGAAATCACTCAGGATTAAGCAGTTCCCCAACTTTCGTCTCCGTACGTGTAAAATGGCCCGGTATATTGCATAAAGCTTTGCACTATAAATGGAAGTGCTAGTATGGAATGCGAATGTATACGGTTCGGCTCCACACACATGAGCACAACCAACACCATTTGAGCTCTTGGAGCCATCAGTATAAATTATAACATAATCTTCATAACGCGATAAAAATTCTAATAAACAAGTGCGGATACTAAACATAGACATGTAGATTTATTGCATTTAGTCATGCCCAGATCTATGCCTACACGACTTGTAACTTTCCTAATGGGCATATAAAACAATACTTACTTCGGAGATAAATCGCGAGTAACATTTTTAAAATGCAGTATGGTTACTGCTATTGCTTTTAAATAATTTAAGAAAATTTTACACGAAGTTATAACATTTAACGTTATTCATGTATTTTGTTTATTTTCCAACGATTTGTACACGTTTTTAACATAGTCAGATGCCTTAACTGCATTATAATACAAATTTCTCGATTTTTAAAATGCTTTACATTCATACAGTTTAAAAGATCGTCTTTGGGATGAGTGATCAAAATGTAGTTCGCCTGTGGGAGTGAACATTATTAAGTCGCTACAGTTGGCGAATAAATAATTAGAACGCCAACGTTTTGTTAAAAGCATACATATCGAACAATTTTAATAATAACAATAATGGTAAGCATATAATTTGGAAATCTGAAAATACAAGGGACGCCCAGAAAATAAGTTCTGTTTCAATTTATCTCCGCTGCAGCGCTGCGATCGCAGTTCCACACATGCGCGGTAGACGCTCTATATCAAGGAGAAGAAACCTGCGCCATTGTCAGATCGCTGTCAGCCACGTACGCTTTATTGTGCTTGTTTACAATGTCAGTGTTGATTGAAAATCCCGCCGCTTGTGAAATAAAATCTGTAATTTGTTTTCTGAATGCTAGGAAAGTGAAACTAATTGAAATTTATCGGCTGTCAAAATGAGTTGTGTTTTTCACGACAACGCACGACCACACACTGCAAATGCAACGAAAATCCTACAGGGATTTGGCTGGGGCGTGTTTGACCAACCCCCGTACAGCGCTGACCTCGCTCCTAGCGACGTTCATCTGCTTTTGTATCTCAAATCTTTCCTTGGCGGTCAACACTTCAACAGTGACGAAGAGCTGAAATAAAATGTTTCCAACTGGTTGAAGACACAGGCAGCGAACTTCTATGAAAAAGGTATAAAAACTTGTTCCTCGCTATGACAAATGCCTGCAAAATTTCGGCAGTTATGTGGAAAAGTAGATTAAGAATTGTAGAATTTTGTGCAATAAATAATTTTTCTGTTTGTGTACACAATTTAATTTTATTACCAAACAGAACTTACTTCCAAAGTGGGCACAGTTTTTTTATTTAATTAGCTGTTTGGAGCATATAATTATGTAAAACAACTTTTATATACCATTAATAACAATTAGGTGTCGTCATGTGACAAAAACATGTATGAAATAATGCTAAGGCTGTTCACTAACAGCCAGATTGTGAGAGACAGGTTCCCTTATTTCATGCCGCTAAAACCCTCACTCCTATAGGCTGTTAGTTGAAGCTAAGTTTCCTTGTCCTGGCCAGAACTGCAGATAACAAACAGCCTGTCTATGCGTAGGTTGCCGTGTGGGAAACCTATATGCCAGGGAAACAGATGAAGATAGCGAAAGTCGCAGAAATGTGCATCTCTAAATTCAGAGCTATGTTTGTAGCAGATATCAAGTATAAACCTCTTAAGAAAGAAATTAAAGGAATACGTTCCTCTTCTACAGTCAAGTGTTATCTAATGTAACCCATAAACTGGAGAATTACAGTTCGATGAACAAGATTAATGGATGGATTATAACGTATCTACTTAACCTTGGCTTCTGATGAATACACATCACAGTAATGGTGTGACATTGTAAGTGGATATTTTAATTTAACATTTTAATGTTATAGTTCAACTGACATGGTACTTAATTGTTAATAAGAGTCCCATCACAATTAAATAACATTTTAACAGTTTTTTGTATAAAAAGGTTAGTTTTAAGAAAAGAACGAAGTAAAAATTTAATGGGTATCCAAACGGTGAGCACTCTCCTGTATGAATGGCCTCTCAGAGATTTAAAAATGACAGAGTAAAAAAAAAAAAATATAATATTTTCAAGAAAAGAAAGAATCGAAGAGTTTTTTATTAATGAACATAGGAAATAACATGATTGCACAAAAATCTCGGACTTTCAGTTCTCAGCCCTGAAAGTATCTTAATTTTTAACTACTAAGAGACAATCTTAGGCCGCGACTTGGCCTAAGACAATTAGACGGTTGGCCCTCACTAAGGCGGCCCGAGTTCGATCCAAGGTTCACCGCAACGGGCGGGTTTTCTCCGGGTCCTCCGGTTTCCCCCGCCAGCATTCCAAAGGTTGCTCTCATCTTTCCTATCACCTCATTTCTCTCGTACTATCACTTCCGTTGATGGGCTGATCACTCATCCCGGACTCTCTCTGACCAGAAAACCTCTGATTCTCAACCCGTTGTCTACGGGACTCGAATACGGGGTTCAGTGTCCCTATGTTCCGCATCAGAAAATACAGGAATTCATTATACGATTTGGTAACTATATAAAGATATTTAAAATGAGCAAAATGGCTTTCCCTTGCACTACTTATATCTTAAATTTATAGTTAAAAATTGCATGGTGCATGAACAAAAAATTTTCTGTCTCATGTTTAGACGCAAAAATGGTTTAAACAATATCAGTCTCATTCCTCTTTCATCCGATGTTTTCAAAGCTGGTACGAATCAGAGAAACAAAAAAGTTAATACATAATGATTATTCTATGTTTAGATTAGTTTTAAAAAATTCCTACGGCTTTGAACTATCCACTAATGTGAATAATGTATAAAGTAAATCTATGAAAGAGTCACATTTGGGAAAATTTTGGAAGGAAATTGAACTCTCTTAACGACCTATAATCTTTGAGCACACAGAACAATTTGAAGATTTTTGTCTTAAAGAAGTTCTCTCCTTTACAGCTTTGTCCTTGTATATGGAAGCATCCAGCCAGTGTTCATGGTGTGGCAACACTGAAACTCCCACCTTCAGAAACAGGGGTGTTGTCTACTGTACTGGATATTTTGATGTAATTGCATAGCATTTTTCGCGCCTGCTTATGTAAAAACTTGATATTTATCGCCACTGTCCGCCTTAACTTCTGTTCTGGAACCTATACTCAACACTAAATACCACACTTTCACCACAAAGTAACAATTAAAGAGGAACTGGTAAAAAACGATTAAGATTAAAAATGCTGAAAAGTATGTAGCACAGTGACGTCAGTCACTTCAGGTTACCTTGTGCTCTATCTTCAGAGCTTAAGAAAATCTTTTGATTTTAAGACGAAATTAAATACCATTCTGCCAAAGTTAAGTGCCTTAAATATAAGACCCAATATCTCAAATCATTTCAAACATTAAACATAGGTTTACAGGATGTAGATTATCTTCTAGTAAAGTGAACTATTTCCTAATATTAACTAATTTCCTGAATTAATAAAACTATTACTGCTTTAAAGTAATGTTATAATGTCATTAAAACCAAAGAAGATGTAGTAAAACCTAAGAGGAAGTATTTATCACTCATTTATAAGTTATCAATTGTTTGGTCTGGGAAAAAGATGACCTTGGCAACAAATGGCATTGTCAGAAGAAGCTCTTTCATTTGAAAACTAAGACAGAAAACTCTTGTTTCTTATGATATATATTAAGCACAGAGAAGCTATCATACTTAAAAGTAGTGGTAATTTTTCGAACAAACTCCTCCTAAAATTCAACAATCGATTCCAAAGTAGCATGACCTTTTCTGTGAAGTTGTGTATAATTCACCGTACAAAATGACATGTAATATCACTACATTTAGCATATAGGTAGTGCCCATAATAATGATGATAAATGAAACTAAAAAGTTAACGACTTTGTAAGAAAATCAAAACATTAAATTTTTGTCATTTTGTGCCGTTTAGTCCACTTTAAATTCTCTGGATAGTGTGACTGTAAACTGTTAATGGGAATTATTTTTTATTTTCCCTGTCTTCAGTAGGATAAATGTGCTGGACATTTGGAATTTGGCTAACAGAGCCCCCAAGGAATTTTTGGCTTACACTAACGTAATTATTCCTATTCCCTTGGTACTTATACTATTTGTAGCATTTCAACATTTACTTATCAAAAACTCTTGAAAGCGGGAATCTAAAGTAAAGAGCAGATTCAAAAGCTTAACATCTAACTCATTGCTGAAGACAGCTTAATATTAAAATACTGACGGCTTGTAAGTGTCACACAACGGACGAGAGGAAATCAATTATCCTTTATCTCATGATTGCACTTTGAAGGAAACGTTATTTTTTGTAAAATTATTGACTTTTCTGCATATTATGGAGATTTCTGATAAGAGCAATGCTATCATGAGACATTGTAGACGAGTGCCGAGAGAAATAGAAGCGGGCAGTGAAAGAGACGCACGCCGTTTCGGACTGGTGAGCGCTGGGCATTTGCCGAGAGAGCCACAGAGGAAGAAAGAGACGGAGATAGTCTGAACGTTCCCGCTGCACCATGAAAGTCTGAAGCTTCGGCAGCTTTCGAGAAATTTCGGCAGTCTTCGAGAAACAGCGGCTGGCTCGGGTATATATGCGGCAGAGGAGGCAGACATCCTACAGAGGTCGACTCGTCTACGAGTCGAAAGAAAAGGCAGAGGCGCTAGCAGATTATCTGGAGGCTCAATTCCAACCCAGGGTAGAGCCAATGGACGATGACCATGCTGACCTCGTGGAACAGGTGGTGGAGGACTTCCTAGAAGCTCCGCCCCCTGACCACGAGGAGTTCCACATTCCCATCGTTACCCCTAGAGAGTTAGCGACCACGCTTAACTCTCTAAGAACCAACAAAGCACCTGGGCAGGACCGTGTGACAGCGGAAATGCTCAAGCACCTTCCACGAAGAGCCGTGATTCACTTAACCCGGATTTATAACGCGTGCCTATACATGCGCCACTTTCCAGCTATCTGGAAAGAGGCGCGCGTGGTGTGCGTTTTAAAGCCGGGGAAAAATCCGGCTTTTCCTTCCAGTTACCGATCAATCAGCCTTCTCCCAGTTTTATCGAAGGTATTCGAAAAACTGCTCCTCTCCCGGCTCCTTCCTCATCTGGAGGAAAGGGGCCTAATCCCGGAACACCAGTTTGGCTTCCGTTCTGGCCACTCCACGACCGAGCAGCTACTGCGGGTTGCCGAGAAGGCCTCCCTGGGTTTCCAGGAAAGGTCTAAAACGGTAGCAGTGCTGCTCGACGTGGAGAAGGCATTCGCCACTACCTGGCATGAAGGACTCATTTACAAACTCCTGGAGCATGAAATTCCCCGTCCATACATTTCCTTGGTGGCCGGTTTCCTCGGAAACCGAAGCTTCCGAGTAAAGATGGAGGGGAAGCTGTCCACCGAGCGGCCCATTGGCGCTGGAGTACCGGAAGGCAGCGTGCTGTCGCCGGCGCTCTTCGCAGCTTACATGGCCGACATCCCAACTCATCACAACACCCAAACCTGTCAGTATGCGGACGATCTCATGATCTTCGCAGTCAATAGGAATACACGGTACAGCTTCCGGCAAATCCAAACCCAGCTCCGGGCCATTGGCGAATGGAGCGCAAAATGGCGAATGGCAATTAACCCGGAGAAGAGCTCTACTATTCTCCTGGCGAAAACCATAGCCAACCGGTTGCAGCAGAACTTCGTTTTACGGCGCCGTCGAATCCCTTGGGTGCAAACGGCGAAGTATCTCGGGGTGACGCTGGACCGTAAGTTAACTTACGTTCCGCACGTCAAGGGCAAGGTCCAGCTGGGGCACGTCGCACTCCGGAGCCTATACCCTATCTTCAGATCAACCATGCCGATCCGTCTCAAACTCCAACTGTATCGGGCGATCATTCCGCCTATGATTCTGTACGGCTGTGAGATCTGGGGAACAGTGGCTAATACCACTTTCGTCAGACTCCAGACGCTGCAGAACAAGGCACTACGCATCATCTACGATACAGGCTGGAGATTCCCGGCTCATATCCTACATGAGCACTCCCAGATCCCGTACATTGTCGATGTCATTCGCGAGAGGGCACGATCAATGTACGAGAAAATCCAAATTCACCCCAACCCTTTAGTGAACTCCCTGGGAAGGTATGACCCGAGAGATCAAAGGCGCTTGCCGTCCTTCAGACTGCCGAGAGACGTCCTGGGACCCCTTGGGTAACCCAAGGAAAATCCCAGATGTCTCTGGGAACAACTTCTACGCCAAAGGACAAGCGCTACACAACCCGTATCCAAAACGGGGCAAAAAACTAATTCGTGTCTCCCAAAAAGGGAGAACGATTAAGTACAGCTGCCCACGACAAAGAGGGGCAACCCATTCCAAACCTCTCCAAAATTTCAAACAGTAAACAAATTCAAACACCCCAGCAGAACCTGGATCTACTAGTTCATTTCGCAGGTTAAGCCGCAAAGCGGCTAGGTACTGCGGCATATGACACCCGGACGGGGAAAGCCCCGCCCGACTAGGACTACCTCTGGACCTCTGGACATCCTACACACCCATTCTGGCATACCTTACGTTGAGGACGTTGTGCGTGAACGCTCGCGCACATTGTATGCCAGGATTACATCCCATCCCAACCACCTAGTGAACACACTAGGGCAATATAACCACCGTGTGTCCAGGAGGAGAAAGAGCTACCGCCTTCCCAAGGACGCCCTTGGGTGATGAGACCAGCCTCTCATCCCCTCAACACTACACTCTGTCCCGGCCACACTAGGGCTGGATCTGGCTCGTCGGCTGACCCCCGGCAGCCAGGTCCCCCTGTGTGACCTCCATGAGAACCAGAACCTAAACGGTCCCCAACCACCCGACCTCTCGCTCCTGGCCCCGCCACGTTGGACGGACACTGCAAAACAGGCCGCCCCTAGCGTGGCGGTTTAGGGCACTGGCCTCCTACTTGGAAGCTCATCCCACCGCCAGGAGCACTAGTAGAGGCCGAATCAGGTCCATCAGTTAACAAGGACATCCAAGCATTGGAGGAAAGACAAACTCTATAAGACCGCACGGGTAAATCCGGATAGCGGATAGGTACCGTGGCGTTCTACCCACCGTCCGGCAGCACCCGGACGACTTGTTCTCGCTCTTGGCTCTTGGCTCTCACTCTCGTGAGTCAGTTCGGCAGGTAGTTGCTAGGAATTGCATTTGCGAGCCAGTGAGCTGTTTATTGTGTGTGTGTGGACATTTGAACTGTGCCAAGTCGAGTCGAGAACTAATAATCGTGTAGTGATTTGAAGGTGAATTCTTTTGTTTGTTTACGTGTGGTGAAATCATGAGAGACTGTCTTGGTGTATGTTACGCCATTATAGAGCCTGAAAGGGGTCTATAAGATATATTTCTACGGAAGTAAAGAGCATTTTGAATCTTTGCAAATTAGAGTTTTAATTTTACGAACCCACACAGTCATAATATGGAGCATGTAAATGATTTAGATGAGTATACTGTCAAAATTAAAAGAAGTGACTTTAACATACTTTATATTAAATTAAAAGGCAAGAAATATGCGTTTATTAGACAATATGATGGCACTCCTGGGTTACCAACTCTGATTTCCCGGCAGACGAGAAATTACCTAAGAGACTTGTTTGTTTATGTAAAGGCGAATAATTTGGTTTTAGTGGCCATGAATTCTGAAAACCCAATCGAATTTTATAAGCAGTGCAGAGGGAAGCATCAGAATTACTGTTAAAATGTCAAGAATATATAACTAGCCTATAAGAAGCTTGTTTCAGGATGAAAGTTAAAATACGTACAAACTATACTCTTTTAGTATACTTTTTAAGAAATAGTCGAAAAAGGTGTTTAAGTCAACATTGCCGGCCAATTACTCTGATCAAACTCTATCTTCTACAAAGGTACAGATCTTAATAAATACTACTGACCATAGAATTTTTGAAACGGATGTCTATATGTTATCAGTCGAATTATTCTCATAGGAATGCTAATGTATAATGTTACTTTCTATCTAATCAAGTTATCAGTACTGATTCTAAAAAGAAGCTGTGAGCCTCAAAGATAGAAATGTGAGAAAAACGGAATATTAACAATAATTCATTATCTATAAGGTATTGTCTAAAAATATTCACGATTATCTAAAATAGTGTATACTTCTCCGTTTAAAGCAACTTTATTCTACTTGCACAGCTCACACTTAACTCTTATATCAGAAATACCTATTATATAATTTTGCTATTGAATAAAGGCAGTCAATTTATTTAACGTGGCAAGTATTTGCGTCACAATGATCCGTGTGCCAATAATAGAAATAACGCATTTTCTACAGAAATTACGTTATATATTACTGCAAGTTAGTTTGGCTTATATAGGTTGTTAATGAACTACACCGAAATATTTTCAGAGGGAGTGCAAATATCTTAATAATTTGAGATAGGAGGCCTACGGCCCCTTAATTCAATTGTGGAAGTTACGCCACTGATAACACTTGAGTGCACAACACACGAAAAGGTGGAGACGTGAGCACTTTTTCTGACCCAGGGTATTTTTGTTGTTGTTGTAATTTACGTCCTCCAAAGTTAAGTCATATCGGACGATGAATGGAATGGATGAAATACTTCTCAAATGAGCCCAAGGTCTATTGAGCTTAGAGTTATCCGATATTCGTCTTTCAGGATAAGGGAAAACCCCGGGGAAAACCTTATTCAGATAACTCCCCCTGACCGAGACTCGAACTCGGGACCTCATGAACGTGAGGCAGAATTCTACCACCACGCTACCGAGGCAGGCACCCAGTGGTAATGACTTTAGCTTTCCTTCATTGCTTTTTTTTTCTTTCTTTTTTAAAGTTTTGTTTGTTTGTTTGTTTGTTTGTTTGTCTTTTAAATATTTTTTTTTCTAAAATTTTAATTATTGTATAAATGTATGCATTTTGCGGTGTAATTTCACCTTGGCAATGCAGTTAATTACAATTCTTTCTAACAAAGTTGAATCCCTTTAATACTTCCACATACTATACGTCTAATTGGGAGGTGGTTTAATGGCTGAACGAAACATAAAATAAAAAGTAAATGCAACTTTTTAAGTGAACTTTATAGAAACTACTCGAAATGGCGGCCTGCGTTTTCAATACAAGCGGTGAAGGAACTGCTATCGTACTCTGTCCAAATTTCTTTGAGCGTGTCGAATAACTTCATATGCTCAGTGCGTAGGCTTTGGCGGCCGGTGTCCATTGTAACTAGGTCTTCCGGGTAGGACCGCGTCTTTGTTATTCCTCTGGTCGACGTTTCCTCCCAACTATGTACGGCTTCTTCAGGACTGTCAGTTGCTACGGAGCTGTCAAGGAAGAAGTCCTGAAGAAGCCCCACATAGTTGGGACGAAACCTCGACCAGAGGAACAACAAAGACGCGGTCCTACCCGAAAGACCCAGTTACAACTTCATATGCTGCTATTATTCGGGCAATTAGTTCGTCTTCAGAGGTAATAGGTGTTTCATACTTAAGCTCACCCCAGAAAAGGAAATCAATTGTTTTGAGGTCGGGAGAGCGAGCTGGCCAAGCTACAGTTGGACTCCGTCGTCTATCGAACAGCATAAACATGGTTTACTGCGCAGTAGTGTTATTTCACTGATCAATCAGCTTCATGTTAATTACAAATCACTATTTCTTCCTATTAGGATTTACGCATTAAAAACATGAAGAAAAAATATTTACACAGGAGGAATCGAACTAATGACCTTCAGAAAACCAATTTTCGGCGTTACCGATTGAGCCAACAGTGCACTTAGAGAAACCCCACAAAAGTAACCTATATGATGCGAGAAGACGTTAATCGCTGTCAGTGTCGCACGGCAGGTGATTAGTTCGAGATCTGAGAGATCTTAGAGACACTAAATCTTGAGAACGTCAGTAACAATTCGACATTTCTATACTTGGGGCGTAGTTTTAGACAATCTAATCCAATAATTTCGCCCACCTTGTTTAAATACCAACTTATCAGCATCTGATCACAATTAGGTTTGAAACAATTAACTACGCAGTGTTCAGCCGCAGACAATGCATTGCCTATCTCAACTTGCTTATATTAGTCACGTCTACAATTGCTGAAATTATTTCGATGTATAGAGAAGATGAAACTATTGTATTTTATTCCTTTCTCTGAGCAACGAAGATGAAAAATACTTCGTATATTATTAGATACAGAATAATATTAGATTTCAACGTATAATTAATTTCTGCGTTATACTGACAGTAGATTATATTATAGTCCGAACCGCCCCCCCCCCCCCCACTCACTTTTCTCCCATGTAGGAAGAGAAACAACAGAGCGTCGTATCTTTTCAACACGCCAGGTAATTAATGAAATGCAGTGGTGATGTTAACGTCTCCATCGATAACACATGTGAAAATGCTATTGCCTAAGTCAGCTATTGCTGCCGAATTGTTTCCCGATTTATTTCCTAATGTATAACGTTAAAACGAAGTAAAATGCTGGATATTACTTACGAATAAATTCAGTATGACACTCGCTAAAGTTTCTTCTAAAGAATCATCAGATCGTCGTATAACTGCGATCATTTTGATTTGGAACATAAGAAGTTATCCAACTCCGTTAACTTTAATCACAATAAAAGTGCCGGCCTGTAAATGTTTTCAAACGTTTTCTTCTTGCATCATTATATAGAAAGTTGATAATCATCAGCTGCTGATAAGCAGAGAACAATCTTTATTTTTATAACGAGCTGAAGGAAAAAGGAGAATTGCTCTGTTTCAAAATGTTTAGAATAATCATTCCAACCTACACTTGGGAACAAACTTCCAACATTAAAGCTAAAATAAGTATTTAGCATAAATTGTTCTTCTTATTAAGTTCCTACTAAAATAAGGCCTGAAAGCTTTCCTGGCGACGAATATGCTCAAGCTATTCTCGGGAAGCAACCCAGGTAAAAAGACGATTAGAAATCGACGTTTAGGGAGTGTGCATCTCTACTATCAACAGGAGATTTATTAAATGTTATAACCACAAATGAATCACTAAATATAACACAAATACAAAGACAAAACACTATCAAAATTCGTATTACTGAACAAAAGACTGTTTTCAGTAAATTATATGCCAGGTCAGGAGACGGCGTGGGTATAGAAAATTAATTGGGTAAAAGAAACGTAGCTACTTGATCTGTGCTTTTTAATAGAGCCAACTTTCGGGAGACGACCATCTTGGCAAAATGCAAGTTACTGGCAGCGGAGAGTTAAGGAGGCTTTGGCCATTTCCACCGAGAGGGGCACGCTTAATCATGATGCTTTATTTCAGTACAGCTCCTTTTGGAAACCAGCCTTAAAATGGAAATCCGTCGATTTAAGTAGCACAGGTCAATATAGCTTGATAATCATGTTAAGTAGTTACGTTTCTTTGACCCAATTAATTCCCTATAACCACGGTATCTCCTGACCTGGCATTTAATTCACTGAAAACAGTCGTTTGTTCAGTAATGCCAATTTTGATAGTGTTTTGTCTTTGTTTATATTTGCGTTATATCCAGTGATTCATTTGTGGTTATAACATTTAATAAATATCCTGATGAAGGGAAAGATGTACGCTCCCGAAACGTCGATTTTGAATCGTCTTTTCACCTGGCTTGCTTCCCGAGAGCAACTTGAGAAAAGTTCCTGCTAGTTTACATATTTCTTCAAAATATCGGAATTGCAATATTTAAGAAATTTCGACTCAATAAATAAGAATGAATAAGGTTTTACAAACCATTCCATAAATGTTTTCATTTTCCATATCTGTACTTCGAATCAAAATTAATATACCAATTTTAGAAGAAAAAAAAAAGAAAAAAGAAAGAAAGAAATATGTTCCCAAGTAAAAGGATTATCCTATATATGTCAAAAGTGATATTAATTCAACAGATTCCTCTTACCACATTTTATTTCTTAATGGGCTCCGAAGGATACTACTACACTCATACATACTTCCATAGAAGATAAAAAAGAGCTTTTAACCTTCCAATGAGAATCGAAACCGTAAGTTGTGGATTTGGAGGCTGCAAATCTAACAGGCAGACGACCAAGGCATTTAGAATTCCTTTATTACCAGATACCGGACTTATAAATAACAGAGGAATGAAATAAGATTGAAGTGTGACTGCATTTTAAGCAGGGAAGACTCAGATAAACCATCCCCCACACCTCGTGCAGTCTTTGAGTGTCCGCAGACAGAACCGTTGTTTTATCTTGCTGTCGGTGACCTCGGTGTCTTATTTTGCCCTTTTTACATTGAGTGTCTTGAAGTCAATAGCACCTGTTAAAGGTATGTGTTGAACACCATACCTAAATTTGATAGTTATGCGCAGAGGTTCTACTCCCTTTAGACCTACCCGTAGGACCAAAACCCGGGCCTTTTTCAACCAGGGAGTATCCGAGCTGTGCCAAAGGGCGAACGGCGTCTTCCGTGGGGCTTTCCATAGGACAAGACCTGAGTTACTAACAAGCCCCCCATCTG
This sequence comes from Mantis religiosa, assembly GCA_030765055.1. Lineage (NCBI taxonomy): Eukaryota > Metazoa > Arthropoda > Insecta > Mantodea > Mantidae > Mantis > Mantis religiosa. The sequence continues at coordinate 73,337,896 of CM060947.1, read as the reverse complement.
GTCCGAGGATACAAGACGGGATGGAAGTGGATATGCCACTTACGCGTGCCAACACCAAAAGGTGAAGGCTACCAATATGACTTCGGTGGGGCCGCCTGGCGATCTAGCACACCTTCTACTAGTTCTTCAGTAGTACCCGGGAATATTAATGGCTTCCCTCAACCCCATCCGGAGATGTACCTGATCACCCACGGCTATCGGGAACCACTGCCCCCTCGATTCCAACCCAATCCGAAAAACTCCCCGACGAGAGGGGCTCGGCAGTTTGGACCGATGTTCCTCTAGTACCGTCATAGGTACCACGAGTGCTCAGGGTCCGCAGCGCCCGCACCACGGCAGTTGAATTGGACGGATCCCCTACCCTACGGGAGCCTAAATTCGATATCTTGATTAAACCGGAAGTACACGTTTTGAGGTTCTTTGAATCCCTCATATGTAGATATATCAGTGTGGCTAGAACAATATAGTGGCCAAATGCTAAGCTTATGAAGTTCAGCTCTTATCAAAGTATCAGAAGGCTCATTAGTTTTCATTTTGTTGAAAATGGTCCTAATAATTTATATTAGAATATGAGTATATTTTGATATTGACACTGTAAATAGCATTTCCTCTCATTAATTTTGGATATTTTTGCAGAATCACCATTTCAGAGTTCTTCATTGCTACTGACCTACATTTTGAAGTATGTATTAAAACGTAATCGTGCGCAGATGAAGAATTCCGAAGCCAACAAACGCCAACACGCTTTTTAAATTGTTGACCTTCTCTTCAACCTCCTGTATATGTCGAGTAACTTGAAAAAGTGTGTAATGAAACCATTCCTGGGATGATTTAACTGGATTAACATGAATAATCTGATTATGGTAATTAGAAAGCGAAGGAGGATTTGGCATTTAAATACACAGTTGTCTTTTGTGGTTCTGGAAATCTTCAGGAGAAAGGGCTTAAGTTAAGAAAGCGACCTCATGATGAGATGGCAGGCTCAGACTTACACGGGGTCCGTAACCCCTACAGATATTAAGTCCTAACGTCCTCTTCCTCTCATGGGATTATCTTGACATTCCGTCACATACTGAATGCTATTTTCACAAAGAAATCCATAGATGTATCCTCTGGTAGAAATAAAAGATGTCCAAAAGAAGTACTACCTACCGACCTGAAAAGCTGAACAATTCAATATCAGAGTAACTGGCGCGAAAATAATCGAACAAGGATACATGTGGAAACATAGAGTCAAACTGAAGAATTCAATGCCATAGCCGGGATTTAAACGACGGAACTTCTGGTTTCCGTCCAGTCGCTCTACCATTGAGCTACTATGGCCAACGTGCCGATATGACATTAAATGTTGTAAGTCACCATTAAGGTAGTTGTCTCATATGTTTATGAGAAGTCTTAAGTGGTTTACCGGGAAAATACGAGTCATTTGGAGAATTTAATGTCATATCGGCACGTTGGCCATAGTAGCTCAATGGTAGCGCGGCTGGACGGGAACCAGATGATCCGTGGTTTAAATCCCGGCAATGGCATTGAATTTTTCAGTCTGACTCTACGTTTCCACAATTTAGCCTACACACGGCCAGTGTGAAAGAACAATTCATTTCCAAGAATACATGTGTTTCACATTACTACGGCTGCAAGTCCTGCAGGAAGAAGTAGACAATAGTATGAGAATAATGGGTACAGTGTTTCATGGAATTGAAACACATCAGATTTCTGTTTCTAAACAAATGTTATGAAAAGGAGTCAGCAGTGTCGATACTTTTGAATAGCCTTATGGTGCTGCCGAACGCGTGAGGCAAGGAGTTGGATGTTTTCCAAGTCGTTAGTAACAGTCCATTATAACGTCCCCGTACAGAGTCGTTAAGTGAGCAGGGCGAGAACACGTTATAGATGTCGCTATTAGGGCAGGGAGAGTAAGTGTGATTGTGTTTCTCCAGCTTCACGTCACACTGCTATAAACATGACTGTGGTGCTCTCCTTCCTGGAAAAGCAATATACGGCGTATATTTAACCTTGGACATCCACCCAGGAACCTCGGTCAGCGCGTATATATACTCAGATATGAGTTTACATAATTACGACTGTATAGATTAAAACTACACTACAGGGGCACTTAAAATATTTATAAGACTGATTCCCTTCTGTATAAGCAATTATGTATCATTTTAATAGTCTGCTGAACATTTGTTTCCAACATATGAACGACTTTAATGCCGTTCATGTCAAACTATATAAGGCTTTTGATAGAATAAATAGATCAAAACTGTAGCAAATATTAGAAAGTAAGGGTTAGCCGCCACATATTGTTAATGCAATAAAAGGCATATACACAGATACAACCATAAGAATTGAAACTGGGGATAGGTTAACAGAACAAATTTCTACCAATACTGGACTAAGACAAGGGTGTAGCTTATCACATACTTTTTAGTATATATATGGACGATAT
>CM060947.1:73066503-73334444 GCA_030765055.1 Mantis religiosa | reverse complement strand
AGAAGAAGAAGAAGAAGAAGAAGAAGAAGAAGAAGAAGAAGAGAAGAAAGAAAGAAGAAGAAGAAGAAGAAGAAGAAGAAGAAGAAGAAGAAGAAGAAGAAGAAGAAGAAGAAAAGAAGAAGAAGAAGAAGAAGAAGAAGAAGAAGAAGAAGAAGAAGAAGAAGAAGAAGAAGAAGAAGAAGAAGAAGAAGAAGAAGAAGAAGAAAGAAGAAGAAGAAGAAGAAGAAGAAGAAGAAGAAGAAGAAAGAAGAGAGAAGAAGAAGAAGAAGAAGAAGAAGAAGAAGAAGAAGAAGAAGAAGAAAGAAGAAGAAGAAGAAGAAGAAGAAGAAGAAGAAGAAGAAGAAGAAGAAGAAGAAGAAGAAGAAGAAGAAGAAGAAGAAGAAGAAGAAGAAAGAAGGTTATAAGCTTCTTTAAAGTGACAGAGACTCTATATAATAGAGTTTTAAAAATAGCAAGCTCATTACTCTTATTTCAGCTTAAGAGTTTTCAGATGCCATTTTGTACGAGTAGCACATAACTTACGCCACACAAATCATAAAATCCATACATGATGAAAGTGCCATAATTTTTTAAAATAAGTTTAATCATATTAAATCATTTATCATATAAAGCCTTTCCAATGTGTATGTGCTGAAACGGTTATGTATAAATTATTTTAAACTTTAAACACAAGAACAAACATTTAGTGAAAGGGCACATTTGCGGCTCAGTACTTAGGTGCTGAGGGTCGGTTGTGCGATTCCCGGCTCCGCAGTGGTGATTTTACGTTGGAGTATTCTCCCACTTACTCATGCGAGGACCCAATGCCTAACGTCGTTCAGAATCTATGGAAAAAGCTTTTAGTCCCCTCATTCCACTACCATACTCATCATTACCCTGCCAGGGTCGAATGTCTGCCCACTGGTATAGGTCAGACTCTGCCGTCTGGGCGCCACTATCTCAGAAATAGGTCCAATTATTGCTTGAGGTTCTTCGGAGAGACGTAAAACATTCATAGAACATTAGACGTCACGACATTTAAGCTTAAAAATATTTACCTCTACATATGTTTTGCAGTATTGTGCTTTATGTATCTTAAGTCAGGAATTATGGGAACGTATTGTTCGCCGAATCACCGGATATGCAACACGCATGACACTAGCAGTGGATAGAAAACAAATGGATTGTCAGCTGTCATGGAACGACCAATGGGGAACAAGTGACCTGTGACCATCTTGGTTACTCCTGCTTTTTTATGTGTCAAGTTCTTCTACACTTTCAATTTAGGTTTTAATTTCTTCAGTTCCATAGAGTTTCTTTTATCATATGGAACACATCTGCACTAACCATCTGTCACATCTGCCCTATTTGGATTTTTGCAGAATAAAACTCGTACGTACACACTAATTTACCATCCTTTCTTTCACTAATTCAGTTTATCCGTATTTCATAATGTGACTTGCTCTAGAGAAAATGATACACCATAATACCTGGCGCCCTACCGAATCTAACATGCTGAACCAAATGGACAGGGATAGGTGTCAGAATTCTGCACTTGAAAGCATTTGGTAACCCGCTTAATTAGTGCCCGCTGTCAAACTACTTCTTTACTCACGCAAATCAAATATTACTCCTGGAAACGTAAGTGCAATAGGGCAACTAGAATGCTGAAATTTCCCGTTTGTTCATTTATGCCTTTGCCAATCGTGAACATATAGTTTCCTCTGTATTGTCCCCATGCACCTATCCAAAAAGGTTCATTTCCGGGAAATTATTCCTAGAAATGTTTGGGAACGAAAAATAAATTCTGTTCAATAATTTCTCGTTTGCCGCCACAATATGGTGTATCATTAAATAATAGACACTGACTCGACGGGTATGACCGGCCATTATCATGAAGACCCTGGGAAGAGATAAAGGGTAGCTTTATCACCAGCGTAAGTGCCAGAATCGGTATTGAGAGATAACCAGCATCTTCTGAAATCTACCCATTTTCTACCTTCAAAATATTCGAGAATGTCTCTGGAAAATTGCAGCAGATGTATATTGCGTGCGTTATTAGAAAGTGAGTGCATTTCTTGTCCAACCAGTGATGTTTTCCAACGAGATTAACGTCTGATGTGAAGAACGAGTACGGATACAACGCGTAAATAGAGAGGTCTTGTGCTCGAAACCGAAGCAGATGGCATGCTACGGAAGATGTAGTGTCTGTTTCTTTACGCCGCTACGTCGTAAAGAAATTGAAGTGATAATCAAATTAATGAAAGTGGGAACTTGGAAGTGACAGTAAAGGGATGAATGAAGAAAGTAATAAAGACTAAATAAAAATATCAAAACCACAACATTTAACGCAATCTTATATATGAAATCACCAAATATTACATTCATCGCCACACTGTACTTGTGTCCAACTAATGTCGTTGGCAGGAGATGGTCCCAACTTTATGTTATAAACATTTGAGAGCAACTATTAAATTCACATAGTCTGACTTAGATAGAAAGATAAGTATTAGTAAGAAGACTCAGTGAGAAATGAAATGAGACAGTTGTGTAAATATATAATTCAAGGGGCTCATTGTTTAGAAGAGTAATTTTTATGTCAAACCATCTCTCACAAAATTAATTGATGTAGCACTTAAATGTTGGTTTAGGATGGATTTCATGCCGTAACCAACTTCCTGGAATAGATTCCTAGGAAACTGTGGAAAGCTGCACAAGATGTTCAAATGATACTCAAGGTTAGAAGTATAAAGATATAAATAAGAACCTTCTTTTCGAATTACTTGTAATTTACTTCCTAAATACCCTTATCTTTGTCCACTGATTTGCAGTCAATAGATTAACTGGAAACGTTTGCTTCACCCAAAACTCTGTTATGTGCTGAGCATCTTTAACCTAAGTACTATTTTCACACTGATACGTGCTTACATAAAGTAATGTTTTGGGTTGTTTAGTTTGTCCCTCTTCCTTTGCGGTATGCGTGTCTTGCAGACAATCTGCTTTCCTGCGGGCTGCACATACACACGGTAAAACTGATGACCATTCCGTGGTCCCTTGAGAGAGACCTTCCCCCATTTATCCCTGATGTGACGTCGTTTGCTACCCCTAGATCGACGTGCAGGTTCCTAACTCACGCCCCACTCATCAAGCAAGGGCGAAGGGGAAATACCTCCATACGTCTCTTGTCCCTACCCTAAGAAAATACTTCCACAGAACACTCATGTTTGCTTCCAAAGGCACGTATGGAAAAACAACATTTCAGAACTTTTGGTTGATCAGACATACCTACGTATGTATTATTACACAACCTGGGAATATATATTAGCAGTATTTAGCAGATCCAGTATATGTAAAATAAATGTTTTTCTTTCTTAAATATCTATCAGTGCAAGAATGTCAGCAACTCTGATTTACCCGAATTTCTTCACGCAGTTCTTTCGTTTAATGATATGGAGCCGTCACTTTTAAGGAGACCTGGAAATCTTGGTCGGAATTGAACCCACGATCTTAGGAGCAGTCTAACCAATTGAGCTGTCCAGTTCGTTTGTGTGTGTGTGTGAGTGTGTGTGTGTGTGTGTGTGTGTGTGTGTGTGTGTGTGTGTGTGTGTGTGTGAGTGAGAGTGAGAGAGAGATTCTTTTACTACATATGTGTTTGAGAGAGACAGAGACACTTTATTATATATATATATATATATATATATATATATATATATATATATATATATATATATTGTCACACCCTACATTAGAATAGATTTAATATTTATTAGCTTTGGGGGGAATCCGTAGCGGTAGAGCTAAACTATCTCAACAAACACTAGTTACACCACGCGGTAGGGTGGACATGTTATTTTACTGATAACTAGCTTACCTGCATGGTGGTGAAAGGTGGAAGGTCCAGCGAAGGGAAACTCACAAATGCATTTTAAAAAGAGGTTTTAATAATTCCAGACAACTTACATTCAATGAGGTTTGTGTTCCGGAGGGTTGCTACAAAACACATCCTCTCACGCTGGTGGCGGCCGGTCGTCTGCGGAAGAGGAAGCCAACCCCCTCTCCAGCGCAACCAACGAACAAAGATCAGCCAGTGGCGCCAGGTCTGACAACCCTACAGGGTTGCCACACCTCCCCCCGGACCACAAGCTGTTGACCCAGGGTCAACAGAACAATTAATTACAAATGAAAAGAAACTCGCTCGAGTGATGGAACAAAAACAAAAAAAATTAGCATACAAACATCACAAACAGTATTACACACATAAATCTTCTCTTGACGTTACACATTCGCTTCTTTACTCCAGTGTCTGTCTATAACTTTAATTAAAAAGCCCTAAAAGAAAAATAAATGAAGTTCAGCACTTTTCACCACTACTGCACCAAGCAAAAAAAAGTTTCACAACCTGCCTGAACAGTACATTCCATTCCCACTGGTCTCACAAATGTAATAAAAAAACTTGAAGCTTGCACTGCAGTCACAAAACAAGTAGTAAGCGGTGGCAATTTAACATCTTTTACAACAGAAACTTTATTAACTATCTGTACCTCATCGTTCAATGGAATCACAGCAATATCTGTAAAGGGACCACCACATGTTGTTTCAAAAGGAATGTGTACCATTTCTCCCTCATGAGTTTGAATCTTAACTTCTGCACAAGAATAATCAATGGTAACTTTATGTGAAGTTAGAAAGTCATTACCCAAAATGAGATTATGTGCCAAGTCTTTTACCACTAACACATCTTCCTGAAAAACAAAGTCATTAATTTGAAATTTCAAATTTGTTTGATAAGGCGCATCTAATAACTTGTTACCAGCTGTTTTAAGCAAAATCTCGACAGGTTTCATTTTAGAAATGTCATTGATATGAGCTGCATTCACAATGCTAACTGCACTTCCTGTATCCAACAAAATTGGAAGTTTTGACTCCCCAATGGACCCCAAAATTTGCAAAATTTGACCTGGAAGAGAAACAACATTAGACACAGGTGAACTTACTTTGGGTACCTCTAGGTTATGTCGTTGGAGGCTGGGCCTCTCGAGTTTTTTGAACCAGATGGTGAACTCCAGCAATTACGTGCCATATGACCACGCTTGTTGCAATTGTAACACACAATAGGTGCCTGCTGTCTCTTTTCATGATGTCTTGGAGGCTTAAGTGGAGGTGGCTGCACAGTAGATGCAGCAAGAGTGAATTGAGACTGAAGTTGTTGCATTTGGGTAGCAAGTTTAGTGACCTGTTCACTCAATGTGGAAACAACATTAATAACTGGTTCAGAGTGATTTACACTTTCAAACCGTGATAAAACAGGTGCAGATGACACAGGTGGAGAAGTGTAAGTTGATGTTTGTGCTTGTACTAAATGTTGTCTATGTTGCACATAAAAATTAGCTTTATCAACGCTTTTAATAATTTGTAAAACCTCCTCAACTGTTTGTGGATTTAATGGGAGCAAAGCTTGCACATACTGAGGTTTCAATCCTTTCACTAAGTTTTTTACCTGCTCCATTTGTGTCATTGCAGCGTTAACTTGGTCACACAAGGATAATACATCATAAATGTAATCTAATACAGGTTCATTTTCTAATTGTACCCTCTGCCTAAGTTTAATTTCCAACAATTCATCTTGATTGGACATTTGAAAAGCTGCCAAAACTGTTGAGTTAGAAAATGCCAATCATGCTCAGGGTGTCTATGGCAAAAAGTTCGGTACCACAGTGCTGCTGTGTCTCGCAAGTAACATGGGAAAAACTTCAACTTTTGTACATCTGACCAACCATTTGCTGTAGAAACTAAGTTAAATTTTCTCAAAAATTCTGAAGGAGATATCAGTGCTATCCTGTCAAAACAGGGTGGATCAATAAAAGGCCGAGAAACTTGCATTGTCTGAGTCTGATTAACATTAGGTGCCATGGATACTTCTAAATTACTAGGTACATGTGCACTTTGATTCGCTAAAGCAGAAGTCGAAGCTATTACATCATGTGAATCCATTGTAACTGGCACATTGGATGACTGCCGCGTTTTCTTAGGCATTTTGACTTACTTTTAAGTAACACTGGACACCAGAATAAAATAAGCAGAATTACCAACTGGAATGAACACAAAAATGAAGTGCATCCTTCACAAAAACACCAAAAAGAAACTATTTACTTTGAATTTTACTGCCAAAACTCACACAGCGTCCCTTGAAAATCAACACGTGACCACGTGGTGTCCATTATCAATTTCCATGTAGTTATAAAAAAAAATTTAGCACAATATTATGAAATAAGTTTACTATTGAAGAAATCAAATAAAAAACAGACCAAAAGTTAAAGGATTACGAGACGATGACCAGATTAGAATTTCTAACTAATTGAACACCACGCGGTCGGCCATGTTTCCTCCATCTTTCACCACCGTATACATTCAAATTTTTTTCATAAAAACCGGACTAAAGCAAGGAGAAAAAAAAATTTTGAGATCTTACCCGCGTCTCCACCAATATGTCACACCCTACATTAGAATAGATTTAATATTTATTAGCTTTGGGGGGAATCCGTAGCGGTAGAGCTAAACTATCTCAACAAACACTAGTTACACCACGCGGTAGGGTGGACATGTTATTTTACTGATAACTAGCTTACCTGCATGGTGGTGAAAGGTGGAAGGTCCAGCGAAGGGAAACTCACAAATGCATTTTAAAAAGAGGTTTTAATAATTCCAGACAACTTACATTCAATGAGGTTTGTGTTCCGGAGGGTTGCTACAAAACACATCCTCTCACGCTGGTGGCGGCCGGTCGTCTGCGGAAGAGGAAGCCAACCCCCTCTCCAGCGCAACCAACGAACAAAGATCAGCCAGTGGCGCCAGGTCTGACAACCCTACAGGGTTGCCACAATATATATATATATATATATATATATATATATATATATATATATATATATATATATATATATATGCTGCTTACGGTACAATAGACAATGACACTTGTGATATATGAAATTAAATTAAAATTGTTAAAAGAAACTTTGAAAGAAAATGCTCCAGGCCAAGTTTAGAATATTAAGAGTATGTCCTAAGTTTTTGCCAGTTATGAGAATGATCCATGCAGGAATTGAACCGCAGAGTATCGTTCACAAGTGCGTGCCTTAATGATTTCGGTTACCCGTGTTGGTCATCGGCATTACGTCATATATGAACAATCTTAGTAAATGACTATAGCTGTTACTTACTGTTGTGCACTACACTAGTGTGCAGTATTTTTACCCATATAGTATAATATAGCATAATATGTTCAGATTATTTTTTTATTTGAAAACCTGCATAAGAAGAACTTTTCTTAGATCTTCAATATTTGCATTAACAAAGAATCACTGTATATATAGCTATGAGGCTTGTCCTAAGGATTTTCGTTCACTCTGTTCCTCATTGGTCTTTGTCTATTGAGACGGCACTACTGTATTTGTTTTAGTGGTATGTTCATAAGTATTCGATTCAAGAAATTGTATATTGACTTCACTATGTAGTGCTCCTTTTTAAGAATTGAATTTCCTGATAATTTTATTCGCTAAGCTACTACAATAAAATATATACCCTGTAAAGTAACCTATTTTTGTGCAAATGAGTTTTGGGCCACTAATTGGGATTCTCTTCCTCCGAAGACAATATCTCAAATTTTAAACCTAGTGACGTATCAATGACTTGTTCAGCATTGATAAGAATGTACATACATATTTCCTTAGGCTCTGTACACAAGTGGACATGAAGAATAAAGATAAATTACTTCTCTGGTCATATGCGAAGGAGGTTTAAATCAGTTAACTTCGGAATTTGTCACACACAGTACGTACAGGTCATAGGTACCTGAAAAACATATAAGCTGGTCCTTCCTGCTAACTACAAAACGCTGTACGATGGAAGTATATAGCTAGGTAACACGTCAACCTCATTTCCTCCCTTTCTGCCTGAAATACTTTATGCCAAAAAACACGTTTTGCACCTCTTAAAAATATGTACAACTTTTTCTTTTACTCAGGGTTCGCCTATCGCTTAACGTTATCTGTTATAGAGGGTTATAGACAACTCTCTCAGTATCAACCAGACTCTATACGGACAGATTCAAGATATATACTTTACATTCCCTGTAAGGATCTTTAACATGTCATTTTTAAATTAAATTTAAAAAAATATTCGGTAAAAGAGGACAGTTGGGATTGTGAGATTCTCTGAAAAATATTGATATCAAATCATTGGAATTAATTACCAAGTTGTTGTCTAAATATGTTAATGAAAACGCACACACACATTTTCTAAACATGTTTGTTGAACAGCGGGTCGCAGAACATGTGTTTTCACTAAAATATTTCTATAAAAATTGTTATATAATCAAAAGAAAGTTCGTTAACTTCTGTGTTCGTGGTAGAGAAAGATACGACATTTCATTTGATTCAGGAATTGTCAAAAAGGCACGTTTTGGGTTAAACCTCGTTTTCGAATTTTGGGTACCATTTGGTACCACCTTTCTACTTCACACAGGAAAGTAATTCTGAAAATAAAACTGAATAGCAATAGTTAGTTGAGAAAAATATTATTCATCAGAAAATTCAAATAAAAAACAATTTTCAATTTAAAGAGATATAGAATGGACGAATTCGCTTGATAAACCAATTTCTTCAATTACCCGGAATTACTTCTACTCTTTCTTCTTTCTCCCCCCCACCCCACACGCGCAAACACAGCAGCGGAAGTAATAGTAAAAGCAGGAGGAGAATATTTTGGTAGGGCTTTATAAAACTATTACTTTACGTAATGAGAGGGATACGTATGCTCAATTTAATGAATATATTGCTTAAGTATTATTTAGCTAAACCCTTTCGATAGTCTTCTCCCTAAATGCAATTTAAAATTTTAAGTGTAAGCCCTGTAATGTGCTAATAACAAGTTATGCTGGGTTCTGTTATACAAAATTCAATATTCGTATAGATATTGCCAGTGAAATGTCTCTCCTCCTTCACAAGAATGGTGTGGCAGTTCTATTTATACATTGTTTCTCATAAGCTTAGATGCTGCATTTCTCAAAATCAGACCAACTAATACAATGAACCGACAATAAAATGGCTTGTTTATTATGATGTGGTGATATATTTATTACAGAAATCAATATAATATGTTAATATATTTATTACAGAAATAAATTCCGGAACTATAATAAGTTGCACGCCTTTTGAAATCTTGATGAACAGAGTGTCAAGAAAAGTGGTAAATTTCTGGATGTAAACTGTATAATTTTTTCTACAACTGAATTAAGTAAACTGACAAAAAGTTCACTAAAAATATTCTAACCCAAAGTACTGTACATGTCACAGAGGGTTCCTGAAGCTTCTGCAGAGCACCACATTTTGTGCTCTGAACACACACATTGAACAGAGGGATAAGAGTGACATCATAGAACAACTAGATCCAAAATGTGCGTACAAAATGTGTACGGAGTTTCTAACTATTTCAGCATTCAACGCTGTTCAAGCCTATCCATAAACGATAGGCAAACGGCAGTTGCTTAGAAGTTCCTCTCAGGAGGTCGGTCTGTCAGTAGTCTGTCGTAAGCTAAGAAAAAATCTTCACAAAGCGCCCAGTCACCGTCCAACCGCAAATACTGTCGTCGGTACTTCAGTCCTAAAACAGACGAGTAAGAAGGAGAGTAAGAGGGAAAGTAAGGGCAAGGAAGTCGTGAAGGATAAGGAACCAACCCCAGCATGCCCCTGTGGATCCATTGAAAAACTCGTCAAATTTTGTGATGGCCGGAAATGAAACTGAAAACCTTCCGAATGGAAGCCCCATAGGTTACCATGAAGTCATTATGCTGGTAGGCATGTAATTGTGCCTAATTTCTGTGAAAGTATACTAATTAACATTTCTGATAAAGCAGTTTTGGTACCATGTTCTCGAAAACTAATAGCTTCAGGGCCATAGCCGGGATTTGAACCACGGATCTTCTGGTCTCCGTCCAGCCGCTCTAACCATTGAGCTACTATGGCCAACGTGCCGATATGACATTAAATTCTCCAACTGACTCGTGTTTTTCCTGGGAGTTCTCATAAACACATGAGACAACTACCTTAATGGCGACTTACAACGTGTAAGTACTTAAATGCCCGGGCTTTATAGTTAACCACTATTAGGTCAATTAATGGAAATTAATTGTTATAATAGGTCAGTGGTTAGAGCGGCTGGACGGAGACCAGAAGATCCGTGGTTCAAATCCCAGCTATGGCATTGAATTTTTCAGTCTGACTCTACCTTTCCATACTTTAACCTACACACGGCCAGTGTGAAAGAACAATTAATTTGCATTAATAGGCTTATGCTAATACAAATTATAAAATAAGTTGATTTTGAAATTGCAGGTACTAATTTTAAAATTGTATAGTATACCAAAATTTATTTCGTAAAAGACGTACCTGAATGAACATTTCAGATGTGTTAATGAAGACATTTAGTTTTATATAAATTTCATTTATTCATTTAATAAATATTTATAATTTCGATCAAACTGAAATAAACATAAGAGGAATTTTGTACTAAAATATACATAAGACATAAAAGTACCAAAGCTCTCGACCTGGCCATCAATTTTTAATTTTAAGTTGCATGCCGCTTGCTCATTCCCAAAATCTAAACATGAATAGTATAAATGAAAAAGTAAGAAAAAGTAAAACATCTTAAAATATACTATGAAGATTTATTGGAGATATTAAAACAGTTTATTAACACAGCTATTGAACGGTGAGAAATCGCCAGAAAGAGTTACGTAAAAGTTTGTGTGTCCATTGTCTCAAAGGAGGGTTCATTGCTTGTTCTTGTTAAACACTCCTTTTCCCTCGGCTAGTTAACAGACAAGTAATATTGTTAACAAGTAGAGGAAAACAGTTAGCATATAGGCTAATTGCTCTAGTCGTTTCATAACTCAAACCCTAGTTTAATTACCCGAGGCTGTCACTGGGGTTGTCAACGGCTCCCCCGTCGGAAGCAGTCTCGTGACGTGTTCCTGGGTGACAAATGAGGATCTCTGCAGAGCTTTCTCACTCAGCCATCACTCCTATGTTTTGTCATTGGCAACGTTCTCAGGGTGCAAACACTGCGGGTATACTTAGGAGGAAACGTATGTCTGTCACTAGTGAATCTCACTGTGACGGTGAATTCTATTCCTTACAACAACGGCGCAACCATTGATGATACCAAAGCAAGCCGGGTGGTAGAATGTGTCATAACGAGGTTTAAGAATTCTTAAGCAGCTGGCTTTAAGTTTCACGTAATGCTCATACAAGTGCAACAGCGTCCAGCTGTCACTGACGGCAGGTAAACACTCTCTGGCAAGTGATTTCTGTAAGCGTCAATATTCTGTATGATATATGGAAGTTCTAACTTAAGCTAGGTTTAGGGGTAGATTTAGGTTCTGCCATTGGATTGTTATTTTCGATTAGGTAGAGGTTTGTTACCTTCGATTATCTTATCGATGTTTGGTAATAGTTTAACTTTATTTATTTGGTCCTGTCTTAAATTCTTTGGAATTCATTTACCATATATTAGCTACATAGAACTTCTTCAAGCTAACCGGCAAATGAAAGTTCGACTTTTCTTAAATGCGTTAAACTGCACTTAAAACGAAATCATTATATTACACAACATTCCCTGAGGTACTTTGATTAAAACCTGAAATACACAGACCTTTTCAGTTTTCTAGACTTACGTTGTAAATAAAGCAGCTTGAAAATGTTGTCTATAGGAAATTCTAGTTCACAATTTGTATTTCCTAATAACAAATGGAAATAATACAGCTCTTACTGTGCAGTCCAAATAAACATTTATATTTTTAAAATTCGTTTACTAGCATTTGTATTTTTATATACATAGAGAAGTAACTAAATAAAAGGCAAATCTTCAGAGAAAATCTGTAAAATGATTTTATACATTTTATGGGTACCTCCATGGCACAGCTTCTGATTGTGCACATTTTAGCATAGCTAATAGAATGAAATTGGCGAAATGATGCTCAAATGAGCCCGGAGTCTATGGAGCTTAGAATTACCCGATATTCGTCTTTCAGGATAAGGGAAACCCCCGGAAAAACCTTATCCAGGTAACCCACCCTGACCGAGATTCGAACTTGGGACCTCTTGAACGTGAGGTAGACATGCTACCACCACGTTACGGAGGCGGGCAGTCCCTTTCTTTCCCCTCCTCTTCCTTTCTTACATTTCTTACATTTCTGGCCCATTTTTCTTTTACTTTCTGCCAATATTTCTTACCTTCTTTTCCTAACTGCCTGTTAACATTTTTATAGCTACTATCCTCTTCTCTACTTTCTCCCATTTTTCTTCCCAAACCTTTTTTCCCCATATTGCAACCTCCTCGCATTATGTTACACACAATTCACAAATTCCCTTTTCCCTACCTCTTATCGCTCTTAGATATATTATCCCTGTTCTCATCCATGCTAACCCTTCTCTCTCTTGCCTATTGCAGTAATCTACATGCGCTTTTCGTCGCCAATTTCTTTTTATTTGCTTGTAAAATTGTAATGGTTTCATATTTTCTAGACTTCATCATATTTCCTGTCTTTCTAAATCTTCTATTCTGCGTTTTACTAATTTACCCACATCGCATGTATTCCTTTCCTATAATCCCCATATATCTCCCATTCCTATGTTTTCCATAATTCCTCCTAACTCTGCCAACCAACTATTTGAGTTCTCTTTTTTTCTGTCTCATGCATAATTTCTTAATGTCCCCTTCTTTAACCAAATACCTATACCAAAATTTTATTATTCTCTCCATTATTATTCCATCTTTCCTAATTCTACTAAAGCTACTTCCCTAGGTGCTGACCTTGGTAAGCCTAGTAGCTCTTTACAAAACCTTCTGTAGTCCATGCACATACCTCCAATCACATAGGCAGAACGTCCAATAAGTTTCAATTAAGTTACCAATATTGAATGAAGAAATTTAAATTCCTACCAAGCAGCATATACTTTTGGGCAGTAAATCAAGAAACACTATCGTAAAACAAATATTTGACGCTAATATATAATACATTAGAGTGTTATTGGGATGTTCTAAGTCAAAGTCTTGCAAAAATGTTCGGGGAACTGTTTAATAACAGGGATATTGTTTACTCATTATCGCTTTATGAGTGTTTTAGTGCACATGCCAAAGAAACCGGATGCGTTTTTCTTCAAGACCTGCCGATTACAAAGAAGAGCTTATCTAAATGTTTCTGGACGCCGCTTATCGAGGAAGTGAGGATGACAGCCGTTTGACACACAGCAGATGTCGAACCGTGGCACTTTCCGTCCTGCCTTAGGTGCTGCTATTTTCAGCAACCTTCCTGCCCGTCACAAATAGCGATCTCACATCATACCCTGCGTGGTTTACTTTCAGTAAAACGCTGTTCTGTCCTGCCGTTAAAAGGTTTAACACTTGAAGAGAGAGATGCATATAGTGCTGGATACAGGTCCACCAAAATCTCCTGTCCCTCAAGTCATGTCAAAACTACTTCCTTCTTTCTAATTTGTCATATACCTATAGTAGATGGATTAAGTGTTAGATTCCACCGAAAAATTGGAACTTCAGCACAAATATACGCTCTGAGATTCCAAATATTTGTGTGGATGCGTGTCTACATAGAGAGATACATCATTACCCTTCGCATATGTTCAGTGACGATATAACTTCGAATTTAAAAATAATTTACAAATGTCTAAATCCGAAACACCTTATGTGAATGCCCACCGGCTATTTTTACTTTCTCTATTGCGTACTTATAGTAAACATAAAACAATATTGCATTGCACCCAAAAACTGGATACATAAGAGTTCAACAAAAATATACATATCCTGAAAATAAAAAATAAATAAAATTATGTCAATAATGAAATATACAACACCGCTACGTTAAGCAAATTCACCTGCAAACCAAGATCACTCAACCTCTCAACGTATGTAACTTATTTGATACCGACATTTATGATTTTGCTAATGCTTTCTTTCTTTAAGATTTTGATCCGTTAATATCACTAGTATATTCCGGATGCGGGTTGAGGTCGACTTGTGTTTCCCTTGTGCCTTTGATAATGGTGCTCGCGTCATCTACCGAGGTTAATTGGGTGGTTCAGTGGCTTGTCAAAATAACTTTTATCGGTCTGCAACTCTGCGTGATGTTGCAATGGTAAGTTGCATTGCAAAATGTAACCGTTTATGTCAGGGTAAGCAATTGTTACATTGGTTATATCTGGTTGCTTGTTTTCTGTGTTTTCCTCTGTACTGTCGCGACAAGGGAGGACAATAATAATGTACTATACTTCCGCCTTTAAATTAAATTTAATTTTGAGCTTGAGTTGAGTCTGAAAAATGGGGGCCTTAAAAATCCCTAGCACTGCCACCTTTTGTAGATCTATTATGTATCCCCAAATTAATTGCTATCAAGTAATCCGCTATTCACTTGAACTACTTATTGATGCTTCTGATGGATCAACCATCCTTGGAAAGTGGTTACCAAAAGCTTTTGCTCTTAGATGAGCAAGAACTGGACAGTCACATAACGGCTGAATAACTGATTCTTCTCCTTACCTACATCTAATAAAAATCATTTCGGTACACAATCCCATTCTGTGCAGGTTGAACTTCAGAGCACAGCATGCAGTAATCAGCCCTGTTACCCAGGAAAGCTTCTTCCTATTTAACCTTACCAAGTGTTTAGTCCTGTTTTTGTTCAGGCCTGCTATAAATGCCTTGGTGTGCCTGCAACCATTTACTGAGTTCCAGTATTTCTGATGTTCATTTTGAGCCCAGTTACTAATCGCTTACTGGTCTGTATAATACTTCCAGCACAGGCTCCAGTCCCATAAATGGGATTTCGCTACATTTTCTGTCATCTTCTCCTGCTGCTTTATAGCCTGGAATGTCCTGGCACTTACCTCACTTGAACTGTGTTGTGTTCCACCAGTAATAAGGAATTTCCGGCATTCTGAGACCAGCCTTGATTTCATTGTTGGTGTCTAAAGAGTTTTAAGTACTCTTTGACTATCCTAGGGAATAAGATTACTCATACTGTTATACCCTCTCTTTATTGTTAGCTTATTGCTTGTTAAGTTGTTGGTTGTTTAGTTTTACGGTCCACGTAGCTATATTGAAAATTTGGCGTGCTAGACTTTATTAAACTGTTACTTTGCACTTGCAAATTTCAATGCTATTATTTATAAAGGATATAATCCATACATACTGTTATTACCTGCTTAACTTATTACGTTACTTGCTACAAAGTGCTTATATACTGCTCATTGGTGGATTTTGATTTAGGAAAATACATTTAAAATCCTCTTTA
Organism: Mantis religiosa; assembly: GCA_030765055.1. Classification (NCBI taxonomy): domain Eukaryota; kingdom Metazoa; phylum Arthropoda; class Insecta; order Mantodea; family Mantidae; genus Mantis; species Mantis religiosa. The sequence goes on along the minus strand of CM060947.1, from coordinate 73,319,101 downwards.
AAGTAACAAGCATCAAGAAACAAACATATACTGTAATTGTGTAAGAGATACAGTATTTGCGACGTTTCTCAGAAGAATAAAGTGTACCTAATGTTTTGAAAAAAGTTTGTTAATGTATTGGGGGCTATATATCATTTTATTTAAAAATTTTAAATTCATCCCTCACTCTTCTTGGGTTCCACTGAGATGTTGCTCTTCACACTAGATGTGGAGTCCATAGTTCCTCTTAGAATCGGAAATGTCGGACCTTTTATTGATCCGTTATAGCCAAAATTGCGTATTTTTGTTATCATCGTGTATTCAAAATAGAAAATTAGGATACTTCCTTGTCAGTAAGTTGCTCTTGTTGACCCTTTCTTTATGTCTTTCAGGGCATTCCTTCCACTGTGTTGTAAAACGATAAAAAAGGGGAAGAACGTGATGCAGTGATTCGAAAGTAGCTAATTTTTAAATCATAGCGGAATTTGTTAAATCCATTACCATTAAGAAATGTTTAAAATATGGAATTAAATTGTTTACAGCAGGTTGATGAATTCCTTTTAAATTCGCTAATTTACACTTGCCAATTACTTTTCAAAATTAACCTAACATAGTACGTTAAGATGGAGCCACATTAAAATAAGACTGTTTTTAATCAGTTCAGCTATTTGTAATAGTGCGAGCTCGGTCATTTATACCAGGAAATGACATTTACAGAAAAATCTGCTCAAATGAAAAATAGAAAACAACAGAATCGCATATATTTGCAAAATGTGAAAGCACGTAACTTTAGTTCATTGAAACCTCCATATTTATTAATGACATACATTTTTAGAGAAAAAATATAGGAACTGTGCTACATGCGCCCCAATACGCATTTTGGAGCACATTATGATTTGTGTGAAATTGTGTAAATTTAGGTATAATTCAAAACGACATATATTATAGGTACATTTTTAAAAATGTGTTTTAAATATGAGCATTATAAAAACATATAAAAATATAGAATACTTTCAGTATTTTAAGAACAAACAGGCAAATTTGTTATTTTTTGGCGATTTTCACCATTTAGTCTTCAATTAAACTTAGATTAAGCAAAATTAACGTTTCTCTCGAGAAATAGGACAATCGTGTTCCATGGCGATGCTTAGCATCTCTAATAAGACATCTGCAATGCAGTAGTGGTGATGCGTCCTTTATTTATAGTGAATATCAAGACTTTATCCTCTTGACTGTCAATTCCGTTTTAGCTCAAATTATCAGTCGAATGTCAACTTGACTCGAGTGCCACGCCACTCGTGTCTATCATTCTTGGCACAGAATTTGTGTAATGTGCTTTATCACCATGTACATAAAACAGGCGGTCTCGACTCTGAAAATAGTTTTGTACTTCTGTTTCACTCTGAAGCTCTGAGAGAGCAGTGCCTCCCAAGTTGCATTATTGAGACATTTCTAGCAGAATGACCTACTACTTCGAGACTCTGTTTGGAAAATTTTAGAGCATTCCAATTGATCTATGTTCTTTATCTCAATAACCCCTTTCACGGATTTCCTTCCCTCATAGCCATAAAAGATATTGTGGTTTTCTTTTTGATGTATTGGTCTTGAAATCTGTACATAGTTGGACAAGTTTTTGTAGAGAACCTTCAGACAACCAAAAACTGTATTTATACGCATCGTCTTAACATAATCCGAGGATGGTTTGAGCGGTCATATATTGGGTAATACCACTGAATTATCAAACTCCAGTGAATACAATTACTAAAGCGAAAATCAAATAATTACTTTCCTTAAATGCTTAGATTTATTTAAGCTGGATAATAACATGGTACATCAATGATGGTTGTATTTGAGTTAAAGAACAAATATAATAAAAAATGAAACAGATAGCACATATCATTCAGTGTAAATACATCTTCTAAAAGGAAGGAATAGAATAAAAATATTTAATTAAAATGTATGAAGACGTTTCAATTCACGATTGAGATTAAAACGAGTATTTAGGTTGCTAGGACTGACAAAATAACTACAGTACGCGCAAGACAAGCTGAGCGCTGGATTTGCGGTGTTGTGGGGGCAGAGGGGAAGAAGCAAGAATTAACGCTCTTCTGTTTTTGCAGTGCGGTCAACCTTGAGAAACACAGTTCAGCAAAATAGCGTGTAAGATAAGCAAAGATATTACAAGTAACGTTGCATCCTCTGAAAACATTCCTTAGTTTTGCCTACGCCAGCTCAATTGCATTCAGATCATAGTTTTACGGAGGTAGACGAATAATAATGTGTCCCCTTCCGAAAGCCACAACATCCACAAATGTTCATACAAATATAAATCATTTTCAAGTAAATTCTGATGTACATTACCACCACACTCGTAACAAGGATAAACTGGCAATTCGAGCGCACCAAACGAGCCTTTATGAAGGAAGATTTAACTACAAAGGTATAATGTTATATAATAAACTTACAAATTCATTTAAACAAGGAGCAACATTAAATAACTTTAAGAATAGCGTTAAGAAATTTTTGCATGCACACTGTTTTTATACGGTTAATGAATTTTTAGAACTATAACTATTTAAATGGGCACTGGGAGCATAGTACATTCACAAACCTGTTATATTCATATTATGGCATTTCTTGCAGTAAATTAGTCTAGGCAAATAACACATGAAACCATAGAAAATCTGTTTACTGTGTATATTGTATGTAATCAATTTGACTTTATGTATATACTATATTTATACATTTTGACGTGTTTCATAACTTGTATATGTTGTCAAGGACGAACTAAAATTATAATTCTAACATACGATTGTTGTAAATTGGTTAGCTAATTAACCTCGAAATTGATCAAAACGAAATATGGTGGACATCATAAAGCTTATCGCATTAGCCACTAGGTATCAGTATATAGCGCATTTCAAATTTCAACGTTGTCATTTATGTTTACGAAGTTAAACGAAACTTACCGAATGAGGACTTGCAAGCCGATCGCTCTTCTTTTCGCGCGCATATAGTATATATGGCAGTAACAGATACGAATTTCAAAGAGAGTGAGTGTTTTATTTTTATGCATACATGAACTGTAACAATAAGAATAATGTATGCATGGTCTATTACTGCGAAAATTTTCCACTTATGCCATAATCCAGCAAGGCAATAAAACAAAAACATTGTTTATAATTCTTCTATATAAAATAAATGTCACAGCGCATTGCCATCACCATGTCACACTCTTGACCACTTGGTTGCCAGCCGCACGGCTAGTCTCCCTATCACAGTATGTGGACATCAAATAAGTCCTCAAGTCACGTATTATCAGAATAAACACACCTTGTCACGGGAGATGTTGCGTCAATACATCTACCGCACCTTCTGGAAGAATGTCCATTCATACTCCATAGTTCAGCTTCCGATATAGCACAAACTTTTATGTTTTTTTTAATTCTTCTAAAATGTGCGGATTAGCTTTGTATACTTCATTTTTAAAGTTGCACCAAAAATAAAAATAAAAAAAACTCACTCATAATATAATAACTGTAATAATTCATCAGTGACTGACCGATGGCAGAATCCTGCTGGAAATATCCAGATGTCCATCAGGTGTTCGAAACATGGTGGCAGTATATTGTTTCTGTATCATTTTGCATTTATGATACACTCAACATTGGTCCCAGTATTCTGCATTCATTTACTGCGCACCACAGTCGATTTTTTGTTCATGCAAGAGCTTCATGAACGAAATTAGGTTTTTCTGTAGCATAATATCCTTTGTGTTGTGATGGAGCATGGTTTCATTTGCATGGCCATGTGTCATCGCTGAACATATTAATCGTGGATCGATTATTCCATTATTAACAGTCCTCAAAATCCATTTAGAGGTTTACCCGACACTTGTGATCATAGATAGCACTTTCTGGATAGCAGTAATCTTGTACGTAGGTCTGGTTAGAGTTTTAAACGTTTTATTGCTTTCCATGCTGAGACTTTTGAAATGTCAGTTTCTTGTACAAGATGCCTAAGAGATTTTTGAAGTGGCCATCTAACCTTTCTCCGATTCTATTTAATTTCTGCTCCATAAGAACACCTCCTTTACCTTTCCTTTCCTATCAGGAATTGATCTCGTCTCCCTAAATTTATTTACAAGCAGACGAACAGCCTCGAAACACACATGCCAGAAATTTAATTTCAACTTGCCTTTCCACTTCCCTATAGAGTGATTACAGCAATAGGTATCTTATATTAACAGTCCTTGTACTGCATACTCAACTGAGACACTTTGAATCTAAACTATTGTTATTTACGCGTCAACTGGACTAGAACAGAAGACCAACGCACACATGACGACTAGCACAGATTTGGGACGCGCGCGCAAGGAAATGCAGTGAAAGTTACATGGCCTTTGCTTCTGCCAGCCAAATTTGGTGTCTTGCTTATTGTCGTTCGGATGCTGGGGTAGCGTAGTGGTTTCGTTCGCAACTCCCCTGCAAAGGTTCCCGAGTTCAACTCCTGGCTCTGGGGTTGGCGATTTTAAGTCGGTCCTATCGCCGCCTTCACCTCTGTCTAGCACATGTGTATCCTATGCCCAGCTTGGTTCGGAGGCCATGCTGTAGGTCCTCTCACCTCACCGTCATCTTCACTATCACCCTATCATTGGAGGTAATGGAACGGCCCTCTGATGCCTCCAACTGAGAAATGCTTCCAAACACCACGTGGTGGGGCGAGGTTACCCCGAAGCCCAAGACTGCTGTAGGGGACGTGTTGGTAACCAACCAACGTATTCTAGTTCTTTACAATGAAGGACTACATTAAGGCTTTTGCTGCAAAAAAGTAATAAGAATAATAAATTAGTTCTACCTAAAATTTCCGAAAATAGATCAGCAAGCTTCTAAATTTGAAACTATATCTTACATTAAGAAAATGCCCTTCTTATCTCTTCATCTCTTTGCAAAGAACGACTAGTGAAATTCAGAGGACATTGCACTCCAATAAACAATTTTAATAGAATGGACAGTAAAGACCCAAGATAATATAACAGTAGTTTCAAGTTATATTTAGAAAAATTATGAAAAGTTTATAAATTTATAAAAAATTATTATGTAAATATATTTGGTAATTTAAATAAGCAAAACTATGTGTCATTTTGTGACTGACCGTGGTAATAATTGTATGACGTAATGTTGTGACGTGGAATTAAATCGGCCAATCACAAAATTAAGATCGGAGTAACGATAATTACGAAAAATCAATAATCTTAGTATAGAGAGGTTTTGTAATGGTGAGTGTGATAAATAGTGGAGCAGGATCAAGAACTTTTATGTATTAGTCGGAACTGTTTAAATATAACAAAGTGAGAATTTATCGATATGTTGGAAATATCCTGCAAGTGACTGGGAAAGGAAGTTCAAGTAAAGTGTAATCCAAATGATACAATTAAATAGTTACAAAATTTGATTTCTCCGAAACTTTATTCCGAACCACGCCTGAAACCAAGATTCTCATGACTCTTATTTAATCAAACACAATCATCAATAAACAACTCAATATAACAGGGAATTAACCCTGTTATATCTGGCTTCTCGACGTGGGTCTTCGAAACATTCAACGTACATCCCATCTCAAACATAGAAATGCCGCACCAAATTGCGCCCGAACGTGTGGCTGATGAAGACGGAGATAAATTAACTACGGATAAAGAATTCCTATCACAATAATGAGAAATTAAATACATAGTTATTTTATATTCCTAATAAATTGCCAGAAAATAATGCATAAGTAATAAAATCAGAGACATGGTGTATTTCGCACAGTGAGAAACCAGTTGACAGTTCAAGACATAAGGATCAGGCATTAGTGGAAGGTTGTAGGATAATACGAAAGAAAAAGTGAATGAAGAATATTTAGGATTTACTGTTCCCCTAATAGTGACAGTGTTCACTCACCGTGAATACTTTCGAAAATACACATAGAGAAACATTGGTAGCCACTAAATGACAATCAGAAATTTAGAAGAGAAAATAAGGAATGGAAATTTCAGAAAAACGCCTGTTTGAAATGGAGACAGGCTAAGTTACAAAACTCAGTTGCCGTGCCAGAAACTATATCGCTTAAACTTAGACAAGGAGAAATGCGTCGCTCCAATGTAACGTAACGTTATTTATTCGCACCATAAGTACATTTCTTAAGTTCACTGTTATACGGTTCATTTAAAGAACTTGTAGCAACGACGAGATACACTTTCAAAACAGAGATAGTAAAATTAATAAAATTACTTTATTTAACCTATCACGATAACTCTTTTGTATCCGGCATTTTAAGATAACATGCATAAGTAAATAAGTAAGCAGTGTTCTAAATATAAAATAATACGAGAGGGTTATACATAGACAGTGAAGTTAAAATCGAACATAAATGTACATTTTCAAGTATCAAGATGCATAAAATGTTCGTTTCATTAGTGAATATAATGCACGGTTATTTATTTCTGAACAAAAGATTTAAACCAACAGAGCAAACAGTGAAGGTTTTAAAATGCTACCTTTAAGATATTCCCGTAGTTATTTAGTGACTTAAAAGTTAAGTTAACCACTGGCGCGACAACCCTTAGAGGGCTAAGGCCTAACAACCCGACTGCCGGCCTCACGCCCACTTACACACGGCAGAAGTGCACGATCATCCAACCGATACGGGTAGGAGATGTGTTCAGCATCTTGCCATACCCCAGCCGGAATAGTTGCTTTCCGCGACCAGGGCCGCCTACCTAGCGTAAGCTTCTCACTTTCCTCAGGATGCTGAGTGGGCACCATATGGTTGGGATCGAACCCGGACCGCTTTCTGTGGCCAGGCACCAAGGCATGCTGCCTTAGCCCGCTACACTATGGCGCAAGACATTTAGCGACTTGGGGTATAATTAAAAAGGTAGTTTCAAGACAAAATATCCAACCAGATGCCGTATCCATAAAGTCTAATTTATATTATTCATTTACCTTACATTAAAATTAATATTAAATTACAGTACTTGTCAATCTCTTGATTAACTGAATCACTGTATCACTTCCGTTCCCTTCCTTAAAGCCTGAAACCTCGTGCTGTTATCGAAGGAGTAAGTTTCTTTTTTATTATATATATGCAATCTGAAAGCTTTGTTACCCAAGAGTGAGAAACAAAACTAGTAGAGAAGATTTGCGAACTTAAAAAGTAAGTAACCGGGTATGAGAGTGACATCGTGGGAGGTGATAGGGGGGGGAGACAAATTTTCTTCATCCAACTCATATACGATTAAATGCTGAATTTGTATGTGAAAACTGGACGATATATTATTAGTAAAAAGGTCGTGTCTCAACTTCCCTATTACAAGTAGAGAAACTATTGTATATCGATCTCCAAGTATATCCTTGAGGCCCACGATTACCTCCCAAAGGACTTTTACTTTTTGCACCACGTTACGTAGTAGGTATAGGAGGTATTGCATTCAACATTCACCAGAAATACACGTTTTGAATGAAATACTATTAGACAAATGTATGCACATGAGGGAAAGGAGAGAGAGAATGGCGTAACTGCAGAAAGAATGGTCTGATAAATACTGTGACTTTGTGGGTTCGTGAAATGAAAAGTCCAATTACACCACTCAACAATGTCCTTTATTTCTACCGACTTACAGTTTAACACTTGCCAATTACGCAAAATTGCGTACTGCACACAATTACAATTCACCAGTTCGTCCGTTACAATTTCCTTGTACTCGCGGTTACGTAAGCTCCGGTACACATTCCCAGTTACGCACAGTCTTCCGTTGCACAATCCTTTCGTTCATTAACACGTCACTGACGAACACTGCCTTCTTACACCAAGGACTGTCCTCACTCACACACTAACCAACTGACTGACTGACTGACTGACTAGCTGCAGCCCTTTTTATCGGCATCTCGCCGTCTTCTAGACGTTTCCAGATGATGAAAGATCCCGTAATTTCTGGAACCAGGTGGGAGAGAAACAGACCGCACAATTATGTTTCTTTCCCCAGTCGTCCCTGTCACCACTATAAGACAAACGAGGGGAGGGCGTAGCTAACATTGACCTCCCTCGTCTCCCGCTCTCAGCTGCTTTCATAGGGTGTTCCAACGCCCGCGTTACAATACCAAATTTTAGCGTGTTACATGGAAACGACACAAAGATTTTCAAGAAAGTTCCAAAATGCCCCACCCCTACTAAGCTCTACATATTGAAGAAAGACCAAAGGTAAAGGACCACGGTCGACGGGAATCAAACCGACAACCCCCGAATTTGGGCCTTACACATTATAGAAGAGCCATGTCTCAGGTTACTCACAAAATTAATTTGTTTGTTTCATTTACTGTACTGTTTCGCTGTATGCCTGGTGGCATCACAATTTCACTGTAACTATGGAAGGAAATTATTTAATGGTATGAAGAGTTAATCTAAGCAACCTTCGTAAACGCTGTCTGTCATTTGTTTGTCGCTAACATCGGTGTACGACAAATGCTTTAGAGTTTACTGCAGATGTCTTATTGAATAATAGCTAACAGAATCTTGGCTTTGCAACGCCCCAAGCAAACAAGTTAGCAACTAATTACCAACTATGGGTAAGTCACATCTCTTATGCATCTGCATTCCTGCGTGGAACATGATTACTGCCGAGTTACTGGGTGACGGCCCGAAATCCTTGTGACCTGGAAGCATTCCGCGTTTACTTCAAATTGTATATACGGGCCAGGGGAACGCTTTAGGGCGATCCAGTGTTTCCTGAAAAGTTTCACTGCGCATGCTTCGAGATGAAAGTGGAATGGAAAATCTATTAGTGTCCAGCAGAAATAAATGTTGTATACAAACAATATTTAATGTAAAATACTTTTAGACAGTTGGAACTTACAAGGGTAATGAATAAGTAAATTATAAAGTTACACTTTATCGCACTAAAACCTTTATACCCCTGCGATAAAAACTGCATACCCCTACGTTGTTACCAACTTCCAAGTAGTCGTTGTGTTTGCACATGTTTAATAAATCCACCTGGTTTGACTATCCTCTAAATGTTATTAACCATTTTTAAATAATTAGGTGCTCATGGCAGTTGTATTATATATTTACAGTGTAGATCATTATATTTCGATTAACTTATTTATTATGTTAGCTGCCTTCAATCGTAAGTTTTTATCTGTGACCACACCGAGAGGAATGGCTCAGGTAGTTTCTTCTGTGGCTCACATTCGGAAGGCCTGGGTAAGATTCCCGTAGCCGACTTACTTTACCCATAGGTTTTTTAGGTTTCTCAGGTCCCAAGGCGAATGCTGGGTAGATTACAAACATCTACCGAATTTCCTGTCCCCCATTTCATCTCCATTATCGTTTCAAATCGTCTCTCTTCTGGTAGTGTCTTTCAGGTTAGAACTGTCGGTAGGTGTCCGGGTGGTGCATGGCAGGATGATATGCTCAGAGAAAACTTCCTCCTCCGGTAAGTCTGGTGCTGATCTTCGACAGTTCCGAACCGGCTGTTGGGACCATTTACGAACCACAATAGGGAGGAATGTCCGTTGTCCTGGTCTACTGGGGGAGTTTTCTAAATAAAATGTAGGGACCCTGCCTTCTGCACTGTCGTAGCTCCTCTCGTGTCATCCCTCCTCCCGGGGACGCCACACTCGTAGCTCCTCTCGTGTCATCCTTCCTCCCGGAGATGCCCCACTTGAAGGCATAAGTACAATAGACCAAGTCTATTCAGAGTGCCAAGCCGCCTACGAAGTAATCCTAATCTATGACATCAATTATCAGCAAACTGGCGGCAAATTTGGATGAAATGAATTACTGAAAGTCGGACAAAATTCTAGTAGCTTTCTAACTGCTTTTATTATTTAAAACCCGGAAAACAGTATTATTCAGAACACCATTGCCTTATAGACTGAGTAAGCTCAAAACATCTCTATTCTAGCTGTACACATCTGTCTAATTGGCTCTAGGTATCATTTCTTTTAGTTGCATTTATGCTTGAAAGCAATGTAATTTTATTCTCATTTCACGAATTCCAAGAATGTCTAACACAGTGTGTGCTACACGTTAACTGATTTTATTTTATACGTAAGACTACTACATTAGGTCTGTGACCTTATTTCGAAAACATTTGTACTAGAAAAATAAAACGCGACTTAAAATTCTTTTACAATTATTTTCACAGCTGTTTTCCTCTGAGGTAAATTGAGTGGAGAAGGGCAAGTGCGTAAACGAGAAAGGTTTAGCGTGCCCTAGCAGGTAAAAGATTTACCCGAAATTTTAAAATACAGTGATTTTTTTTTAAAATCAAATCTTATTGCTTTGAGAATGTGATCACATCCAACACAGAATCATGGTTATTATACTTCCTTGCCGTTAAAATTATTTTTTCCTCGGTTTCTTCGGAGTTTATTACAATTTAAAGTACTTCTTTCCCGTGTAATTTTGCCCAATTGTTTTGAAAATTACACAAAAGAAATTTTAACATAATTGTAGCTTACTGATACCGCTGCAAATTTCAGGATAATAAAAATAGCTCGTTGGCTCTCTAGAAATCATTTTTAAAAATTTAAAAAGTAAGAAATAATTTTCAGTTTGTTCTCGAGTGATTCCCAAAATTATTGTAGGGTTTTTCAATGGAATAGTCAGAATTTGAATCATGAATTTTGCGCTCTACGCGAAGCTGATCTGCCACTTAACTACCATGGCAACATGCCAGTACGAAATACTAATCTCGAATTTAAGATTTCTTTGTGGTCTGCAAGGTAAACTCTGTCAGTTGGAGAAGATCAGTTGTTCAAATCCCGACTATGGTATTGAATTTTGCAATTATGATTCTACCTTTCAAAGTTTGACTGGCAGTTTGTGTTTCAACAGTGAATTATCAATTGTCCTTATAAATGGTAACTAAAATAAAAATCTTAAGGCCCGATTAAAGTATTTGCGAATTGGAAGTCGTCATGTGAATTCGAACTTGAAATTTTCTCCTGGTTACCGGTAAAATAAGAGTTTTAGGGAATTTTGCACCGGCATGTTGTCATGCCGACTAGTGGTTACAACAGCCAAACGTAGAGCCGAAGATCCGTGGTTGTAACTCGGCTAGGGCGTTCTTTTTTTCAGTTCTGGTTATACCTTTCAAAGTTCCCCTGTACTCGGTAAATGTGTGTTGGAACAATTGATTATCATTAATTGCCCTTGTAAATAGAAAGGAATTCTTGTAGTTTATTTAAAACTGAAAGGTAATTTCTGCCTTTATCCCCAGAAACTACTCAAAAACTAGATCTGAACAATAATTATTGTAATTTTGTTTCATAACATATTACAAATATTCGCGAAAACAAATTAATTCTACAATGAATATAGAATTTCCTCATTTAATAGGATATATCCCTATAAAGTACTTGAATAGCTACTTTCATTTATAACCAATTCGTTTTACTTGTATTATTATCAAATTTCAGCTTAATCATATATCTTCTTTGTATATACAAGAAAATATTAGTAATTTCTACTCAGGGTTAGAGGCACCTATAAGAAGGATATTCAGTCCTTATAATAAAATAATTGCATACTTTAAGAATTACTAGTAACCTAACTTTCCTTCACATACAGCTGGGTAATGATTTAAGTTCCTATTCCAATTTATTATATGTTTTAGCGACTCTTCTTAATTGTTTTGGGGTTGTTATACAAAATCGTAATGTAGATACCTACCGCTTCAGACTTACTTTTCTCTGTATCTAGAAGAAAGTTACATCTTTGGCTTCAAAGATCCATAAAACGGATCTATATTACGAAGGAGATCAAAGAAACACAATTTTGGTTTAAGGTTATGTAACAGTTGTTTTTTATTTACTTTTTTATTTATTTATTTTTTTTTTAGCCCTGAGAGGTGAAAATTTTTATGTGTTTAAAAAGGATTAGTTTAAAATGACTGTTTTGTGTGAAAAAGAACCTGTATTTGTATAGTTGGCCATGAATGGGTAAATTATGTAACTTATGATGATGTAACTTTAAAAGAAAGATGGTGCAACGTATGGTGTTGACCAATCAGAAAGAAAGTTCTTTAGTAGTTATGGCGACGTAGAACAGAAAATCATTAATCATGCTAAGAAGTATTTAAATCGCCCCACTTGATCCTGGAACGTCGGAACTGAAGGACGTAAAATGTAATACTTTGTGTGTGTTGGAATGTTGGAAATAGTATTTCTTAATGAAAGACGTGAATACAATTTGTTCTTCATCGATAAGAGGAGTAATTGCAATTAAAATATAATTAAAAGATTGAATAATTTTAAATTGGTAACAATTCAATTATTTCGCAATTGTGTGAAAATTACGCCACAGAACATCCAGTACTTCCAAAATTACCATCTTTCCTTTTTTCTCCATACCAATATGTAACATATTGTTACATAAGGCACCGCTTCGTGGGACTCTATAATTCATATCCTCATCGCATACGGAATATTACGTTACATATGGCTTGCCAACGTGATGCTTCGAGGACATCATCTCCACCTCCAAACATATTAAGCAACCGTTACATATGTCGGTACAACGTGGGGATCGTAGCTGAATAAAAATACGTTGCAGTTATTAGTAAAGAATTTTTGTACACTTGTGAAGTATGTCTAAGAGTTCATCATAGTTCAACTTCAATATAGCAAAATTTAAACAGGAAACAGATACACTGTTTTCAACTATTATGCGTTTCAAATGGAAAGGGTTCTGGAGTCCAGCTAATCAGATGCCGTATCAAACTCAGCGTTGGCAGCTTGTTGCCCCACACCTGTTATATTTCCCTCTCTCTTGCACACTCATACAATATGCAAGTCAGCTTGGCGCTAGATGTAAGGGTAAGCGAATTATATTTTACAAACCTTTACAATGATGCAATTGCCAAAATCAAAATTGGAAAAAGCATTTTCGTAAATTATGTATATTTTCAAATACTATAACTATAATTATAGTTTATGAATTACCTGATTTTCTAATGCAAATTCGTGACACTTGTTTTACCTATACCGCACGCTTCAGCTGTAAGCCGTTGAGCATTTTTGAAATCAAGCTGATTTTCATATTCCTCATTGCCCAATTTTTTGAAGACCCTGTACACTTTAAAACAATATTTTGAGCCTCGCTTCGCAATAACTGCCTTTTTGACTCGCCACCAAATTCACCGTAAGAAGCCATTGCACTATTTAACCTTTACTCTACTGTTGTGTTAACAACAACTGAATGATATTGATCTGAATTCTCCAAAGTAAGTAAACACTTCTTATCCAGCATTCATTCATAAACATAAGCATACAGCATTGCACAGGCTAACAGGAAATGAAGTGTTTGCTCTTTCTCGAATTTAACACCTTGACTTATTCACAGTAATTCTTTCATCACGTTATGCAGTAGTTGAAATTTCAGTTCTGAGTAATGAAAAGTATATGTACATACATACACACCAACCACTTTGAACTCTCTATAGTAAATAGAGATTACGAACCATTCATAAACAAAGATATAATGTGACCAAACACGTTCTGCCAGGGCAGCAGGAAATTTATTGTTTCCTCTCGCTCGAATTGGCTTATTTAAAGTAATTCTTTTATCACGTCATGAAAAACATTTACATTTCAGTTCTGAGTAATTACAAATATACGTAGACGCATACTTGCTAACCAATATTCATACAGAACTTATGTCGTGATTTATTGTTATAATACAGATAATAGTATTTTATTCATATGTATTAGAAAAACTATTTGAGCTAAAAATATGGGGTTTTCATTGTTATGTTAGATACGATACATTACTCTCTACCTTCCACATGGATCAGTTTTGGTGCAATCTGAATTTTTGTCTTAGCGCGAAAAGTAGTTCATACAGATTGATTAGGTTGGTGCTCCTCACCCACCACTTAGCGGGAATGCAATAAAACACCGCAGGACTCCGATTGGTTTTTCACCTAGTAGCGCTCAAGGACAAACACCTTCCCATTTGAAACACATAATAGTCTCTGGCAGAGACCTTTAAGGTTATTTTAGGTAAAGATAATGTTCGAAAAATATTGATAACTAATAGAAGGTTATTAACACTTGATAGTGTTCACATTACAGTGAAGCTAGTTAAATAAACATACTTCCAGGAAAGATTATCTTCAGGTATTCCAACAGTAGGGTAGCATGTATTTTATACTCTATGTAGGCATCAAACTTTATATCAGGCTCCTATAAATACTCATACGCTTTACGACACATAAATATACAGAGCTCAGACAGTAGGGGACCTGCACATTATTCGAGTGGTATCGGTTCCCAGTGTGGTGGGAAGTTTTCTTTAGTTTAGACTATGTCATATCCCCGAAGTCTGTGAAAGTAAGTTGACAGAATGTAAGTGTGAGTATGTCTAACATATAAAAACACTAGGACGTCGAAACTGTTTACTAATTAATACTGTTGCTTATAAAAAGATGTTCCAAAGATAAAGATCACTGTTATTATCACTGCAGTTACAGGCGCGCTATACATATAAGATTAAAAAGACAATGACTTCCAACATTTTAGATCTTGTATGAAAGAAGATTTAATTATAATAAGAATTATAGGAAATATACGTAAATAAATTAATTATATTCTGATTACTATTAATCTTTTTAGGGATACCCAGCAGCTGGACTCACCATTGGATCTTTAGTGCACACACCACCAGGAGGAACAAATGAGATCAATGAATCGCAGGAGACTGTGCTGCAAGAACGTATGACATAAACAGAGTTCTGTAGCATGTATTGTTTTGATGATCAGGCTGGGAGGCACTCGCGATGATTTGCACAAAATACCAAAGGTGGCTGAAAGGCATCTCTTGCAGAAACCGTCCTCTGAAGGAACATGAAGTTTCAAATCGCAAGCCTCTGCACCATCTGCCAGTCGTCGACTGGCACACAGCACATGTGTCGCTCTGTAACTTGAAAAACAGGAAAAATGAAAGGAAATATGAAAGAGAGAAGAGCTTAGTAGAACACACCGCTTCAGCATTCAACTTGCAACTAGGAGAACAACCGCGAAAAAAGCCATAGTATGTGCGGGAGGTCAATAGGAATCGAACCTGTGACCTTAAAATGCGAGCCTTAACATGTTACGGCAGAGCTATCTCGCTATTTTTAACTTTACCTCGCAAACAGTTCAAGAATTAATTTTTGCAATTTGTACAACATATATACCCAACTTACAGTTCGGCCGGCCGTTCTCCGGCTCTGACATTCCTCTAGAGGGGGAAGCGGGCTCTTGCCAGTTCTTTAGCGGGAACTTCAATCAGAGGAACAATGCGTATTTTAAATATTCCACGCATTTGCATGTTTCACGAACGACTAGCCATATTATTATAATAGCGATAGTAATAGGATTTACAAACACTAAAAATCCGAATTCACACATGCACAAAATAGCAAACAAACTTCACCAGCGCAAGCACCAAAAGCAAGTGTAGCCACGTGGTCCACACAAAATTAAATTAGCAACACGGTGTTGGATTCGGAAGCCACGCATAGCAGCGTCAATGCTGATTGGCACTAGCTGACAGTTTTAACTTCTTGACCACGACACCGGATGTACAGACTCCCAGTACTACCAACAGAAGCAGTTAGCGCGCATAAAATGTGTGAAAGAAATATTCGAATAGAGTGGCGCAGTAATGAATATCTAGCAAGACAGTGAAATTACAAGTTGGATTTTAATGTTTCAAAGCTAATACACAGTCCTATGTTTTCATTCTAAGTATAATTTTGTGCATATGTTTTCAATTACTCATTACTGTATGTTGGTACTATTAACCTTCCATCTCCGCTTCCTGCAACTGTAAAACGTCAATAGTTGGCAATCCAGCGGCCGCACTGTAGCTACAAATTTATATAATTTTTTGGATGGCTGGTATAAGATGACATTGTTATGCATTGTTATGTAGCATTAGCAAAACCTAGTAAATAGAGGATATTCCTTTCTTTACTCACCGTGCTCTAAAGTGAAATACTCCACAACTTCGCGATTTTTCGACATACCGAAACAATGGTCATGACTTCCGGCTTCGTGAGAATAAATAGCGCCTATCAAGATTCTGAAATCCAAAGTTTTACACAGATTTAGTTAAAATGTTGATATTTTTAACTTGGTTCATGAAATGTTAGTTTTCGTTTATTACACTCGTACTGTTTTGAAAATCTGCTTCAGAAAAAGCATTAGATATTTTTTAAAATTAAATCGATAAATAATGAACTCTCTGATAAAGTAATAACAGTTTTTAGAGACAGAGAATTAAATGTTATGTGTAGAGCTTCAATTACAACTCACACACAGTAGAATTTCTTAGTAGTATCTAATCAAGTTAACAACAATCTTCTTCTCTCATGGTTTATAAAAAGATATCTAAAATTTTATTCTACTATACCAAAAAGTATGTGTGTAGAACAATTTGAAAATTACATGTCGAAAAATGAGAACGCAAGAGAAACAGTTTGTTATAACTCCTTTTGGTGTTAAGATGTTTAAAAAGCATTCATGAATAAACCTGGCCTGCTTTAAGCAGTCGACAAATTCGCACCAAAGAAAACAAAACTTCTCTTTAAAGCAAACAATTTATTCTAAATATATTTCTGTGGTATAATAGGTTCGTGATTCACGAGGAGGCCTTTAAATCCAGAATTACACAATATAGTGCCTTTGTATCTAGAATAGAATGAAGTTAATTTCTGAAATTAAGTTAGCCTTAATTATTAGATAGGTAAATAAGCTTTCATAATAATATTTTCCCCACAATTAAGCAATCCATGGCAGTTAGGATCATGCGAATGCAACGCATCAGACGTTAATACAATTTTCTAGAAATCTAATCTTAGGATTAGGGATGCCTCCATATAATATGTTTAGAGAAGTAAAACTGTGCCATAGAATAAAATAGCAGCATAAAAATCCATATTTAAGTACTTTGGTACTTTGGACCTTTTTCGATGATGCGTATCCTTAACAATCCTCACACGTTTACAGCAACAGACATGAGTGATATGTTCAAACGAGCCTGCACTACAAATAACTAAGTTCATTCAATGACAATTGCTGTCGGTATTTTAAAACAAAATCTTGAAATGTTATTCCTAACCCAATAATATCATAAGCAAACAGCCAAATTCAAGGACCAATAGACCTCAGATAGACATCGTCGTCTCTGAACCCTGAATATAGAAATCCAAAGCTGAACAGCTCACCACCACCACTAGGAGTTCATCGAACTGCCACTCAACATTTATCTTTTCAACAGTAAAACAAATCTTCAGAAATAACTGCGATCGCAATTCTAATTAGATCCCCCAGTTTATCTTGGTAGATAACTACGTAAATGAGTGGTTTCTGTCCTTCCAGAATGGCCTTAAAACTTTAAAATTACTCTGTAACACTTTCCAATGCCTTCCAAATTGTGGTTTGTACTTTAAAATTCTAGTATACTATCAACAACATCCAGTTTCGTGATCACTTGTCTTATCCAAACGCAATGGTTCAGACAAGCTACCAAAAGCTGAAACTGCATATGACGTAAGTTAGAGAGGTCACCAAGTGTCAGCGTCGGATGACTTGACAAACAGTGACTCAAGATCCCTGTGTTCACCGAAACAGCTCAGACTGGTCCAGGCCGTGACTTCCTGCTATTCTCTTTGCTGACAGAACAATTCGCACAGCTCCGGGTGGTACACGAACATGCTTCTTGGCTGACATTTTGATACAGCCTGTCTCGCACTGCTACCAGAAACCCTCTACTCCACGCAGGCAATGCCTATTATGCGAGAAAAGGAAAAATGTTCACACGAGAGAATATTTCTTTGAACTGAGGGCCTGCAAAGTAACAAATTACTGGAATTTTCCAGTGGAGTGAAGCACGAGGAACAAATGTGTTACATGGAATGACTGCGCTCTTGGAACCACACCCGATTAATCTGTCAATGTTGGCTGTGAGATACAACCAGTGGGAGCGATGGCTCCGGAGGCAGAGCCTGTGACCCGCATTCCAGAGTTCGTGACCGAACATGCTGATGCATGGTTTTCTTTGGGGTTTCCCCAGTCATTAGGTAAATATTGAGAAGAAAAATGCACCTCTCGAAATATAAGTCCCTCACTTCTCTTTTCACTTCACCCTTCCTCCTGGTTAGGCATTTGAGGTATCTATGTGTCAGGGGGAATTTCCACAAAATGCAAATTCTCTGAAGAATCCTCGAACCCTGTGTCGAGAAAGTCTCCCCAGGGAATAGGTAAACCCACAGGAATAGAAGAGCCGGTTGTATGAGACACCAGCAGGAAGTTCAAATCTTGGTTGTTAGAGACCCTATCCTTTGCTGTCATTTCTCCTTAGGTTTGATCACCGTTAGTATCCTTTCGTCTCACTCCTCCCTCCAGAGTGGGCACACTAAAGATCTTTTATAGGTCGAGGTGCTAAATTCCTATGCCATAGACTCTTAGTCATGAATACAAATCTGCTCTGGGTGAATATAGGACGAGCTTACTTGAGAAACTCTTAAAACTGGAGATCTACAAATATATTTTCATTGACAATTGTCAGGGTAACAGTATGCATCAACTGATTATGAGAAATTGATAATTCTAGATAAAGTGTTGACAAACATTTTAAATGCAATAACGTAAACGTTTAACAAAAAACTTACCTCATTTGAGAAAGATAAATACTTATTTACTATAACATATACATTTGATTTCCAAACAAAGACTAAATTAATTTAAATAGATTAAAATTCCGCACCTACAACCCTTAAATGGTGTAGCCAGACCGAAAAATTCAAGCCATAGCCAGGATTAGAACCGAATCTTCAGGTCTCCGTCCAGCCGCTGTAAGCCATTGACCTACTATGGCCAACGTGCCAACATGACATTAAATATTCCAACTGACTCATGTTTCTCCCGGTACACCACTAGGAGTTCTCATAAACGCATGAGACAACTACCTTAATGGCGACTTACTGTGCTGTACGTACTTTAAGGCCCGGGCTCTATAGTTCGGACCACTATTAGGTACAATTAATGGAAATTAATTGTTCTTTCACACTAAGCCGTGTGTAGGACGCACTATGAAAGGGTAGAGCCAGACTGAAAAATTTAATGCCATAGCGTAGTTGTCTCATGTGTTTATGAGAACCCATAGTGGTTTACCGGGAAAAACGCGAGTCAGTTGGAGAATTTAATGTCATGTTAGCACGTTGGCCATAGTAGCTCAATGGTTTAGAGCGGCTGGACGGAGACCAGAAGATCCGTGGTTCAAATCCCGGCTATGGTATTGAATGTATCAATCTGGCTCTACACTTTCATAGTGCGTCCTACACACGGCTAGTGTGAAATAACAATTAATTGTTACCACCCTTAAGTTTATATATTAATTTTACCAGAATTTTGTATATTTATCTTGTTACTTCTCTATAATTAATTCGATGGATGCCCAAAATGTTTGAAGGTATAAACAACCGCACACTTAAGATTTAGATAGATCCAATGTGAATACCACCCCTCAAAAGGAAGGGAGGCTACAGCCCTGTGTAGGCGATATAAAATAGAGATACGGTAAAGCCCGCTTCAATTGCAGGGTCGAACCGTCGCTCTGCTGGAATTGCCAAGAGGGAGACAAGGACCCATCGACCAAGTAACCCACTGTTGTCCAAGGGGAGCGCCCTTTCACTTAGAACAGAATTGAGTAAACTGGAATATCGTATTTATTTCTGGAGCACTAAGAATATATGTTAAGTCAAACATTATCTATTAAATACTACTTTAAGCCTTCTATTAACCTATTGTGTAGGAACCCTTGGGGTAGAAACTAGAAACACAGAGTAGAAACTTCCTTGGGGCCCATAGCACCCATTTAATTTTTAAATATTAGTATAGTATTAAAAATAACATGTCGTAAGATCAGGAGACCAGCCTACCATAAAGCTTATTCTATCCTGAAAAAGTTTCCGCAGTAAACTATTGACTCATCAACAGGGGCAGGGGCAGAGTTCTGCTTGAAAAACCTAAACCAACATTCAGTGTGTTTCAGCTGTTCGAAACATGCTTCCCGTATATTACTTCTTATAGTTGTGCACTTATGGTACACCCTTAAAAATAGACCCTATTGTTCTACAACCATTAATTGCGCATCATATCCCTATTTTGTGATCATATAAAGGAGTTTCGAGAAAAAAAATAATTGGATTTGTATCATAATATCGTTGTGTTGTGATGACACAGGTCTGTATAAATGAAACCAGCTTTGTCACTGTACAGTATTAACTGTGGATAGATTTCCTATTCATTAACATTCCTCAAATCCAGTTATTGAAATGTACCCATCTCTCACGTAGTAGAGATGCCTAAACGACAGAAACCTTGCATGGTTTAAGTTCTAAAAGTTTTGCTGCTTTCCATAATGAACCTTACGAAACGTTAGTTTCTTGTGCAAGGTGTCTAAGAGATGTTCAAATTCACCGTTCTAACCATTATCCGATTTCGTCTAATTTCTGCTCCATAAGCATACGCCTTCTTATCTTTTTCCTATACTGAATAGATTCCGTGATTTTTAACTTATTTACAAGCAACAGAACGACCTGCGATCGAGGCGTTTTGTAAACACTTCAAGAAAAACTAAACACTTCTGAACACTTAATATTATTCAGAGTGAACTGGGCTAGAACAGAAATAACACTTACTCTGTGACGACCACAACGGATGTAGGGCTCACGCATGAACATGAAGTGTTCACACGGATGGTGTGACTTGACCTACCGGCCAAGTTTTGTAGCATACGTACTGTACAATATGTATTTTCCGTCACCTAGTACTGGTCTTCAATTATATTGTACTGTTGTTAAAATCTTAAATTGTTTTGAAATGTGAAGTTGCCATTTATTTGTTTCTATGGTCATCCAAAAATTGAAATTATAAATCCAGCATATAAGCTCCCATTTTGATACTACTTCAGTTACTATATATTACTTGTATCTACAACTGAATATTTAACGAATTTTTACTGTGAGCGTTTATCTGGAAGTTACCTAGGCTGTGATATAACAGTAGTTGTTGTTAATTGTTTTAAGGTGGAAGACACAGTCCTTTTCTTAGAGTTACATAAACAGTTGGATTTAAATGATTGTTTTGTTTTATGTGGTATTCATTTGGAATTATTTTATTGCTTAAATATGTAAAATACAAATTATAATTATAAGTTTGTCATTATAAATCAAAATACCACTTAAAGTTTTATCACTCTGAATGTTGTTTCAGCCTGCCTCGGTAGCGTAGATGGTAGCATGTCTGCCTCACGTTCAAGAGATCCCGAGTTCGAATCTCGGTCAGGGTGAGTTACCTGACTAAGGGTTTTTCCGGGGTTTTCCCTTATCCTGTAAGACGAACGTCGGGTAACTCTAAGCTCCATGAACACCGGACTCATTTGAGCATCATTTCATCCATTCCATTCATCGTCCGATATGACAATGTTCGAGGACGTAAATTAAATAAAAAATATTGTTTCAAAGAAGATTTGTTTTATTGACTGGTTTGATTGCGATATATTTCACTAAGGATCGCAATACTTCCTTTAGCATAAATTCAAACATGTAGAATTCTTTGGAGCTACCATTAAGTGTTTCCACTGTAAAGACAGCACCAGACAAGACCTTACCCGATATCCGAACATTAAAAGCGGGGCATTTCTTCTTAATAGGCGAAACATGAACCGTCTAAAAGGATTTTTGCAATAAACTTATTCTTAGATCCTAGTGCTTAATATTTGTACTTTAAAGAGAAGTTGTGTAGATAAAGCGTACAAGAAGTTCCCAGTAATAAATGATGGTCTGCAAAGCGTTACTTTTCAATGTACAGCTCAAAACAAGAGCCACATTATCTTGCTACAAAATGCATTTCGCATATCACACAGAAAGGGAAAAAGAAAAAGAAAAAATTAAAGAAATGAAAAGTGTGAGGAAAGAAGAAAGAAGTATAATATGTTCACTGTTAATTTTATTATTCAAGTAAAACTGAGGCGAAGAAAGGAAAAAAGAGGAAGGAAGTGAAAGTTAGACCGAGAGGGAGGTATAAGAAAAGGTTTAAAACAATTACACGATTTAATTAAAACTCTTTCTGTTCCTCCCTACAGTGTGCCGCCTTGCAGAGTGCCCCCGTTGGGACTCATTCATCACTCTAGCTTGGGGAAAGAAAAGAGGCCCCCCATCCCAACTCTCAATTTGCATGCTCAGTCCCACAACTTCTCCGTGATCCATCAACAGTATGCAAGATGAGGCTGCCATGCCAGACCGACATAATCGCTTCCAGCTTCTTTTCAGACGTTGCATCTCATTAACCATGTTTTCTGTTGTTCCTGTACAGGTGGGAGTTCCTGAAACTATGGACGACAGACGAACGTGATCAGCCTCTTGATTGCCATAATTATCTTCCGGTAGGTCATCAATCTGCACAGCGTTCCCTTCGCTTAGTAACCAACAAATATCCTCACACTTTGGCCTACTTAAATATACACGTGCATTACTGGTTTACCATGATGGGTATATGTTCTTGACACCTCATTTAGGAATGGACCACGATTCCACTACAAATAAACCCGGATAGAGTAACATTCAGCCAGAAATTTGTTACCGCGTTCTCTAACGACGGAAATTGTAGACAACACTCCGATAACATACATAACCAGTTATAAGCAACATAATGAAGTGCAAAATGGTGATAAAAACAACATTACGGGACAAATGTCCCAATACTTGTATGAAATGAGAGACGGTAGATAGTGCGTTAGTTTTAATGTGCATAAACGGAAACAGAGAAAATTATATTAAACTGCTTCTCAATTATGAAGTATAAATTTTAGTGTGTTCAAGGAAAAGACAACGCAGGTAAATATATCTCATAAGAAATGCCGTTTTTTTAGAAAACCAATTATTTGAAATGTGCTCTGACAAGCAATTAAGTAAATTTCAAAATATAGACCACTGGATTCTATGGTCCCGAGCCATCATTCAGCAAGGTACCCCACGATGGTACCAGTCTGATTTTTTATGCCTTGTACTAAAAGAAAAAAAAACAGACCATAGATCAAAACAGATGATACTCTGAAGTTGCGAGATCAGAACTCTACGCTGGGTGTGGTAGTACTTCGATTACTCCCATTTCCTGAACTATTTCCATGGTTGTGCGTGCAGTATGGGGTGTTGCATTGTCCTTTTGTACAGTACGCGCAAGATAAGAAGAGCGCTGGATTTACGGTGTAGTGCGGGCAGAGAGGAAGTTGCGAGAGCTAACATTCTGTTGTTTCTGCAGTGTGGTCAATCTTGAAAAACACAGTTCAGCAAAATAGCGTGTAAGATATGTGAAGATACGCGCCGCAAGTGTGAGATCTGTGGACAAACATTAAATTGAACTCGATCCGATAAGCTATTTATGAAACACATACAAACAGTAAACAAATATGACAGCTATAAATATTCATTCATTCGCTTTGTGATTATACGATTTCTGAATCCACTGCATCAGTTTCATCGCTAGTATCCTCTGATGTGTTGATAATTTCATCAATCGCATTTTCAATTACACCTTTATTTCTCCAATATTTCATTTCCAGTTCTTGGACCTTCTTGCAGTATCCTTCCCAATCCGTTGCCGTTACAGAAGAGACTGCTTCTATAGCAAGTTTCTGCAGATTTGTGGCTCACATATCAACATATCACCGGTAACGTTGTGTCCTCTGAAACCGTTCTTTATTTTTGACCACACTAGCTCAATTGCATTCAGATGACAGTTATACGGAGGTAAACGAATAATAGTGTGTCCCCTTTCAAGAACCAAACGTCAACAACATAGGTAAGTCTTGCTCCTAGGTTTGTTGGCCTCTGTTGAATACTGTTGTAGCTTTGGTAATGGAGGGATATAGAAAGCTATGTAGAAATATACAAAGGACTCAGAGCAAGAGAAAAAGAAAGATAAAAGAGCAAGATATAAGCAAAAGAAAGAAGCCAAAAATGAAAGGATTGAAGGGAAAAGAAGAAAGAAAGTAAACATCACTATTAGTTATTACCATACACAGATCACAGTCTTACATGCTTTTTCCTAGTGTTTTTGGAGATTCATTGGGATGAGATGTACAAAATGATTTAATACGCCTGACAGTGGTGACGCTTTTTCCTGTGTAAGTAGCAGCTCGTTCTATTGATTTGCTGAGTGGTAACATAAGTTGGTTGTTATCCTTTTCTATATCGCAACTTTCGCTATTATTTTGCAGCCATCACTATGCACGAGTGTACGTGCATTTTTCAAGTTGGTGTTCGTTGCTCAGAAGGTACATAGGTATGAGTTTGGTGTGTACTCAGCCATAATTACAAACTGGTTACGCTGTAGTAATTAACCTCAAACTTGCACAAAACGAATGCACACAGAAAACAAAGAGGGCGCATAAAATCTTAACAATTAGTCACGATGTCAGAGTGTACTAGTGTAGTGTACTAGTATAGCGCATTTCATGTTTCTAAGTTGTCATCTGTGTTCACGGAGTTAGCTGAAACCTACCGAGTGAGGACTAAGGAGACGAACGCTCAAGATAAATTGCGCATACTGTAATAGAACTTTATTTTGGTTAACTAATGCTGCGTATCCCCGTCTCAAAGTTTCATGAACTCGTTCCAGTGAGAATAAAGATCCGCATCAATCGCCCGCCCTTGTGGAACAAACTCCCAGTGAATCATAGCTTCAAAATGCCACGAAATACACAACATAACTTTTGGACTGAAAAGACCTTTTTTAACGACGTGGCTGGTTGGCGGGGATCAAGCCACTGTTTTGAGGCATCAGGGTTTCGGTAATATAGCCATTTTTCATCACAAGTGACAGTTCTCCTGTCAAAGCTATCATCCATGAGATTACGGATAAGCTGGTGACAGATATCCACTGTACGTTCAGCCTGTTAAGTTCATGAAGCACAGATCTACAGCTTATGCAAGGTTTTCCAAGAGTCTTTATGTGGCGATGCATGGTATATTTTCATGCAACAAATAACTCTGAAAGCCTATGGGTACTTTTCTCCGGATTTTCTGGCAAAACTTGGCGTGTATCCTCAATAGTCCA
The DNA here is from genome assembly GCA_030765055.1 of Mantis religiosa. Classification (NCBI taxonomy): domain Eukaryota; kingdom Metazoa; phylum Arthropoda; class Insecta; order Mantodea; family Mantidae; genus Mantis; species Mantis religiosa. The sequence continues at coordinate 73,293,971 of CM060947.1, read as the reverse complement.
TTCTTTAAATCTTCCAAAATATGGTACATCTTTACTGTCTTCGTTTTCATTATTAAAACGTTGGAACTATTGTTTTGCCACACGCTCACTAACGACACATTCTCCTTGCATTCACATATTCTTCGGGCTGTGACAGTGGATTTATATTCCTGTTTCCAGTAGTGTTTAGGATGATCAATTTTGTGATTGTGTATTAACAACTGAAAACTCAAACACTCGCAATGTACGCAACGCTATCCATGGCATCCTTTAAACACCATTGCCAAACCAAAGAAACCCAATATATTTTCCAAAGCGCCAAAATAAAAAACCAAATTTACTTGTGAGACCATCTAATATATTATGTGTAAATAAGGCTATTTATTAACACTACTATCTAGCCAAGTCTTCTTTTCTTAAGTTCCGAACTTCTCACTAATAAAATCTAGAATTCCTTAAAATATGCCTCTAAGTTATATCACGCTGGGGAATAGTAGAAATTCATCTGCCAAATTTTCATCAATGTAATGTCCTTCGGATAATTAATGACTTAGGAAGCTAAATAGACTAAAATATGACACTAATAAAAACTTGTAAACGATCACTGAATGAAATGACGACCAAACTTGGGTTGGTTATGCTTTATGTATTTCAGCAAAGAGAAATATAAAAATAATAATTTCACCAAACAATCGTATGAGAGATGTCCTGCTTAACTCTATATGTAGTACTCATAATTCCTGTACACTTCCTTCTGTGGTACTTGAGGTTGTTCCATAGTGATTTGACGTAGTGTATTTATTTTGTTTGTGTTTGTTCTTTGAAGTGTAGTGAGTTTTAATTAACTCTTCGATTAAATGCATTAAATAATAATTTTTAAATTTATATGAAGGAATGTAAGGTTATTGCCAGATGATATTAAGTCAAAAGTTGCCCGGTAAATCGTGAAACCAAGGAAAATGCCGAGTATTTCAGCTAGTATGGATCTAACACTCCAAATATCCAGTAGGCACAGTAACATTTCATGAATTGATATCTGGTTTATTTTTCAACAACAGACGATGATTTCATTAAAATTCATTAAGAATGTGATGTACTATCTGCTAGTTCACTGCCAATTAACGCAATCTAAACTGATACGTTAGATAATTTCTAAAATCAGAACACACTGTTTATTTTCTGAAGAAACAAACACTGTTTTACATCTTCCAAATATTTATAGCTGTCCCGGTAAAAATTTCTTCCTCTTACCTCCTAGTATAGAGATAGCCATATAACACAAAATCTCTTACCTGAACTTACAATTACATCTAGAACACAAAAAAACTGCTGTTCTTGCGGGAAGCTGTGGAGATAGCTTAAATTTTATCTCGAATTACCTTCCCCCACCCAAAAGATATATAATTGCGTGCATTGGTTGGTTCGGTATAGTAGGCAGCGATTTATATTGGTAAAGAAATACTAGGCTACGTCTGCAACTCTGAAGAAAATGACGCCTAATCAATGGTAATTTTGTTAATCGCATTTGTTTTGTTATCGATTGAGCAAGTCTTGAAAGCATATGAATTGTATATAGAAGGGATCAAGGTGAAGTCAAGCAAGAGATGCCTCCCCGCCACCAAAAAAATAAGTAACATAAAGTACGGAAGCCCAAAAGGCAATTTTTAGTGTCAGCAAGTTATACACTTTTTTTAGGTAATTTTACGTCCTCCAACGTTAAGTCAAATCGGACGGTAAATGAAATGAGTGAAATGATGCTCAAATGTGTCCAGGGTAAAACTAATTTATTTTATGTGTCATAAGTGAAAAAAAAAATCAGCAGTGCAATTTTTTTATAATTGTGTGACGGATTTATTCAGTAGCTGGTGTAGGTATTCATGGAGAAGAAGGCATAGGCCTGACATTTGCTTAGAAGCTGATGTGGCTGTGTTGGAATTCATTCAGAGCAATAAAATACCTGCCTGCTATGAACACTCAGGGCTGCTGTGAAAACAGTTTAGGTGTTTCGACAACATTAAATAAACAAAAACACACTATAGAAAATCAAAATCATAGGCATTTTTCCTCGTACTTGGTTACACAAGTGTTTTAGTATTTGTAATTCGTAATAAGCAAAATTATTCTGAAAAACTATAGAGTGATAAGCGAAATGCTCATCAAATCTGATGATATTTTGAATTTTATATATACCAGACTTGTTTTTTTCACCTGGAAATTGGGTTTTAAGTTATTCTATGGTAATTACAGAAAACAACATATATTTTTGAGTTATGTGGCAACTATGTTGAATATGGGACCCTAAACACCGAACAGAGTGTAGACTTTCGTATTTCCTCTTATTCTGATTATGCTTGAGTATTATTGCAAAGACTTACTTCTGCTGTTAAACATATATTTGTAGCAATTGCTAACCTTCCTCGAGTTCTTCATTCCAATAAGACCCAAACATCATATTTGACTGTCGACGTGTACAGAATTCTCACTGTCAGGTCTCTATAGGATTTTTAAGGTAATACAATTAAAGTAATTATTGTAATTCTCAATATAAATGGCACGTACGCCCAGCAAACGACGACACGTGACAACGTAACTATTTATCATCGCCAGAAATGGCACATGCATGACGGATTATCCAAGTAATGCTGTAGAAACGACAGGTGTTAATCTTAAATCTACTCTTATTTGCGTAATGTAATTTTGTTGTCATCATGACATTAATACCATGACACCTACGTCATAAGTGTCAAGACGGGCTGAAGATTAGCTAGTCATTGTACAATTACGTCATAAAATACAAGTGTACTGAAAAGTGACTCGCAGGATATTTTTAGCGTGGAGTATAAGAATACAGGACTTTCTTCTTTCTTTCTTTTTATTTTAGTATTGGATACCACTGAGGTTGTCCTTGATGATGTGTGGCAGTTCCAGCATTAATGGCTTACAGTCGTAACTCTCGGAAATGTGAGTGCTGGTTTCAGCAGCCTTGGTGCTGGTATACTTTGCCATTTGTTATGGATATTCATGTTGCGCATCTTTTTGGATCTCCATACGACATGCGGGCGCTAATATGATCACATCGGTTTCCGCATGTTTCAAGCAAATTGCTATTCGCAGATGTTCTATACAGTATCGCACAGGATCAAGTTCTACGCAGTGTAATTGACGGTAATTTGCTTCATAAAGAAAGACGGGCGCAGTGCACAGTGCGTTGTCTCTAGTCGGACATATCTAATATCAGATGTCGACTAAGTCATTTGCCTGGCTGAGCACTATAATTCCACATTAACGTTCACAATGCGGGTATACTGGATTCGATGTTTTGATCCCACCGAGTTTTTCGTGGTTTTCCTATCTTATTTTTATTATTTTATTTGAAATTTACGTCCTCCAACGTCAAGTCATATCGGACGGTGAATGAATTGGGTGAAAGGATGTACAAATGAGTCCAGGGTCCATGGAGCTTAGAGTTACCGACACTCGTCTTGAAGGATAAGGAAAACCCCGAAAAATCTTATCCAGATAACTGCCCCTGACTGAGATTCGAACCCCAGACTTCTTGAACGTGAGGCGGATATGCTACCACCTGTAGCACGTCGGGGTGTCGAGCTAGTGAGTATTGCCGCCCTGTTCGGCTCAATTATTTGGCAGGGGCATCGCCAGTAAAATTTGAAAAATATCGATGTCCTCGGCTGCTCTCGGAGATATCCTAATATTCATAAATATGGAATCTGTGGCAAGGATCTCTTGATACAGGGCGTTTGGGTGGATCAATTAGGGTACTTGGAAAGAAACACAGGTTAATTCTCTTATGACGATCGGTTGAATTACAATTACTCTCGAAATCCATGTTAATTAGGCGAACTCTGAATGGTAGGCTTCGCGCTGGCGTGGTTGTACCCCCGTGTCTATAACACGACTCATCGGATTGGCACTCAGCTACTAACTACCTTTAATTGAACGCGATTTCTTTAGCTTACTCGTCCGTTCAATTTAGCCCACAGTAGCCAAAATAAACTTAATGAACGCGATTTCTGTCTTCGTGCTGTCGCACGACGGTTCAGCTGGGCTCTCAGCCACCGACTGACTTAAATATGTCTTTTTTCCCAGATAGTTCATATGACACTTCGCTTCCCCCTTCAGTTCATTATTTTTAATTAGTTGGTCGGTAGAACACATATGGAGTCCCAGTTACGGGAATCTCACCCTAGACCACCCAAAATGTCCCCTTCCTGTCAAACTATGTTTGAAAGCAAATGCTAGGTGCGACCTTTAAGATTTATGGTTGCGGTCAGCTTTCCTAGGGGAGAAAAAATCCTACCGATTCAGAGCTCGTAACTAACTTGACACTGCACACGAGATATTTGTTTCATTACATGTATATATTCCTTTAACATTCAATTAAGCTTCTATATGTTCCTTAAAAGTTAATTAATCAACTTTAGGAAGAGAGTACCGTTTCACACCATGCTAACGAGGCGGGCTTTCCTATCTTCATAGGTGAGTGGCGGTTAAGGAGGGTTTTGATCTACCACGAGTTCCTTTCCATTGTTGCACGTTCATTACATTTTCCTATCTTTTGGACGTTTTTACCAGCTGATATCAGAATATGGCGAGGATGCTTGTTCAAAGGAAGCAGTACTCCCACTGGCATTAGAGGGCTGCTTGTTTGTCGAGTCGCTCATTGACCTCTCTGGCTATTATATGTTTCAAGTGGGAAGAGTTCTCTCCTGTAGCGAATCAGATGCGTTATAGAGTTCAGCGTTGCCACCTCGTTACCGCTACTCTCTAATATTTCCCCCTCTCTCGCACACTCGCGAGTGCTATTGGCGCTAGACGCAAGGAAATGCAAACTGAATTTTCGTATTTTTTATAATAATGAAATTGTTGAAATCACAATAGCAACGTGGATGTTTGTATATTACGCAAATGGTTTAAATATTTAGTTTAAAGTTAGTTATAGTTTATGAATTACTTATTTTTCTAATCCAATGAAAATACCAGTAGTGCATCCGTATACCTGTGAACGTTACTTACGTTAAGAGATAATTCGTTATTGTCATTATGTTCAGCATCTGTGTACTGCAGATTTATGATGATAGGTTCCAAAATCTCATTACGTGCTATTTCTTTCCCAGTCTTGTGTTTCTTGTTAATATCTTCGTGAATAAGTCGTTCAAAGTCAGTCAGTTTAAAAAAAAAAAATCTATTTGCAACATAATTTGAGCCCACATTAACTCAATTGGATTGTTCTAGCAGTAGTAAGGGGATCGTATCTCATTGATCCAGCTGATACATTTTTTCATGGAAGAGTAACTGAATAGTACTGTTTTGAACTCTCTAGAGTAAATAGAGATTACGAACCATTCATAAACAAAGCTATATGACCAGACACGTTATGTTATACCAGCGGGAAGTGTATTGTTTCCTCTCATCGAATTTAACAAGCACCTTGGCTTATTCAAAGTACATATTTCTTTTATCAGGTCATGTCAAATGTTTACGTTTCAGTTCTGAGTAATTTCAAATATACGTGCACCAATAATTAAACTCATTACAGTGCCTACGTCACAATACATTGCTATAATATAATAGTATCTACTTTATTCATTTGTATTAGGAAAAATATTTGAGCTAAAAATATGGGTTTTTTACGGTTATGTTAAATACATTACTGTCTCCTTCCTCATGGATAATTTTCTGCAAAATCTGAATTTTTGACTTAGCGCGAATAGTATTTATTAGAGATTGATTACGTTGGCGCTCATAACACAGCACATAGGAGGACTGCAATACAACACCGCGAGACTCCGATTGGTTGCTCACCTAGTAGCGCTCAAGGACAAACATCATCCCATTTGAAACACATAATAACTTAGTGGCGGTACAGGTCTTTGAGACTGGACATGTTAAAGGATTTCCACGCCTCTCTGCAATCTTCTGCTTACAGACTGTAGCTTGCTGTGGTTCTTTATTTCCTTCTAATTTTACGTCCTCCAACGTTAAGTCATATTGGAGGATGAATGGAATGGGTGAAATGATGCTGAAATGAGTCCAGGGTCCATAGATCTTAGAGTTACCTGACATTCATCTTTTTAGGATAAGGGAAACCCCCGGAAAAAACTTTTAGATAACTCACCCTGACCGAGATTTGAACGTGAGGCGGACGCTCTACCATCACGCTACCGAGGTGGGCAATTCCTGTGGTTGCTTTACTTTATCCCGCCCTCTTGAAGGTGTTACAAGCCATACATTTAGATTAGTATGTTATGGAGTTTGGGTAGCCGGCCTCCATGCGTGACATCAGTGAGACCTCAATAAATTCTGCGACTAATATGCTGGGCATATTACTTTTTTTTATTATTCCGGCAAAGAAAAAAATTATTTGTGGGATAGCACTGACTACTTTTCCACGTACTACAATGCTGTAACAGTGTCCGAATTAAACAACCGGATTATTTCGTGGGAATAAGAATCGCCAAAAATGGGCCAAAGGAAGGAAGACTCGTGAGCTTCTGAAGGCCGCGACACAATGGTTTGCATCTCACGGATGACAGTACCCTTCCCGATATGGACAGGCCGGGTCCGCCCTTCACGACACGCTCTGTGACAAGGTCGCGCTGCGAGAAGGAAAAAGGGTGTGATAGATGGCGAAATCATGTTGCCCTTTCATTTCGGGCAGTGCATGACTCTTGGCTTGACAACGTTGACGTGAATAGAATTCTGGAACCACAATGACATGCATACTACCGCCACATAAAAGATGCCGAATGATGGATTGTACTTCTGGAGGACGAATGTAAGCTCTAACGGTATTCTGTACTATTACATATACCTCTAATTAAGGCTATCACTTCAAATAGCCGCTTAAGAGGAATTATTGCTCTAACACAGAAGAAAATGTATCTTGCCTTAAGCAAACCTGACTGTGCAACTTGCATTAATGCCTGTAAATAAATGCACATAACAAGTTAGTGAAAGACATCATTACATACAATAGCGATTAATATGAGTCCGAAGCAATTTATGCAGAATCCAACCGCTAATCAGTCCGTTTTAACGATTACTCTTTAAAGATAAAAACATAGAGGTAATAAGTTCCGTGTGACGAGTGTTAACGCAGTTCGTCGTTCAGTTACATTAATATCAAAGAAAATCAAAGGATACTGTCACTCGCCCATACTTATATAATTACTGTAGGCGTCTCTGCATTCCTGCACTTCATTTCTTCTTTTTCTGCAGTATCTTTCTCAGAGATTGCATCACCGCATTAGTATTCTGGTACATCCCATGACGGCACTTTTCTCTGAAAACCTGAAAATTTGTCATTCGCTATGATTCTTGGTATAGAATGGGACAATCGCGCTTTTAATTGCGCCTCACGATACGAATCTGCCTTCGGAGTTTCCAGAGAAGTGGTGCGTCTCCGCCTTAGTCATTTCCTCATCCCTGTCAGCTGCCCCAGGTGTAACTGACAACAGCGGGTAATTGCTGTGACGTCATGGGCAATTACGGATGGTCATGGCTTCCTCTTTAGTGACATGGAACACCGTGTTTTCTTCAAGCACATTTACAACGCAAAAAGTGTACCTAAGTTTACGGCTGCTCAACAGAAAAACTGGATAACAGTTGCCTTCAGACCATTAATGTTGTTATTTCGCTGTAAGCTTTGTCAAAACATTTGGTTGTAAACATTCCGTTAAGACCAAACTCAGTACTTGTTCTTTCCCGTTGTTTAAACAATTTAAAAGAGGGGTGGAAGAAGGTGGAAAAGTAATTGAATTGAGACAAATGAGCATCGTCAATTTATACGATGCAGTAGATAAACCGATGCAAGAGTTTTAAAAAGTGGTGGCTTTTAAATTCCATGCTCTTTAAATGACTTATTTGAAAATTCAAACAACAAGAAAAATATGGGAAATGGTTAACTATGTAATCGAAAAAGATAATATTAATTATCCCAAATAGTGTGTTTTATTAAGACTCACAGTGTTACGTAGTCTCATACGGTTTACAGCCATACAAAAGTCATTAAGAATGAAGAGAGTTTTACGGAATGTATCCAGAAAGTGAAAGATTGCATTCCATTTATCATGAAAATATGTATGTAGTATTTTAAAGAAAATGCTTTTAAAGATTTAAAATTTAAAGAGATTATCTTTAACATCTTAGTGTCGCATCCTTGGAAGATGCTGAAAATAAACGCCGAAAAGAAAAATAGACAACATTTGAGAATCCTTGCATTACAAGATCTGAAGCAGAGCAGCAAGTTACTCTCTTACTTTGTACCTTAAAGTAATAACATTAATTAAGTAGCTTCAAAATCATATTTTACTTAATTAGATTAATGTAGAAACGTAGAGTCAGACTGAAAAATTCAATGCCGTAGCCGAAATTTGAACCACGGATCTTCTGTTCTCCGTCCAGCCGCTCTAACCATTGAGCTACTATAGCCAACGTGCCGATATGACATTAAATTCTCCAACTGACTCGTATTTTTCCCGGTAAACCACTTAGGAGTTCTCAAACCGGGAAAAATACGAGTCAGTTGGAGAATTTAATGTCATATCGACACGTTGGTCATAGTAGCTAAATGGTTAGAGCGGCTGGACGGAGACCAGAAGATCCGTGGTTCAAATCGCGGCTATGGCATTGAATTTTTCAGTCTGACCCTTACGTTTCCACAATTTAGCCTACACACGGCCAGTGTGAAAGAACAATTAATTTTCACTAGATTAAGTACTTCTTTTCGTACCGCCAATTCTTGAAAGATAACTTGAAAAACTATAAAGAAATGACATTAACATAAGTAATTGTAATTCACTGTTTCCGTATATTCAAATCGGCGTATGCTGCAAAAGTATGAGGTTAAGTCATTTACGTAAGAGAGAGAGAGAGTCATTAGTGATGCAGATTAAGATGTAAGGAAAGAATTACCTCTGTGCATTCTTGGAAGTCACTTATATTCAAAATACAATGAGGAGAGCACTTATAAAGGTACTTAGAGAAAAGTTTGCAACTTAAATTTTAGCATATCTAATGTAATACTTAAGATATATAAATGTGAATAAGAAAGGGTTTAGGTCTGAACCTCACCCATAAGAACGTTGGTGGGAATTGATCTTAGTAAACGGCACTTAATTTGATAAAAGATGGCGTATTTAGTGTCTTCTCTCTCGTGTCTTACAGTTTTAGAGAGATGCTTACTGTGATTGTTTATCGACAGCTGCAGTACCAAGGACCGCGCTCAGGTTACGTACATTTAGCTATCAAGAGCAAGAAGTCTTCCGCGCATTTCTGTGGTTTACGGCATCGTACGTTGTTAGGAAAACAATTGTTTTAAAATCTTAATCTCCGGATAGATCAGAAGTAAGCAATAGTTTCGCGTAATAAGTTTCAGAATAAGCTTAATCATCTAATATCAAGGAGTCACTAATTCACTTCATGTATATCACTGTCGCCTCCAGTAAATATATCAGTTAGCTTATCCAATGGTGTTTACCCCAACACGCATCCAGGGATACCCTGATCTCATTGTTCATCAGTGGAGCAGCTGGTGGCAGGTTCATTGAAGAACGAGATCAGCGACGAACGGATTACTGCGGTACCAGGTTTCAGATTTGTAAAAGTAACCATAAACCTTTTATAATTAGAAATTAGTGTAGTTAAAAAATTTTCAGAATTAATGCATTACAGAAAAAAGTAACTTGTGAGTACGCAGACGAACATCAAGCAAAATATTTTGCTGAATTAAAAGTTTTACCATAACTGACGAGCAAAGAACACCTTAAACTCTCGATATTCTATGTTTAAGGGAAAAAGTTATATATAAGTTGACTTTTTCCCAGTAGCCGTGTGTAGGACAAGGTTTGAAAAATAGAGTCCGACTGAGAAATTTAAGTACCGACCTTGGCATTGAACTTTTCGGTCTGAATCTACTATTCTAGGTGATATGTGTATAACCACCCGTTCATTTAACATTTCATTAACAGACATGCGGAATTCAATCCGAGACTGTCATAAATTGCTTTAACTTAATGGCTATTTATAAGTAACAATTGAGATGGATGGAAGCGGGAGAACAGCGAATTTCACTCCAGTAAATGAAGGATGCGGTGACGTGGCCATCATAAATGAATCGATTCATATATTATTTTAACCAATCAGACATCAGAATATGTTCCCCACATTGAGTAAATCACATAAGAGCTGGTTCCGCTGTGACATCAGTTTAATTATAAATTGGACGACTGTAAGGTAAAGCTACTTGTCCTCTGTCGTTTATTATATAACCTAATTGTTCGTTTATGTGACACCCTGTATAGTTCATCTGCTGCTCAGGTTTTCAGATGCTTTTCTGTCCTATCCACGGGCGGTGATTACTTAAGCAGAAAGGGCAGCTGCATGGTGGCTGTACTAGCACATGAGTTTCCGGGATGCGCCATGACGGCCTTCCTCCCGGAACTGCAGGCCATTATTCAGGTGGAGGACGGACACAAGAGCTTGGACCGCAGGGACATTCGATGTTGTTTCTTGCACGCCATTGTCCAGTAAATCTACTGCGGAATGGCAGAAAAGGACTCCTAGGGAATTATAGTCTCTCTGCATGCAGACCACAAGACGGTAACTGTTTGCGCAGCAGATCCGTCTATCTATATTGCATATCAAAGGTAACTCGGGAGTTCTGACAAGGGTGAAGTAGCAATGTTTCTCATAAACAAGACATATAATCCCTCCAGACTTAGACACCCCATGACGTCATTAACTTGTCCGCTATATGCAGGAAACCACACCAAAGCACAGCGTAACATACAGTCTGAAACATGCACGATTATTTGTGGCTTGTCAAGGGGTATCTTAACCATACCTCGAAACTTATTAACGAATATGACATATTGAACACTAAATAAGGTTGTAGCTTTTCCTTAATTCTGTGTGATATTGTTTATCTCTCTTAATGATGAACAGTAATATGAAGGGATAAAAACGTCCTTTAACATTCTGTTTAAGAATTTGTTTTAGTTTGTAAAGAAATAATGTAACACGTAGTTTATATTCTATGAAGCTGTATAGAAATAGTTTCTGGACTCTTTCTACTTGTCTGTGTCACTCCAAAGCAAAAATTCCCGCATGTACGGCGCTTCTCAGCGGAAGAGAGCGAACATACAGGAAGAGGGAAACTGTAACAATAATCAAAGGTCGCTAGACTGGATCAGCGAGCGGGTAATAAAAATATATTTGTGCGCAGTCGAAGGTGAAAGAAACTTTCACGGTAGGGCATATTAAAAGGAGAAAATTGTGTCACTAACTGGTATAAAATTATAAAACTGGTGATATAAACGTTATTTCCAGGCAAATGTGAACACTATTTTCCAGACTTGTATTATTGTTGTAATGGTGGATAATTTGAAAGTAATTGCGGAATCTAAAGAACTGAATAAAATTTTACAAGCAGTAAACTCTCTCTGAATCTTATTACTCGAAGTAGTTAACTACTAAACTATATATGCTAACGTCTGAGTACCTTTATCCTTTAAAAATAACTTTCTATAATAAGGAGAAATTGCCATTAGTTATACCAACACTAAACTGTAATTACCCCTAAATATACTAATCCTTTAAGTCCTGGGGGATCTAGACAGCCGATCACATTACACACACACACACACACACACACACACACACACACACACACACACACACACACACACACACACACACACACACACACACACACACACACACACACACAGGCATGCAGCCTTTTACACAAAAAATGAGCAGCTACAAAAACAAATTTTGATTAGGAAAACATCTGGAACATTCGATGACGCTGCGTTTACAATATACGCTTTAATATCATTCTGGCTTCATTTTGAAGCTATGCGATAGATCGGGAGATGCTTTGCGCCTTGGCCGTATGCATGGTAGCCGAGCGGTCAAAGACACCTGTCTCGTGAGTTGAAATCCTTGATGTGGATGTTTCTTTTTTTATTATTGTTACCTTAATAGCAGTGTCTTATGGTTTTCTTGCAGAAGATAAATAATATTTTAAGCACATTCATTTATAAAAACGCCATTAACATTATTGTCTTTTCAAAATAATTGCAGTGTTAATAGAAAATTACCTTAATATTTGTTGTGTAAACACTTGGGCTCATTCACCTGTAATGAAAGGTGTTGGCACATAACACGAAGTATCCTTGAAAAGTTTCAGTAAGCATTTGGTGTCACATGCCCCGCAGAATAATAGCAGTAATAGAAACAGAGGACTTACATACCCGTCACTAAATTAATTTATATTTTTATGTCAGTTTACATACAGAAATAAAATATTTATTTCTTTTACTTTTAAACAGAATAGAGTTTCAGTTTTTATGTGTGAGCATAAATGTCATAAAATCAAGTAAACCTTAGCAACTGGAAGTTATATTTCAATGTGTGTAATACATATTTCGTATTTCTGCAGTAAAAAGCCAAAATGGTGTCCGGGATTCGAACATTTGTAGCTCCTACATACTTGTCAATAACTGCACGGCTATTAGTGTACGTTTAGTAACTGAGACTCAATTATGAATCACTTATGAGACTCAATTTTTAGCACATATCACAGTGTGCGAAAAAGGGAGGAATTATCTATGTGGACCCGCCTCGGTAGCGTAGATGGTAGCATGTCTGCCTCAAGTTCAAGAGATTCCGAGTTCGAATCTCGGTCAGGGTGAGTTACCTGGATAAAGTTTTTTCGGAGTCTTCCCTTATCCTTACAGACGGATATTGGGTAGCTCTAAGCTCCATGGAACCTGGACACATTTGAGCATTATTTCACCCATTTCATTCACTGTCCGATATGACTTAACGTTGGAGGACCATAAAAACTATGTGGATATGCAAAAAACATATGAAACAATACAGAATGTGCGAACATTCTCATTATTATTATAATTATGAGAGGATTCAGTGGCACGAAGCTGAAGAGACGCGTTCCATGATACCATGGTAACCGTTTAGAAAAATATACTCTTCCAGTTGGGTTCTCTTTATTTTTCTCCTTTTTTTCTTTTTTTCAAAGGATGTCTGTCAGTATTACTGTTATAAGCATACATTCGTTTGCAAATAATGTTACAGTAATAAACATATTGAACATATCACTATCAAAATGGTGGAATGGCATCTGTAACCCACGTTCGGGCATTCCGCAGTGCATGTTTCAATCTAACTGGATTTTAGTGTTGTTTGCACTCAATCATTGAAACCTGGATTGGGTAATTCATATAACGATCCAAAGTTCCACCTTAACTTTGAAACAACTATAAGAAACAAAGATAATGACGGCAGGTATACAGGACGACATCCTAATGCCATCTACCAGGCAGTACAGAAGCACAGCGATGTCTGTATTAAGGTCGCTGTGGACACCTATTTAAGCCGCTAGCAAAGTTACTTTTGTCTACAGCTAAGTTATTAGTGAGCACTTTACGAAGCAAGATAATGTATTAGAGGGTATGAACCCTATACAAAGCTAACTGTTAGCCAAAGCTGGTTTCATCATTTAAATAAGGAAGAGAGAATAAAAGAATACGCATTAAACTACAGTGGATAATACATTTCTAAGGATTTTTAAATGCTTATCGTCAGTAATATGTTCATCAGTGCATTAATTTATCACTAAATTTAAGGTAGAGGATAAGATCCATTAAAATAACCCATTCCACGAAGTATGTCGTAAGAGTTCCGTCACGATATGATCACGTTAAATGCGATGTGAAATAGTGTCCAAACATTTATAGCCAATTTAAAACAAATAATATTTCAAGTAATTAGTTATCTGGCTGTATTGGCCCACATAACCGAACGAAAATTTTAGGTACCTACGAGCTATGCGTATAAAATTGCAGCATTGTGGTCCCGTTTGGTTCCTCTTAGGCATGCACGAACGACTCCGCACTCTTCTATCTTACGGTCCAAAAGGTTGAGATGTCAGGGTAAAGTTGACGTCATGCAATCGCGGTAGCGCCGGAAACTAGCTACCTATCGTGTACGTTCATGGCATAACGGATCCCCGTTTAATTCAGGAAGTAAATTATCAATATTAAATTATCTGTTAAACATTTAAGCAAACGTATGATGTAATTGTGATTATAGACTAAATTATTCCCACTCTTTCATGTTTATTTTCATCTGTCAATAGTAACAGATAGTTATATTCTGACGTGGCAGAATATAAGCATCACATTCTTAATTCTGAATCTCCCAGAAATAGTTTTCCAAAATTTTCAATGGATGAAGTATCTTTCACGTGAAAATTGTCCACCAATCTCATGAAAATTGCAGGCTGGGCACCAACTTCTCTCTATGATAATACAGAGGTTATTAATTGTTTTTTCACACTGGCTGTGTGTAGGCTTAAGTATGGAAAGGTAGAGTCAGAGTGAAAAACTTAATGCCATAGCAGGGATTTGAACCACGGATCTTCTGGTCACGAGTCACGAGTCTAAAACACGAGTCAGTTGGAGAATTTAATGTCATGTCGGCATGTTGGCCACAGTAGCTCAATTGTTAGAGTGGCTGGAAGGGAGACCAGTATGACTCTACCTTTCCATACTTTGGCCTACACGCGGCTAGTGCGAAAGAACAATTAATTTCCATTAATTGAGCTAATGGTGATTAACTATGAAAGCCCAGGCCTTAAAGTACTTACAGGTTGTAAGTCACCATTAAGGTAGTTGTCTCGTGTGTTTATGAGAACTTCTAGTGGTTCATCGGGAAAAACACGAGTCAGTTGGAGAATTTAATGTCTTTGTAATGTTGGTCATGGTAGCTGAATGGTTAGAGCTGTTGGACGGAGACCAGAAGATCCGTGGTTTAAATCCCGGCTATGGCACTGAATTTTTCAGTCTGTTTAATACAGAGGTTGTCAAAACCTAGTCTCTCATACCCTTCCGCAACATGCATTTACACACTGTACATCATTTGACGATAGTTATACTCTTTGGTGCTATACTTGCCTCTACTTTTTACTTATTTATTCTTTTTGGCCTACAGTTATTCTTCTTCGTCTTCATACAGTGGCTGGACATAATACTGTATAGTTGCTGGATATTTTGCGTCAAATGCACGGTTTTATAAAATTTATGTTGTCAGGTTGATAATGATCGCCTTGATTGTTTAGTCTGTATATTTCTATCTATGTTTGTGTAGAATAGTTCTTGTTAAAAGAAATATAAATCATTTCTGCAGTAACATTTCAATATACCTCTTTCTAAAAATAATTCCACAATAGTTTGAATCATAATTTATCCACACACGCACACAACTTGGATTTTGTTTTATTTTATTACTTGATCTCAATATCATAAGCTTTAGGTAAATTAGTTTTTGTTTACATATGTTATTTCAGCTTCGTATTCCGATGGAAAAAAAAATTCAGTCTATATAAAAATGTTTATAATCAAGTGAATAAATTATTTAATGGATTTCCATAGATTGTATACCACATCCCAAAATATTGGAAGTGTTTGCTTACGAATCAGTTTTCTTTATTTCGTTGAGCACTGAGTTAGGGGACATGTATTTTCTCTCTTAATGCAACAGTTGTGTAACATTATGTATTAAATAACATAACAAAACCAAAGAAGATTCAGAATGCTCTGAAACATAGTGTTAATGCAGGGAACACGATGTTTAACTCATTCCCCTGTTTACTTCTTCTCGTTGCCTATCATCGAAGGAGATTCTGCTCTCTTACCACAGTGACAACGAAAATTCCAACCACCCCAGTGCACGGTGTTGGAGGGCGAAAGTAGGAAAACGGCACAAATTGGCAAGCCTGCACTAAAGGCATATTTATATAAAACATTGAAGAACAATGCTCACTTCCTTCTCGGGCAACAAGCCAGGTGAAAAGACGATTAGATATCGACGGTTCGGGAGTGTGCATTGCTCCTATCATCAGGATATTTATAAAATGTTATAACCACAAATGAAACACTGGATATAACACCAATATAAGCGAAGACAAAATATATCTTGATGATGGGAGAGATGCACACTCCAGAAACGTCGATATTTAATCGCCATTTCAGCTGGCTTGTTGCCCGAGAAGAAAGTAAGCATATTCGTCACCAGGAAAGCTTCAGATCTTATTTTACATTGAAGGATGTAACAGTACTTTTGGGTTATGTTTGAAGTACGAAAAGTTTATAAATTTATAAAAAAATGATTATGTACATATATTTAATAATTTAAATATGTAAAAATGTATGTAATTGAGTGATTGGCCGAAATAATAATTGTATGACGTAATATGACGTAATGTGGTGACGTGCCATTAAATCGGCCAAACACAAAATTAAGATAGGAGTAACGATAGTTACGAAAAATCAATAATCTTGGTAGAGAGATTTTTTGTTGTAATGGTGGTGCAAGATCAAGAACATTTAAGTAATAGTTTGAATCTGTATAAATATAACCAAGTAAGAATTTATCGACATGTAGGAAGTGACTGGGAAAGAAGTTCAAGCAAAATGTAATCCAAGTAATACAATTAAATAGTTACAGAATTTGACTTCTCCGAAACTTTATTCCGAACCACTCCTGAAAAACAGATGTCTCATGACTCTTATTTAGAATAAGATGATACAATTGGTGACCAGAGGAAATAGATAGCCGCAAAAACTCACACGAGAAGAGAAAGAATTGTGCGTCCAACATAGAAATCCTGTCCCAAATTGCGCCCGAAAGTGTGGCTGGTGAAGATGGAGACAAATTAACGACGAATGGTCACAAATTACTGTCCCAAGGACAAATTGGGTAATGCAAATATTGCTGAAATATAAATGTTCCCAGAATATAAAGTATTGTGAAGGCGGTCATGTAGTTAAGTGGACATTTTTTGGTGTCAGGATCATATCAGTGTGCCGGAATTTCGTCCAGTATAAATTTTCCTATATACCTAACAAATTCCACAGTAAGATAGCTTAACACACATTTTGCCATGCACCTTCTTCTTCTTCACTCCAAGGGCTAGGCAATGCTGCCTGTTCCGTCTTAAAATATGTCTGACCATCTTTTCCGTGATCTTTCCGGATGTCTCTTTCCTCTGGGTTTATAGTTTATAGCTCTTCTTGGGATTCTCTCTCTCGGCATTCTCTCAATATGCTCTCTGTATTCATTTATACAATTTATAATTTTTTCTTCTAAAGAACTTATTTCTAACTCTTCTCTTAATTTTTTCATTTGGAATTTTATCTAAAAGAGTACATCCCTTTACTGCTCTTACAAAGCTTTTAGTTTCTTTTTCGTTTCTGTTAGAACCACTATATTAGTATTTCTTTCTTCTAGTTCTTTAATAAGTTCTACCTCCTTATTAGCTAAACCACGAACATTCCAAGTCCCCAAGAGTAGTTTGTTCCATATTCCAAAATCTTTATCCTTTTTCTTGCCAAGTTGTCTTAGTTGTTGTCCATCCGGCTCATTACCTTTAAGCTTTTTTTGTAAGGAAATCTTGCTTGATAGAGTTACAAGCCCTATGCAAGCACAGTCTGATAGTGAGGTTGCTACCTTACTGCCTTCAGACTTGCAGGATTTTTAATCGAGGTTTTTTTCCCCTGGAGAAGGTGCCTTCGCTTGCTATCGGACTTTCACTGTCCGTCTTCACCCTTAACCCTAGGCAGGGCCCTCCATATTTATATCCCCTGGAGAGAGGGTGTCCCAGCATTTAAAGGCCCCAGGAACTGGGCTCCTTGTTGGTCCACGGGTCCTTATTCTGGAGTATTCGGACCACCCCTCCATATCTGGTGGGATCCCTTATCCGCTATCCGTGGGAGGCGTCCGATATGGGTTACAAGGTCCCACGGCCTTGCTTTTGCCGCTTTAAACACATGAACAATACACAAAAAATCCATGCCCAAACTGGTACTTGAACTCGCGACCCTCTATGAGGAGGAACGCAAGAAACATACTAGAGACAACGACGGGGACCGGTGCTTTGAAGCACAAAGACCATCGTTCTTTGCCAGATTTGAACCCGTAATCTTGGGATAAGTAGAGCAGCCCTTAAACAGAGGCACCCATAAAACTGGGTAGATTTAGAAGGCTATCCATGCATAACTTAATGTTTAACTCGCATTTATTCGAAAATTACAACATTTGGTTCCATCATTAGGTTTATAATGCGAATTTCCGTAACTATAGTTTCAAAGCGTACAGACAGATTCAAGCTCATTGGACTAGAAGAGCACAAGTGAGAATGAAAATTAAGGTCACTTGACATTTATGGACACCTGTAGTACCTGTTAAGCCAACTAGTTCTAAATAAAGCACTTCGCCAACTTAAAAAGCATATTGGATGTTATAGCCTTTTTCTACGGTGCACATATGAATAAATACTATAGGATTTTATCATCAAAAACGTAAGTGCTAGCAGAAAACAAATAATGAATAGAAATTAATTGTTCTTTCACAATGGCCGTGTGTAGGCTAAAGTATGGAAAGATAGAGTCAGACTGAAAAATTCAATGTCATAGCCGGAATTTGAACCACGGATCTTCTAGTTGCCGTCCAGCCGCACTAACCCTTGAACTACTATGGCCAATGTGCCGACATAACATTAAATTCTTCAACTGACTCGTGTTTTGCCAGTAAACCTGTAGGAGTTCTCATAAACATATGAGTTAACTACCTTAATGGCGACTTACTATGCTGTAAGTACTTTAAGGCCCGGGCTTTATAGTTAACCACTATTAGTGTCAATAAAGGAAATTAATTGTTCTTTCACACTGGCCGTGTGTAGGCTAAAGTATGGAAAGATAGAGTCAGACTGAAAAATTAATTGAGGTAGTTGTCTCATGTGTTTATGAGAACTCCTAGTAGTTTACTGGGAAGAACACGAGTCAGTTGTAGAATTTAATGTCATGTCGGTACTTTGGCCATAGTAGCTCAAGGGTTAGAGCGGCTGGACGGCAACCAGAAGATCCGTAGTTCAAATCCCGGCTATGGCATTGAATTTTTCAGTCTGACTATCTTTCCAAATTATGAATAACTGTAGTAAAACACAATAGAGAAAGTATTCACAATGTAAGATAACTTCATCTTTTTTTTTCATACTGTAACTATTTATGCATCAATCACACAAAATATTGCATTAAGTATATCGATGCATATAATATTTTCGTCAAAAAATAATCTGTAAACAGCTAAAATGAGTGTAATGCAAGTAAAATATAAGATTCAAGTCCTTTGATGATAACTCTCTCATAGCCGCCTGAATTCTAGGCTAAGAACGGTACGTGTGCCTTCTATGAAGTGTTAACCATAACAATAGGATATGCGGAAGTAAATGTCATGCTTATTCTGAGCCCTTGTTTTTAAACAACAATCATTTGAGGGTTTAAATGTCGAGAAAATTACGGCAGACTCGAACGTTTAATCGGAATTGGTGACGCAAAATCTTGACAGGAGTATGGAAGGGAATTCATTGGACTTGAAGAAATGTAAGCAGTGTTCTTCTTATTAACCGATACTGATTTATTTACTCAAAAGTAAGGAATGCTGAAGGTTTTCTCACTATGGTTCAAGTATTATAATGCTTAAAACGACTACATAAAGAATGCTTGTATTTCTTGTTTCGTGATCAAACACGAGGGTGGGTCAAAAAGTAATGCCTCCTATTTTTTTCTCTTTTAATTGCCAAGGAAATTGAATCCAATTTACATAGCTTGAAAACTACAACATTCACGATTAATTTGTCACTATTCAATATAATCTCCGTCTTTTTCTACAGTTTTGGTCCACCTTTAAACTAGGGCATGTATTCCAGTGTGGTAAAACACACGGTCTAAGCCATTGACACACGGACGTTTTCACAGTCTCTTCATCTTCAAAATGAATCCCACCATGAGCTTCCTTTAATAGCCCAAACAGATGGAAGTCTGATGGTGCCAGTTCAGGGCTGTATGGGGGGTGAGGTAAGACTTGTGATCAAAATTTCTCAATTTCTGCAGTGGTGCAACGGCTGGTGTGTGATTTTGCATTGTCATGCAAAAGAAGAACATCCGCCATAGTTTTTGTTGTGCGAACTTGGCGAAGACGTGCTTTCAGCTTTTTGAGAGTTCTGACGTATTGGACAGAATTTATTGTGCATCCCTGCTCCAAACATCAATCATAAGTACACCCTCTGCATCCCAAAACACTTTGGGCATTACTTTCCCTGCCCACCGTGGAGTTTTGAATTTTTATTTTCTTCGGTGACGTTGTGTGATGTCATTCCATTGACTGCCTCTTTGATTCAGGTTCAAAGATATGAACCCACGTTTCGTTTCCAGTAACATTTTTTCCAGAAACTCCCCTCCCTCCAAATTGAAGCGCTGCAAGTGTTCGGAGGCTATTGTTTTCCTTGTTCATTTGTTTTGGGCGGTTACCATTCTTGGTACCCAACGTGAACAAACTTTTGAGTAACCCAGTTGTTGAATAATCGTCATCACACTGTCTTTACTGAGGGAGGTAATGCGTCACAATTCACCTGTTGTTACCCGACGATCACCACGAATGATGTCATCGACTCGTTGAATGTTGCATGGAGTCACTGCAGTCACCCTGCCGCTTTGCTTTTCATCTGCCAATGGTGTTCGCCCTTTAGCTTCGTTACAGTGATGAACCCATCGTCTAACAGTGCTGACATCCACCGTTGCATCACCATACACATTTTTTAGCCTTTCGTGAATGCGAATTGGCGTTTCAACTTCCGCAGTCAAAAATTCAATCACAGAACGCTGTCTAATA
The DNA here is from genome assembly GCA_030765055.1 of Mantis religiosa. Classification (NCBI taxonomy): domain Eukaryota; kingdom Metazoa; phylum Arthropoda; class Insecta; order Mantodea; family Mantidae; genus Mantis; species Mantis religiosa. Next base: position 73,273,217 of record CM060947.1, on the reverse strand, counting down.
CGAATGTCGATGCCAGCCATTTTGCAAGAGGATGCAGTGCTGCCAATTGTTGACTTAGAAAGTTATTACTGCAGGGGATCGGAGAAGAAGGTTTGAGGAATTGCGCCAAATTCAAAATTTTCACATTACTTACTTATTTAAGGGAAAAAATAGGAGGCATTACTTTTTGACCCACCCTCGTATCTTATTTAAAATCCAGTTAAAGTAACATTTTTAAATTCAGGAGTTGATATTTCATATTACGGCTCTAAGGATTTCAGTCACAACTTTATTGGCATATGAAGATAAAGTATTATTTCTCGGCGTATCAGGAGTCCACTAATCTGCTAATTTAAGGACCATTTTCTTAAAATGCACATATATTAACTTATATTATCGTGGTAATGAAAATATGTGTTTTATTACGACACCATTATTAACAAAGTATGTCGTGGGTATCAGGAGCGTAATTTATTACCTTTGAAACTTCATGAATAGACGAACGTCTCTCCTTTGGAGGATTTGTACGAAGATGTAGGATTTACCTGGAAGCCGAACTAAGGCAGTGACAAGTTGCAAGACGAGGTCGATACCTACTACAGACTATAAACTGCTTAAGTTAATTACAAGTTACTCTGGAGAACAAAGGTAAGTTCCCTTGGTTAAAGCGAAGAGGCGGTTTCTGTGGGTAAGGTAGCACTCGAAGACACCAAGAACGTGGTGGTGGCAGTCCACTAGAGCCCGGGGCTGTAATTGGGTTTTCCTCGAGTTGTGAGCCATTGGGGTCTCATTTGCGCCGCCACCCCAACTACTGTGTCTTTGTACACCATCCAGGCAATTAATCCAATAATTGAAGTTGTCTCGCCATAGCCTTGCAGGCATCTAAGGGGACTCATGGCAAAGGGCGAGCAGCTCATGTTCAATTTATTTGTTTCTCGAATAGACGGGCAATAAAATGTCACACAGTCAAGGTAGTAAAACCAGAGATTCCGATCGTAAATAAAACTTAACTTTTGCCTTGAAGAGATAGGATACGTTAGCCATTGACATGAGGACATTTACATAACGTCTGCATCACACTAAACAATTTACAACTTTGACGTTTTCTTATTACTGTGGTAACATTTACTTCCAAAGTAATAATTCCAAGCACACAGTAATATATCGTTATGTCGTGAATTACTTTATAGTTTAACACATTTTCAAATTGCGTCCTAAATGGTATTAAAAACGCAACATTTAATATTGTTTACCTGCCTGGGATCACAAATGCCAGAGAATCTTGTCACAACTATTTAACGTTTGTGGGAAATAATTCACTTTTACAGTTAAATACTAAACTAATGATAAATAGCCACCTTTATAAATTAACCAAGCAGAATCTTGATCTCTATTATTTGCATTTTCAGTAACGTGAAAAGAATAAGATGAGGCAACTGAAGAAAATTCCTGAAGTAAAATTTTTATACAAACACAACTCAAACCCGAACATTGAAGAGCTACATCTGACAAATAAATGAAGAATTAAAGATAAATGTGCCGAATTTGATTAAGATAGGAAGAGTGAAATAAGGATAGCTATATAGGTTTTACTGTTCTTTCTATTACTTCCAGTAAGTACCGAGTGTACTGAATGTCACCTTTTGACACCCCTTAGAAAAGCCCCCGCCAATATATATATATATATATATATATATATATATATATATATATATATATATATATATATATAGCTTCTCAACTTCTATGCGACACACACACACATAGCTTTTACCGCCAATTTAGCCACATACAAACACTCCAGAATGAGTATGGATTAGACAGTTACAGGAAGAACGCCACGTGCCTCACCCTACGGAAGTTCACAGGTAGGGGACACAGCGCGACGCCTGCTGTAGCTGTTTGTAAACATACCGACCTACTCCTTGGTAGCTTTCTACTATTAAGAATTCCTTTGGCTTATTATACCGCAATAAAGAAACTATTCTATAGTTATTTGTTTATCGGTGTTAAACATATTCCAACATTCCGTTATAACCGTCGATGACGGCAAATAAGCTGGTGGAAATATGGAACATAAACCTTCTAGAGGGAAGTTAATATTAGTGAGATTCAGAGTGGAAGCATTAAATAATAAAAATAACAGAGGACAATAACAAAGTGGCTGTCCCGTAGCTCAGTCGGTAGAGTGCCTGCCTGCTGTGCGAGGAGTCCCGGGTTCGATGATTCCCCATGTTCACGAGAGTCTGGAATTATGAATGAGAATATGAATGTATGCATGATCTAATGATTAAAAGCCAACGAATACGAGTTAACACCTTCGACATGTTCCAATGGAGAACGGCCACCAATATGACCTCTGGCATTAAAGGTGAGGATAAATAGAACAGATAAAAAAATAACAAAGAATGGTAACGTTAACCAAATCTAAATGGACATTATCTAATGAGACCAGAATTTTATTTGTGTATAACAATATTAATAAAGCATTTGTAATTGAAGTTCAAGTTGTTGATTTTACAATTACTGTTTGAAAGCACTGCACAATTAAGATCATAGCAAAATGAGCAGCCTTGGAACTGTCCAGGTCATTAGTCGACTTTTTCACAAGTAACTGCCCTTTGCCCCATTACCTGAGGGTAAGGTCACTGATGAAGAAGATGAAGAGCAAGGCGCAATGCTTTTGTTTTATTGGCCGGTGCGTCCCAATAAATTTTAAGTTTCACACACCAGCGGTTCCTGCACTGCCTAATCAAGTAATATTTTAATTAATTTTAATTATAATATTTAATTCTACAAAATTATATCCAAGAGAATTTCAAAGCCACGAGACTGAAATTCGGACTAGTTATGTTATAAACTACGACATGGGTAGGTATATTAGGAAATTTAAGAGGCCTGGCGATAACCAGAGCTTAAAAAGAAATTCGCCAAACACTGACTGAAAATTCAACGAGAAATGAAATGTAATTTAGGATTTCAAAATCCTGAAATAGTGGAATAGAAGTTTTGAGAACTCATATCTATAGAAAGTAGCATCTTGGAGAGCTAAGTCAGCAGTCTAAAAGAAATGACATTTTAAAAATAATCGCCGAGTTAGTTTTATTAAAATAGAGAAAATATAAAAGCCGTTTTTGAAATGTCCTGTTTCTGCAATAGGAAATACCTTTCAAAATCTAAGTTTGCTATTCATCTAACACTTAAGTTTTCCTAATCAGGCTTTTCGGACTACATCTCTCATACATTAGCAAGTAAGTTTTCCTGAAAACACCTTGAGATTTTGATATTCAAAAACTAAAATGTTTTCGTTGAAAGGTTCCTCAGAATTTTTTCTACCCTAGATAGATTTTCCTGTAAGAGTCAATACCTACACCATGCTACTAATGATCTGTAGAAATATGCTCACCCATCGATTTTTTCTTGTAAACATAGGGGTTTGGTATTGTTTATAGAATCAAAACTGTTAAAAGGTTTCATTTTCAGGCATTTTTTTTTTTCGTTGAAAGCTTTCTGGTTATTTCAGGCAAAGATTATGAAAATATGCTTTAATTTCAGATATGTAACTTTTGTCAATAGTATTAGAAAACGATGACGTCGATTTATTACAAAAATACCTTGGTTACAATTATTTTTCTACTAACTTTGTAAATCCTGTATTAATCTATCACTTACTTTTTATATTCTATATAATTAGAATGAAGATATGTGCCTTAAAACTATTTAAATTTTCATTTATGAGGTAAAAAGATTATTTTCTTCAAGGTTATGAATAAATGATTTTAAAAATATATTCTCCGAAAGATTCATTCCCAAGCAAATTTTTTAAAAATTTATTAATGCATTATTAATTAGAACAATTTTTCTACTGTTACAGAGAATTTTAAATGTTAATACACAATAGTTAAATTACTTAGCAGTTTTGAATGTTATATGAATTTAATCCTCTTTAAAGCTTAAAATTTTATTTTTGTATACTAATTGTTTCTTAGAGTAATTATTCTTTAAATTTAGGCATATTATTACTACAATTCACCCCTTAAGATTGTAATTTGGTGGTGCTTATTTAAGTAAGAAAGTATCTGAAGTAGTCCTAAACAGAAGATTGCCATCACTCTATGACTGACTGCATTCGTCACAACAAATGAAGAAGGAAAAAGATAAGGTAATGTCATGATTCCCCGTAATAGTATAGTAGTAGCAACAATATTCCCCACGTCCTGGGGGCATCACGTATTGTATTACATTGCGCGAGGAGACCTCTGCTTAATAGGTAGCTATCGAATTGCTGTGACTGTCCCAATGGAATTTTTCCATCAACTTGTGACACAAGTCCGTCATCATACGGATTCAATCATGCACAAGTGTTGTAAAACAAAATGCGCGCAAGGAAAATAAAAGAAGCGAAACAAGAATTGGTCCCACGTACAACGGCAATTTTCTATAATTGCTAATGGGATTGCATTTTATGCGGTAGCCTCTTGTGAGAGGAAAATGTTGTTCATGACGATGTCCTACATGTCCATGGTCATATGGTCGTGCTTCAACTAATATCATTGTCAACTTTAATGGACTCGAACTTATATAAAGATCAATTTTTCTTTTTTTGCGTTATGACGGTAGTCTTGTAGTTTCTTCCATGCTTTTAGATATAGGTTATACTCGGAAGAGGGATGCAGTTCCAGGCTAGAAGATCCAGACCACTGCTGCAGCTGCATAGAAAGGGCAATTAAGTCGCGGTAGATAAGAAACCAAACCACGAACAAAGATTAGAGCAATTCTTGGACTGGAATCGAGTACTGAACCTCCGGAAACTTTTTTCGATTGTCACAAAGTCTTCTCGTTCGGTATCCTTTATTCACTATGCGGGTATTTTACTAAATTACTAAGCATCCTTTCTATGCCTCTATTTTACTTCCCTACGGTTTAGTTCCTCTATGAGAATAATTTCATCCAAGCACGCACACATCGTGTCCATATATTGCGAGTACTTCTTGATACATAGAAAAGCTCTCAAAACAAACAGGATTCTAAACTGTGTACACGAAATATCATTCAGATGCTCTACCTGTAATGTCCATGGCACATTATTCAAATCTCTAAATGAGTGGATACATATATTTGTAAACTCAACAATGAAACTTTAATGAGCAGGTTGAGAAATATATCCAACTTACTGAAATAATTTTCCTTGCATTTTTTGCTGCTATTTCATATATAATACCCAAACACCTTCTCTAATAAATACATTTTAATAACTATACCAGACACGAGATACCTAAACATAAATGCAAGTTTAAGCAAAATTTCAAACTAGTATGTGAAAATCTTACAGAAAGGAAATAAATAACGTAATTGTAATATGTTTGCCATTTTATTCTCATTTGGCAGCTGAAATTGTTTAAAATAGAACTGAAGACCATTTGGATGCATTATTGTAACTCTTACTGTACATTTTAAACATTCTAAAAATGGACTTAGTTTAATTTTATTTTAAAAATCAAAACTACACATGAATTTGACATCTGCAACAGTTTATTACAGAGAGAACTAAAAATTGTATTTGGCCAAAATTATAAGGAAACCTCTTTCTGAAAAGCCGAATGTAGATGAGAAAATAAACTTGTGTACACTCAAACTGGATATCCGTTCATAAAATGTTTCAAATGATCTGAAATGTTTGTATATATCGAAATGGAGAGGGAAATAAAGAATTTGAGAAAGAATGAAATATGAAATGCCTGATCAAAAAATTTGAATCTTCAGTGCGCACTAACTACATCTAAAGTTCTACACACAATTGGATGATTCTCCATGTGTGTGTGTGTGTGTGTGTGTGTGTGTGTGTGTGTGTGTGTGTGTGTGTGTGTGTGTGTGTGTGTGTGTGTGTGTGTGTGTGTGTGTGTGTGTGAACCTGTGGGGGTTTAAAGGATAAAGTTCCTCGGAATAATTATTATAATGATTATCTATATCTGGAGAATATCTGACCTTCCAGCATTACCCTCTAACATTGTATATTTCATAAAATTTCCTATTTTCAATATTCTTCTGGTCTTTCGGCTTTGTACGAGGGCTGTTCAATAAAGAATGGTCACACTCTTTTTATGACAACGTACCTTTACTCATTCTCATAATTTTGATGGTCCTTCTCAAAATTGTCTCCCCTGAATGCGATGCACTTGTCCCAGTCTTTTGGCCAGTCTTCAAAGACATGCTGGGAACCAGTTTTGGGAGATCCTTCAAAATCGCCTCCGCAGCCTTAACTACTGCTTCTGATGATGGATAATGCGAAGACGTTTCTTCAAGTTAGGGAATAGAAAAAAAAAAGGGGAGATGTTGGTGATGAAGGAGATTTCCACACTGAGCTTTGCTGTTTGCTCTCAGAATCAAAATGTAGCCAAGTTTCACCAGCAGTGATTACGTTTGAAAGAAACTCCGGATCTTCCTCTAACATCAACTTTAACTGCATGTTACCTCCATTGTAGCAGTACGCGATACTGAACATGTCTGAACTTGCATGGCTCTCACAGGCGGCAACCAGGAGTACCAACAATGAAACTACTACGGCGTGTTTGTTTCACATTAAGCTAACAGAATGTAATAAGATTGAATTTTAGTGTGAAAAATTATGACCGTACAAAAATTATGATCATTCTTTATTGAAAAGCCCTCGTATTATATTGGTATTATTTCTGCAGGCATACATAAAACGTTGCATTTTTATTTTTAAGTTCCATATAGCGTTCGTTTTGTGTAGTAAACAAGTTACTTGTTTTATTTAAACTCGTACAACGTATCTCGAAAACTTCACTTCCATTGTTTCCGACTAACATTGCTTTCTTCTCAGTAGTTAATTACCTCACATAAATTAAAATAGGTATTAAGGGCGAAAACTTTCTGTGATCTTATACTTTTATTTAAGCTACTTTTTAATAGTTTAAAATTTATAATTTTTATTTTAAAATACCGTATTTACTCTTTGTTATTAAGTCCTTGTTTTCTCCATATGCTTTAAAATTTTAAAAATATCAGAAATGTGATAACTTATCGAAATACAGTATTATTTATATTGGATTTAGCTATCAATGGTTCGAAATAAGAATACTAAAAGCAAATATTTTAGTATACTGTCAAATAATTCCACTTTTATACGCTAATAACATAAAATCAGAAGAGGGCTACATTTTTATTTATTTATTACAATTAAACATTTTCACCAAATAAGCGAAAAAATATAACAGGCAAATTAAACACGAGCGGATACTTAAGTTCAGGCTTTCATTTTTAAGTTGCGTGCAGAATAAAATATTTTGGCTATGCGTTTCGTGGTATTCAATGGCAAATTGTATGTTCTACAAAGTAGTATGTTTAATTTTTCTACACTTATATACAGTTTGCTATAATTAGGTCAATAAAACGGAGTGACAAATACAAAGGTAGAATTTTGACGACTAATTGTTGCGTCAAAACTGGAAATCTATTATGTTCACTTACATAACATGCGGCACATATTGAACGCAGTTGTTTGCATTATAAAATAACCATAGCGTAACAGCCGGAATCGGTTTTGAGCCTTCCAACCCTGCTTGTCTCACACCCATATACGAGTGCGCAAGGCAGATGTAGACGATAATCCAACCGGTATGGAAAGATGTGGCCAGCATCTCGGCACCCCAAGGTTAATGATTCACTACCTACTGCAGCTACTCAAATGCCTTTTGATACTGGATGGGCACCGGTTCTATACCGAGAACTTAAAATTCACACCCACAAGGATTGAGATCGAACCCGGACGCATTTCGTAGCAGGAAAACAAGAGTATAACGCTCCATCCCACTATGCCACGGCCGTTTATGTTGGTGCTGACAAATATAAATACATCCTCTGTCAGCGTGAACACTATTTTTCAAGAATGATTCTAGCCCCTGGATTCGCAAGGTACTTTACATCCTCCAAATTACCGAAAGGTAGCATTTACAGCTTAATCGTTTATTTTCACGCTACACTACCGTTTTCTGGGGTGTTTAACAGCGGCAATGACCTTCGACTCAGTGTTACTGATGAAACCTTTCATTTAAGTACCCACTTCAACGACATATGAACATAATCATACAATCTTTCCTCTAGAATGCGAAATTTTTGGTTAGGTTTTACTTTCATATACGAAGTATCCAAACCACCCTTTTACTTCTCATCCATTATAACAACGTTCACTAATTCGTCCCCAAATTGTTTTTCACATACCAGTAACGGCGACTGGAGCTGACTGGATGGAGATAAAGGAGGTTATTTGCAGGTGGAAGCCTTACAGAGTGGAAGAGTCACTATATATGCATGCCAGTGTACGTGTACCGCATTGGTACCATTTTTGTGTGCCTGGATGATTATATTTAACAGCTCGATATAGTTACGCAACGCTAATATACATTTTGCTAAGTTTAAAAGTATATGTAATCAGAACTTGTAGCTTTCCTGCTGCACATCAATCCGTCCAAATCGTATAATATGGACATTCAATACTGTAACTAACATTCTTACATATTACCACAATTCTACTAACGACCAGAAGTGTTTATATAAACAATGTGTTTCGAAATAAGCAAAAGCTTATTACCCATTTAAGCAGAAACCTCAGGCATAAATGGAAACCTAAACTGATATCTGGGAACGATCTGACTAACAGTCCATACGAAACAAGCAATTTTGAGACCTCTAATAAGAAGCGGGGCCAGCCAGATGACGCATGCTACCCTATCTAAGGAATAAATTGCTCAAGAAATGTTTAGGTCACCCTCTCTGGACGAAGCAACCCCATCCACACAAGGGTTGAACAGAGTGTGGGAGTCGGTCAGCTGGTGCATTACGTGAAGAAGGAATTGCATGTCCTGCCTGGACCATCAGGAAATGAAACTGGTGGTCCCGGACACAGAGGATCATGAGGTATTTGTCTGGTAAACAGCTTCAAATTAAGTTGAATTGCTTTGTAAATGTTTTCTTGTTTTTATGACTCAGTAGAAGATACAATTCCAAATGCTTTGCTAGAAAAATGTTTAACTGGGCTGAAATATAACGACTATATTTGTTTAACAAGGTAAAGCAAATTTACGGAAATATTTGCTTAGGTTATAAAGAAAACTGGATCTGAACTGAAATAATATAAGCTTCTTAAATAAATGTTATACAAAGAACTTGTTGACTAATATAAAGGGTAGGAGAATGAGGAATAAACTGCGGAATATTTGGTTAGTTTTGAGCCTAACAGCAGAAGAGGGAAGCAGCCTAAGGCTCTACACTTTATAGTACAAGCAAATGTTGGGATGAGAAGGAACGGATAAATATTATTAATTTTATGGTTATTGGAAGAAAATAAAAGGACGCTTGCGAGAGATGGAATAGTAGAACATTCGGGCAACTTGAGATAACCGCGATGTATCCAAAACACTAGCCCTTGCTGTTGTCAAGAGAAAGTTGTCGAGATGTTAGAGGAAGCTATCAAATTAAAAGTAAACAATCTAGAGCTCAGAAGAAAACTATAAGAGATTATTGAATATGTGTAAAATGTGATATTATACAAAGTCTGAAGGCACACTTTACATCAATCACTCACTACACTTGCTTTAGAGTTACGAAGTCAGCAGAAAAAATTGAAAACATTACCTGTAGATATCAAGATCTATCACTATAGGAAATAGACAAGGGAGAGGCAAACAAATTCAGTGGGTCTTTGGATGAGAAGAAGCTCTTTGCAGAGAAGCTAAATATGTGAAAGGAAAGAAGTGGAAAAGAACACAGGATATTTGGCTTTGCAGTGAATAACTAAATGTGAGCAGAAAACTATGACCGATTGATTTATTGTTACCAACTTCGTAACTTCCGCACATCCTACGTATGCCACACTGCAACTAAGTATTCAATGGCTGCACCAGCGACATTTCTTTGGAACAAACTGTTCTATACGTAATGTTAACTTGTAGACAATGAATTTGGGGTGTTCGGTTTTCGTGTATTAGACACATTCATACTCTCATTCATACTTCCAGCCTGAATAGAGGATAGGGAATAATTTTATTTAGAGAAAAGTAATCACCCCTCAGCCAGTTATACAAACCAGATCACCTCGCAGAGCTGGGAACTGCTCCACCGAGAGCTGAACGTTCAGCCAAACCGGAAATATTGGACTACAGATAGCTGAAGCAACTTTATCAAGTAAACAGTAGAAAATCAGCTAAATGGTAGAAAATGTATATTCCATTAAAAATTTAGACACCAATATAGACTTCACCGCAAATACATGCAATGAGGCCCCAGAATTTTATATTAAAAAGAAAACAATACAAAACGTGTGCAGTCTGTGTGTAAATAGTATAACTCAAAACCGGTAACTAAAGTAACAACCAACCTTGGCACCTGAGTTAAATATCTTCAAAAGATACATGTACAATTTTAGGAAGATATTCCAAGGCAAACTTCTAATTAAACCAAAATTGTTTACAAATTGTCGATTTCGATTTTCATAAGAATGCACCCAATGATTTTGATTAAAATACCATATATTAAAGATATTCGCATGAAATATGCATGTATCCTAGTTGTTTCAAATTCCTGTAAAGTTCTCTTCATTCTAAAATATTTTTTAGCGATCTTGCATAATTTATATATGCTAAGCACAGAGAGATTAAAACGTACTATAAAATGCAGATTTCTTAGAAACAGAACTTAATTCAAAGTGTTTATGGCATGAGTCACCTCTGGGATATTTCTATTGATGTTCTTTCATTCGGTTGTCCTTTGCATTAATGCAGGAGAAGACAGGTAGTGGCGGTGTGACGTCAGCTCTAACCGCCAAATATGTCCCCGAACGAAGGCCCGCCTCGGCAGCATGGTGGTAGAGTGTCTGCCTCACGTTCAAGGGGTCCCGAGTTCGAATCTCGGTCAGGGCGAGTAACCTGGATAGGGTTTTTCCGGGGGTTTTCCCTTATCCAGAAAGACGAAAGTCGGGTAACTCTAAGCTCTATGGACCTCGGACTCGTTTGAGCATCATTTCACCTATTTCATTCATCGTCCGATATGACTCTGTGCTATGAGAAAATAATATTAAACTTCAAGTCGTAACTTATCTGAAGGTCAGATATGTTATACAGTGAATAAAATAAAACAAAGTAGTTTTCTCTGCAAATTAGAGGAGACCCATTCAGAACAAAATTACGTGGACATTTTACGACACTTTGTTTCGTTTTTCTTTGACTAGTTTATCAATGTCGGGACGTAATGTCTAGGAAATTTGTAATCGAAGGCTGCATATTAGATTGTGATAAAATAGGGTACTTGGGGATTTGGACTTAGCTAATTTCATAACAGGGGAAAAAAATGTTCGCACACATATGTCTAACCAAACACACACAATGTCTGTGCGGCAAGTGAATACAACCTCCGAAATCTGGTTTTTTGACATTCTTTTAAAAATAAGCCACGTGTGTATATTTGTCCTTCAATAAATCGTCACAATGCAAATTTAACAGTTCCATTTGGTACGTGGCAGCCTACATTGTTGTCTTCGAGTGCGCTACACCTTACGGATTCTGTACTCACAGCGCCATTTATATATGCAACTTGGTACTACACGGCTCTTGCCTGACGTCACACGCACTGCAGGCCTCACTCCCGGCTGAAATTCAATAACTCTCGAAGCTGTCTTCTTCTGCATTAATGAAAAAGCCATGAACTTTAAGGTTGGTTCAAGTGTGCAGTGCTTAAAACATTTGGCTACTGCATTCCCTTTTTACTTATAAGAAATGTATAATGTACATATTTCTGTAGAGGAAAATCTCAGTTAAAATAAAGTAGGTGGAAAAACACAAGAGTTATATTACTATTGGTTTGTATATTACTAAAGGTAGGGAAAACCATTTGAGTATGGCATATCAGATCTTTGCCAATACAAATGGGAAACAGTTTACTGCTTGCTCCAGCTGAAGGTGCTACATACTTCATTGAGTGTAATAACTTAAGAAGTGCAATTATACTAGAAATTTTAAGGCACTTGCAGAAATATTTCAAAGGCCTAGAGGGTATTGAAATATAATTTACGGCTTTTAGAAATTGGATTAATAGCACATTTTACAATAAAATGAGCGTATCCCCAAATTCATATGCACATCCATCATAATTAAATTACGTATGTGCTTGTTCATAATACCGACTTCTTGAACCTTGAGTTACACCAGGCGATTGAGTGTAGTCTGCGTTACAAGCACGTACAGGAAGTGTCATAAAGTTTGCGTTGTCAGTTCGCTTGTGCTGCGGTCCCTTCCAGGGTTTATTCTTGTACTTAACTACTCAATCCTATCAACTTAGAGCACGCACCCTCAAAAAAATGCAGAAAACCTGAAAACGTCGGTCTTTAAGATAAACCAAACCATATGCTTTGAAAGTTACAAAATAGAACGCCAACCATGAACTTTTTTAAGATAATTATTATTATTCTCTCGATATAGGACACAGGTCTGTTCATGTATGGTCCTCTGCACCTTATGCCATTTTAGGCGTCAAGTGAGGGAGTCACAATCAGAGAGAGAAATCCAGGGATTGGTGATCAGTCCGGTGCCCGGAATGAGAGTGTGGGAGCAGATGAATGAGATAAGGGGAAAATGGATGAAAGGAAAGGTAATAATGGAACAATTGTTGGAATGCTGTCAGAGAAACCGGAAGTCCCGGAGAAAACCACCACAAATCTCACTTTGTTGTCGCCTGGGATCGAATCCGGGATGTATTTTGAGAGTCAAGCAGTCTAACCCCTTGGCCACGGTACGGTCGAGATAATTAGAAGGCTAAATACATTTTTCTGTTTCGTTAATTAAAATTTCATTGTTTTACAACAAAAGATATATTCAGAGTTATGTTTATTTCTCCATTTTTATTTGCCCATTCTAATTTCTAGTAATCAATTTGCAAATTACTTTCTATGGTTATCTAAATACTTTGGAGATCATCTGTTTCTCCTTCTAAACTATCTTTTAAGATTATTTCGTTTATCCACTAATTGCAGCTGAGGAAAACTACTTCCTCCTCCGGTAGGTCGGTTGCCGGTCTCCGCTCCTCTGCTGGGACCATTTCGGGACCGCCAGACCACCTTTGGGGCTCGGATTGACTGCCTTGACACCATAAGGACTCGGCTGCTGCGCTCGTTGCCGTCCCGCTGTGGGTAGCGTGTCCGTTGTCCTGGTTTGTCGGGGGAGGTCTCTAAGTAAACTGTAGGGATCCTGCCCTCTGTACTGTCATGGCTCCTTGGGTCGGTCGCCCTCTGTCTCCTTCGCCTCATCCTTCTTCCCAGGGGTGCCCCCACTTGGGGGGCATAGGAACAATGGGCCCAGCATGGTGGCCTTCGTACCGAATCCCCTCCGTAACGAAAACTCAATCCACACTAATTGCAGTACTATGGCATCAGCTCTCTTAAATGCAGTAGGCTGGCTTGACTTTTAATTTAAAAAAGTAAAATAAGCAAATTCCAAAAATACAAACATACACACAAACGTCGTTCATATACTCGTTTTGAAACCTCATTTTGGCTGAAGTAACAAAAGTATTGTGGTCAAACAAGTTAAAATCAAAGAGGAGATAAATGATGTACCCTTACTTTAAGACAGTGCTGAACGGATGTTTCAAAGCGCTGTTGCCACAAGTAGGATTGATTCTTCTAAATGCAGGAATACTTTTGTTGCTTAGAAGCCATTCTGTATTTCATTAAATCTGTCAGTAATGAGACTGAAACCGCAACTTATCACTTAAAAACTACGCCACCCAGCAAGAAGAACTTAAACTTCCTTTCTTTGTCACAACCTTTCTTTCCTTCTACAGTTCAACGTATGAGTTTTACGCCAAAGTAGGATTATGAAGCTTAAATGCAACAAAATTTTCTACGGTGTTTTTCCATTCGAGTGTTGCGTTGAAAATTAGTAACTATCATCCGTCGTAAAGTTTTCTTAAGCATTAGCCTAGATGGTTACCTTCCCTAGCCTTGTGTTTATTTACCCTTCTAAACATAAAAAATAAAATAAGCTTTATGAAAATAAAACGAGTGTTCCTTGCACAGTATAACGAATTGGTGTGGCGGTCGTCTGTCTTGAAGCTCTTGGGAGAATTTGCTATGGCAATGCAAATGTCGTTTGACTGGCACGCAAATAACTATCATTTCTTCATGCCTTGGCTAGAAGGCTGAGCAGGCATGGGACCGGGATTAAGGTGTGACGTAAATATAAGCGTCACTTTGTTAGCGGTTTCTTCCTGTATCAGCTTTGCAGTATGGATTATGCAATATCCCCTTCGGGAATAATGGCGAATAAAATGAAAATGTTTTTTGGCGTTGTAATCATCACCATTTTTGTATCACGTTAAGAGGAGGGCAAGGCTTCACAAATTATTTGCATTGGACTATTTCTTTCAATTCCTTTTTTCATTCCTGGTTTCCGTTGTTTAGCCAACCCTTCAATAACTGTTCTGTTTGAAGTGATCCTTTGTCTTGGTCTTCCACTTTCTCTACAGCTCTGGATATTTCAATCCAAAGTCATATGTATATGTCCTATAATTTCACTTTGGTGATTTAATCTATATTATAATTTCATTTCTGTTTGAATTTTAAATTGCTTTATTAATGAATAACCCGGTTGTCTCTGACCATTCTATTATTGTAATTTTTGTAAACGTTTATTAATAATTTTTTCTAGTTTATTTTGAATGATTTCACTTGTTTTCCACGCTTCACAGCCATATAATAAAACTGATTTCACCTTAATAATGAAATGTTTAATTTCAGCATGTATTGATCTGCATAATGTTAGATTTCCCAATTGGACAGGCAAATTTTCTTTCTCTGTTTTGTTATAATCTTATAGGAGCCCGCTATATTATTTATTATAACGCTTAGATATTTTTATTCCTGAGCGGTATCGATACTTTAATTTATGCTTGTTTCCTTACTATTTCTTCAAAAAGTTTATCCGGCTGTTTGTCATACCAGAGTTATTTTAAGATGTCTTGTTAAGCTAAGCAGCATCCAATTCCAACGACGGTGCTGGTACTTAAACTTCTGAGCTTCTTGAGGTACGAGAGCTGTTCAATAAAGAATAATCATAATATTTTACGGTAATAATTCTTCGCACTAAAATTCAAACTTATTATATTCTGTTAGCTTAATGTGAAACAAACACGTCGTGGTAGTTTCATTGTTGGTACTCCTGGTTCCCCCCTGTGAGAACCAGGCAAGTTCAGATATGTTCAGTATCTCCTACCGCTACAATGGAGGTAACATGTAGTTAAAGTTGATGTTAGAGGAAGATTCGGAGTTTCTTTCAAACGTAATCACTGCTGATGAAACTTGGCTACATCATTTTGATCCTGAGAGCAAACAGCAGAGCTCAGTGTGGAAATCTCCTTCATCACCAACTCCTGAAACAGCAAAAGTGGTTGCTTCTGCTGGAAAAGCTATGGTCATCTCATTCTTTGATATTCATGGAATGGTTTATCAGCATGTTGTATCTGCACACACATCAGTAACTGGACAATACTACAGGGATGTCCTGAAAACATTGCAAGTCCATATCAGGCGCAAAAGACCACATTTCTGTGAAGCAGGCTGGATGCTCTACCATGATAATGCGTGGCAGCATATTGCCAATGTTGTTGCTGAATATCTTGGAAAAATCAACGTGAAGTGCATTCCTCACCCTCCCAATAGTCCGGATTTAGCCCAATGTGACTCTTTTCTATTCCCTAACTTGAAGAAACGCCTTCGTGGGAGGTATTATCCATCTTCAGAAGCAGTGGTGAAGGCTGCGGAGGCGATTTTGAAGGATCTCTCAAAAAATGGGTTCCAGCATGTCTTTGAAGACTGGCAGAAATGCTGGGACAAGTGCATTGCATTCAGGAGAGACTATTTTGAGAAGAACCATCAAAATTATGAAGATGAGTAAAGGTACGTTGTCAAAAAAAATGTGATCACTCTTTATTGAACAGCCCTCGTACAATATTGAATACGTTCACGTCGCCTACGAGCCTTTTGTATATAAAGTATTGAAGTTCCAAGAATTAGTTTAGTGATCTGCTAATTTCTTTCAGTGATGGGCGTGGGAATCAGAAGTTCACAAATGCAGTTCTTTAGGACTGCTAGTTTCGTCGTCATGATTGGGAACTCCGCGTTCAGAGCCTGAGTGGTATCGCGTAGGCTTTCAGCCCAATATATTAATCTCCGTATCTTTCGGTGCTATATTGGTATGCGCATTTATATTTAAAAAGTTTAACTCCATTTCCCTGGAATAAAACAAAAATGAGCTTTTCTTCTGAAATACGTTTACACTAGATTCCAAACACTTTAATCACCCTTCCTTATAACTTGTTTGAAACAAATCCCAAAAAAAGGAACCAAGTTGTAATATTACCTTGTTGTAAAACGAAGAACAAAATCAGTAAATACGAGAGGAGGGTTTCACTCAATGGAGCACCCCTGGAGGTGACTAAGGAACTAAGTTATTTTACGAAGATGCACCTGAAAAAATATGAAGTCCTAAATGTTCATTGGACTTCAGATAATATTTACCATTAATTTACCATAAATATGTATAAGTCCAGATTCTAAGTTTCAGTGTGTTAGCTTTAATGCTTTTCTCATAGGTAACTTTTATGTCCCATTTCAAACTAATTTGAAAATGTTCTAAAAGTCCCAATGTTATAAGTTAATATGGAATACTGAGTTCAATACTATGTGCAATTCAAGAATTGTGTATATTGCTGCGAATTTTCTCCCCCATCCCATTAGGACGAAAAAAAAAAATATAAAAGAACGGCGCTTAAAAATAAATTTCCAAACAAAACAACACAATTTTTAGGAGCATAAAACAAACTGAAAGAAATATAAAAATGGCCTTACTTTTTCATAAATTTATAAAGCCGTGATAAAAGGTTTTGTATATGTCGGTTACATAATATCCCGTGGAACATTTACAAGTTAAAAAAGTATGGAAATTAGTAACCTCACGAAATTTAAGTTCAAACGTTTGCCAAATGATATATGAAGCACTCAGATTCAGAAGTTGTTAAGTCAATGTTTTTGAGAAATCCTGTTAAACACACAATAAGCACTTTGAATATCAGTTCTGTAATGGTGCTGAAAGATTTGCGGATCAGAAAATATTAGGTCACATATATTATGACCCTGGCATGTTGAATGAGCATCAATTTCAGAAATAAAGGTTGTTAAGTCCGCTTTTTCGAGTTAGATGCTGTTAAGTCAAGTAGTTGCCGCATTAGCCGTTTGTGGTGCAAACTGTACCACCCAAGCTCTTTGATATCAGCTGTTGATACATTTAAGATTATACATTCAGACATTAGGTATTTTTAGACATTCCTCAAGTGCGCTTTCAGAAGGTTTATCTGTACTTCCCAATACCAAGGCACTCTTTCATGCCTGTTGACAAAATGTTTGACAATATTGAGAAGAAGAGACGATCAATGTATAACGTGTTAGTCCCTTCCACATAGGTGAAACTGATTAAAGATTCACCACAGAAGATACCCATTGATGTTGCCTATGTCAAATGTCCACGGAGCAATAATGGGGAACACAATGGCACTCCAGTTGTTTAAGTTTTTTGACTTCAAGGATTTCCTCGACCATGTCCTTGTAAGAAGTGTTCCTGAATTCACTTTAATCCGGTGTATGTATTTCCAAAGAGGATGTGTACCAGAAATTCGTTACACAATGTCCTCTTCACTTTATCGTCCCCGGGAATGGAGAGCAGTGATGTTGCAAGGCCTTATACAAGGCATGTGATAGTGCAAAAAGCACACCAGATGGGCTTTGGAAGATTGACAAAACAAAGCATTACGATGTTCGTTCATTACTGGAACATGTCATTCTGCCAGAAGGTACCACATTTTATGAAACAATGACATATGGAACTGATGTAGAAGATGATGTAGAGATGGAGTGACGTTTTGATGACAATGTTGTATGTCAATCCATGAAGTGCATACTGAATTAGTCCAAATTAGAGCTGAATTGGTGAAAATAAAGTAATAAGTTTTCCATGGTTATATATTATAATATTGTATAATGAAAAAACTGACATAAAGAATCAGAAGCTCTTAAGTCAAGTGACTTAACAGCTTTTCATTCATTTTAAATTAAAATTTGTTAAGTCCTAATATATTAGGACTTACTTATATTTGTAATTTTAAGTCCTCCAACGTTAAGTCATATCAGACGGTGAATGAAATGGGTGAAATGATGCTCAAATGTGTCCGGGTTCCATGGAGCTTGGAGGTACCCGACATTCCTCTTTCAGGATGAGGGAAAACCCCGGAGAAACCCTTATCCAGGTATCTCACCCTAACCGAGATTCAAACTCGGGACCTCTTGAACGTGAGGTAGACACGCTACCATATACGCTACCGAGGTGGGCTAATAAAATATCTTGTCACATATGCTATATATGTCAAACTGTGAGATACACTTCAACACAGTACTTTGTACCTCCAAACGGACCCATTACAGAAAATTCTTTTATTTTTATTACTGTTTTGGTATTTAAAATTACGTTTTAAAACTTTGAGCAGCTCTCCTGCACAATTTTGAAACAGTGACTTAGCAACTTTTGCTTCTGACCGCTTCATATGCTTTACACTTGTTGTCAAGGTGCAGTGTGACATTCTTAAACGTCATATGGATATATACTTTATATAAGAGCTAGAAGAAAGATAATATTGAAAATATTAGGGCTCAATTAGGGGTTATAATGCTCCTTTATGTCAATTAGGGATTTATTTTAATGACTAATACATATCTCATTTTGTAATGGTGTTAATTAAATCAAGGTTCATATTATTGAAATAGGTCTGAAATACTTTTATAGGATGGAAAAATTTATTGATTCTTTGGCCCATTTTCACAGATGCCTCACTTTAAATTGTGTAACAACCGCACTTTTTGCAACTTTCTCTTGTGAGGAAGGAAAATATTCACTAAAGTAGTAAATCCTTTTTATTTAAATCTAAAATTATAATTAATACAAGGGCATTTAAGATTGAGACAATATTAATTAACCACGATATGTCTGAAATGAGTTTCACCTTAAATTTTCCTTCAATTCCTGGTTATTGTGTTGTTTTAAGTTAGCTTTACTTATGTTTACAGGTTTCAATGTCCAACATATAGTTGTCTATAAATAATCAAGAGTGTGATTATTTATATGTGGGACGTTAGGAACAAAGGCTGGTAAGGATGGTGACTATGTTTCAAGGGCTGGCGCTGTGTACTGTATACTAGAATCAAGAGTAATATTTCAATAGACAAGTTATATATTATACTGTCATTAAAAACACAGAATTATTGTTGGTAGAAATCAAGTTGAAGACAAATTACAGCCATTTTTCATAATTAGTGCTATTTTTCATATACAAAACAAAGGAAATTTTAAAAATATGTTCAATGATGCTATTATGCTCTGGTGTTGTATGCAAGGAAACATTTCACATGCAGAACCACTTCAAATTTATTGCATATGTTTGGAGTCTTCATGTGTCACTGTTCTCCTGTGTTGCGGTCACATCTGGAGTCCATATTCTCATCCTTTGGAGGTTTACCAGTAGTTTGTTTTGGAGCTTCATGTCTGCAGAGTATTGTTGTTGCAATTCTTCTACAAAACTTTACATGGTCCAGTTTTCCGCCACGTTTATCTTGGATTTAGGCTCAGAAGTTCCTTCAGCTTCTGCTGAGTGGCTGGTCGTATGTATTTCTGCCTCAGTCTGAAGCAAACTTCCGGGCAGATTGTATATTCACGTTGTCTTCTTCGCCAGAATCTTCATTGATAACACCTCCACAAACATTTACAAAAGGTTGGAGCAGGATGTCAATTTCATTGTATGTATCCAAATCATCTTCTTCCTAAAAAATGGCAAACATTTCAGCTACACTTAACTCCTGAAATAAAAGTATAACTAATGTTTATCTATAAATCTTATACATTAATATATTGAATTATGTATTAATTATAAATTATCATATTTCTAATATATCAAATATTGAATTCCCAACTTCTGCAAATTGCAACTTCTCTTTCCCTTGCTATGCCTATCAGAGAAAAGCTTCCATATGTGCCTAGCGTCCCATATGCGGGCCACCAAAATTATCATCACCCCATTGTCAGCATATTATATGATAGGGAGTTCAGCATTAGTCATAGTGATTTAGACACTATTTCTTTCTAGAACTAAGTATATATTTATACTCTAATACAATAATAACTCTGTAAAACCTTACCTTTGGTTACACATTGCAAAACTATGCAAAATATGGGAGTTTGGCTTTAGTTCCAGCTGCTTTGTTGACTCTCTTAAATACCAACACACAATGGAGATCTTGAAGCAACTTTCGTTAACATATTTCCACAGCTGCCATCTAGCTGAAGTGTTTACAACTGCTTCAGCAGAGGGAAATATGAGCTGTCCCATATTTGGGACGTCAGGAGAAAGATAGAGGCGCACTGTTTACCTTCTCTTTTTAAAGTATAAAAATGACATTAAGAATGTAAAAACCCACTGAATGATACTGTTTTAACTCACAAAAATGAAGAAAAACTATTAAACATATATGATTATATATAATACTAGCCTAATTATTTTAATTAATAGAAAAGTTTTCATAAATGCTTAATTTAGTCTATGCTGTAGTCTATGATTGATTTTACTCTCTTCTTACACATTAGGATGTGATATATCCTGCACTTTCGTCTACATAATACACATTTTTAATCTTCGGATGGTTCATGAAATATCTTATTGTATATATTTTACGATGAAACCGTATACCGAGTCTTGTGACGTGTCTATGGGCTTGCATCCTATGGTTCGAGTTGCTCGTTTAACATGGCTGATGTCCTGTTCTTAAATGTTAATGGCAAAAGTACGGCGTTTTTTAAAAATAAAACATGTGAGGTATATAATTTGAAACTACCTAAAGAAAAAATTGAAATAATGGTATTTTGTTAATTGAAACATAATACAAAAGAAGATATGTGGTAAATCGCTTTTAGCTATCCTCTTCTTTTAGCACACTCCGGTCTTTCAATTGAACCTGGAAACGAAAATGGATCACTTTATAGCCCGCATAAGTGCTACAAAGGACATTATTAAGGTGTTAAATTAAGTATATTTTCTTATTTCTTTTAAATGTCAGGGGATAGTTGCCTAATATGGGATCCATGTTTTATTTTTGTTGTATGACCAGTAATAATGCATGTTAGTGTCTATAAATAATATATTTGTATACTCCAACTCTTTGCCTATCTAATAGAAAGTAATACTCGATCTTAAATACACTGTTGTGCAAATAAAATGCAATTCTCTAAAATACAAAAATGTGATTCCTAATATGGGGTGGTAGAGAGGTTCCTAATATGGGATATATTTTCTGGTGTTAAGTTAGAGCATTATAAGTACAAAAGTTCACACTACTGTATTAAATATTATTTTTGATACCCGTGAAAATCCAAGGTTCATACCCCGACTTGTCCTATTTTGGTGCCTAGTTACTATACAGGTCCTTTTCTATTTACTTCTTTTCTCACACACTTTTCACAACAGCACCTATTGGAAGTATCAACTGAACAAACCTTTTTGTACCCTATTGAAACATTTGCAGCACATTATCCATGTTTCTCGCTCTCGGTCCTCCAAGAAAAGGCCTGCACAATACAGGCACTCCACATCATCACCACCATCATCGTCGTCGTCGTCGTCGTCGTCGTCGTCGTCGCGTTGTCGTCATCGTCTTGTTTCCCCACTCTTCTTCCGATACCAGAGGCACAAAGTCTCTTCGTCTTCGGAAGACGAAGATTCAGTAATGCACTTCCTTCCTTTTCTGGTTTTCTTTGTGACTTTGGTTTACAATGCTAAGGTCCATCTGGTTTTTGGCGGAGTCTTGTTGACGTCCTTTCAGTGAGCTGAGCTTTGTATGGCGAGCTTGTAATTACACAAGATGTTCCGGCTCGAGATGGATTGGCTTGTTCTGATGAACTTGCCTTCTGCTCCAGTGTTGAGATTGGGCTGATATCTGCCGTCAGGATCAATTTCCTCTGGAATGTAGGTGAATCTTTACTTGTGCCACAATTTTAGATTCAGAAGCTTCATTGTGTTCTTTGCACGTTTTATTTTCATGGAATTGTAAAATCTTGTGGCCTGAAAATGTTGAGGTTGAATGGATATATTTCCGTTTTGCAGAACCCACTACTGCTGTTTCTGCAGTGGCTGCACGTAGATAGGTTTTTCCAAAGTGATTTCCTATCTGGTAAACTGTAACCGTTCGACCAATATGATTTTTCAGCCATATTTGTATTTCCTGTAAGTAGAACTTTAGTTTCTAGCATGAATATTAAAAGTGCAATAGTAGGTCCTAATATGGGGTACCCCTACTTATGCTCTCTATGGTACCCCATAATAGGGAACTCACCGTTTTTAATTTATTAGCTCTTCCAGCTCCTTTTGTAATTGAACTAAGGCAAAGGACTGGACATAGAAAGATAGCTTGATCTTAATACTACAACTTCAGCAAAGGTGTGTTTAAAACAATAAATATCTTATTATATCTGTATACACAGATGTCATCAGCAGCAAATAACTTCAAGGAGCAAACCTCCTTTGTCAGCTCACCGTGACACGATCTCAAGCAGGAATTCCATGACGTAACCACAGTATGCTTAGTCGTTAAAACTCTTAGTCCATCACATGTCTAGCAAGGTTCAGCACTATGCAGCTGAGATACCACGGTACCCCAAATTGCGCACCACCCCATATTAGACTACTTCCCCCTATACATCACTTAGTTTTCAATAATTTGCCGCCTAACAGCTGTTTGGATTAACTGCTTACCAATGCTATCAAACATAATATTGCTTTAAGGCTTAATCTGTTACCACATATCTTAAGCAACAATGAATAAACATAATTTGATAATTAAATTGGGCATTTTATATCGTGATCTTCCTATTATACCAGCATCAAAACGACGTCACTGCGAATTTGCTGTCACAATACGCAAGGCATCAGAGTTTGTTGCGTTCAACAAGTAAATCGTTCTTAATTTTGTGAATAGCTGTAACAATTAGGATTAAAATTAGCTACTTCAACAATCTGTTAAGGCCTTTTACATCAACGAATGGACAATACTTGGATAAATTATGATTTAACATATATACTCGCCTTAATGACAAAGAGGTAACGGAAGTGAAAACTTGGTGATGTAAAGGTACTGGAGTTTTAATTAATTTTGTTGTCCTTGGCTTAACCTGTTTCTCCTGGAGAAAAGCGTGAAGAAGTCATCGTCAAGGAAAGTAAAGAAAGTAGAAATTTCGAGCCCAGTTTGCGAATATAGTAAAGGTTGTTTAGACATGCAGTTCTATTTAGCTCTGCAACATTAAAGTGTCCGTCACGGACTGGAACGAATTGCCACAGGTTGTAAGATGTTACGGACTACGGGCAAGGTCCGCTTTCACCCTCCCGTAACTATGTAGTGAAAAATCTTAAAAGCCTGGGTGCCTCTTTAGAGTGTGTGTGCAAATGGAGATAATTAAACAAAGAATGCAACGATGAAATGGATTAAAGCCGTTAGTGCAGAGACCACTTCTCATCCTTGCCTTTTAAATACAAAGAGAAGTTAATATTTTCTGCGTTTAAGTCGTAAGGCTATGTGTTTTAAATTTGAAAAATAGATGCACAATCTTGTGTAAACAGTAGGATTTCAGAGGGTAATAATTTTAATGTGCAGAGTGCTTGCAGCCATATGTGAAAGCAGTGGAGATTAGCCTTGTTTGAAACAGAGGTAGGAATTCTTAAGCAATTGGTTTCCGAAATCTACATTCAAATCTTTATCAATACACGAAATACAGACCAAAATATCAAAGGCCTTTACCTGATAAAAAGACAAAAGCAGTCTGAATGCTCTCTGCAGACACCAAGAGATTTAATGAGAAATGGGAGGTTAACTTGCAATCTGCGACCACTATGGATATATTATCCAGAGAAACTTCAAACTATTTATTACCATCTTAGTGTTAATGCCTAGAAATAAGGATTGGTTGTCTTAGATACTATCTTAAGGGTAACTACACCAAGTGCGTTGACTTAGAAACATGTGAAGCTCGCATTCCATAGGTCCTGAATTCAATTCCCACTTTCTAACTATAGGTTACTCGCCGATTTCCTAGTTGAGTTGACGAATGCCATGATTCTATTCCATGATCCCTTCCTTATTTGCCTTTTATTCATTTCTCATGCTTATAATGTGCTACGTTTCGCAGCATGGGGTGGCAGCGGTCAGATGGTGCTGATACAAGGAGAGGATGCCTGGTTGCATGGGTCGTTCATAATCGCCACTCAGCATATGGTTCTTCTTCCCAAAATACCAATGGCTTCTGTGAGTTTGGACGAGATATCGGCTATAACTAAAAGTCATCTATAGATGACAGTCAAGTGACTTTTTCAGTGGAAGTCAATCCGAGGTAGTCAGGTTATCTTCTGTTTTCAATACAATTATGACTATAAATTTCATTTAAAATTTTTTTTATCGAAGTTAGGAGAATTCAGTATGCTTTTATTAAATACCTAAGTATTTAGCTGTGCACAACATGGGAAATTCTGTTTAAATGTTTATGGAAACACCGTTTATGGATATCTTCCTTTCTAGGTTTTGTAGCTAAAACGTCTAGGGTGTCTCAAAACAGAAGCTCATGCGGTAAGAGCATTGGCACATGGTTGGTTTCCCGACCATGACATTTTCAGTACTGATTGAACTAAAGTGCCTACATACGGCTGGTGTGAAATTGTAAACAACAAATATAATAAGAGGTTAACTATAAAGCACAGAAATAAAAAAAAAGGTTCTTGTAACATTGCAGGTCTCCTATATTGTTACAGATAGTTGTAACCTTACTGGAATATATGAAGTGGATGAGTTTTAATGCACTGTTGCAGGCCAAGCGGTAATAACAGAACGTAATTTGATTCTCGAACTTAAAAGTTGATTGTTAAACGTTCTAAATAGTGTGACTTTGTGGGTTCGGAGAATTAAAAGTCCCATTTGCAGAAAATAAAATTCGTTCTTTATTTGCGTAGAAATACGCTGTTCAATTCTCACGTAATAACATTACGTCACATACACACAGTCTACAACGTTCGGATCAGCTTTCAACACTCATGTTACACAACTACGACTGTTTTAACTCGTCACTTCCTTAAATACCTCATTCGTAATTCCATAGATTTCCAGAACAATAAAGAACCCGAAATAATCTAAATGTTACCATAAATTTCCATTTATCGCAGTTTGCCTGTTTCGGTAAGTATTTTATCTCAGCTATCTTCATTTTCCGTCTCTTTGTGTACACTAGCCACGCTATTGTTAACTGCTTATACAAGCCATTTATTACCGTGTTATACTATCCGCCGTCTGTTATTTAATTGCGACAAAACCTTTATGCCCGTTCCGCGACACTGCTCCCTCCTCAAGGCTGGTCGTCCCGAACAGCACAATCGTTGCGGGCCAGACAATCCAAGTGTACCACCATCTTCCGTCGGGGCATCTTCTGGATGCGGTAGACCACGTCGTTAATCCTCTTCACCACCCAGTACAGTCCTTGCCACGGCTGCTGAAGCTTCGGGCAGCGTCCCTTGGTCCGAGTAGGGTGATACAACCGGACCAGATCACCTTGCTGGAATCCTTGGCTGTTGGCTTGCCTGTCGTATCGGGTCTTCATGCGGTCTCTCACCTTCTGGAGGTTCTGACGAGCAATTTCATTCATGTCATGGAGATGGTCCACCAGGTTCTCCACATACTCAATTGCTGGCTGTTTTGCGTCCGGGGGGCTTCCGAAAGCCCGATCACAGGGGAGACGTAACACTCGCCCGAACATTAAGCTGGCTGGCTTCATTCCAGTGGTATGTGTTGCCGAGCGATAGACCAGCAAGTACAATGGCAACTTGACGTCCCAGTCTCGCTGGTGGCTGGCCGCGACTTTCCTCAGGTGCTCTTCTAATGTCTTGATGTATCTCTCCACCATGCCGTCCGACTGGGGATGTAGGGGTATTGCGCGGATCTTGTTCACCCCAAGTCTTTCTAGTGCCTCCTTCTTCAGGCTGGATTCAAAATTTGTGCTATGGTCGCTGTGGAGCTCTAACGGCAACCTGAATCTGCAGAACACTTGCTCCACAAGGCAGTCTGTGATTGTCTTCGCCTCCTGGTTCGGAATGGCATACACCTCCGGCCATTTGTGAAGTAGTCCACGACCACCATCAGGTACTTGTTGCCTCGGTTGGACACTGGGAATGGTCTAGCTATGTCGACGGCGATCCTTGCGAATGGCGCTTCGACGCGCATCTGCTCGGATCCTCAGCCAGTAGTAGCGCTGCCGAAGTTTTACGATCGTTCGGTTTGCGCCCAGGTTTCCTCCTGAAGTACCGGCGTGCACTTCCTCCAAGACCTCCAGGACTTTACTTCGGGGAAGTACCAATTGTTCTCTCTGCGTCTTCCCATCAGACGATTCCCATACCCGGAACAGCACGCCTTCTCTTGTCTATAGCTTATTTTATGTTCAATTTGTGCACTGTCTTTACAGACTTTTGTAGAACAGCTTTTGAGCGATGCCGTTGTGATTGCTACCTTATATTGTTGAGGGATCAAAAAAATTATGCATTTAGTAGCATATAGTGGCTGAAGAAGTTTATCTTAGGAATTTCCTTTAGAAGAGTCTCCATTATACATTTTACAATAGCGCGCTTTTCTCTTTCTAGAACTGAACTTCCACGAAATTTCCAAAAACTATCATTATCACAGCTTACGTTAACATCTTAATTGGGTTAACTGAGGGAAACATTAGCAGAAATAGTTTCATTTGCACATTTTGTTGTAGATACAACAGGCTTAGAGAATAAAATAATAGTCAGATGCTACAATTTGATCACTAAATTATCTTCCCAAGAAGTAATGTATGAAACAACTGAATAGCAACAGCACATTAGAATACCGGGGTTGTTCAATAAAGAATGATCACAACTTTTTTGACAACGTACCTTTACTCATCCTCATAATTTTGATGGTCCTCAAAATAGTCTTCCCTGGATGCGATGCATTTGTCCCAGCGTTTCTGCCAGTCTTCAAAGACATGCTGGAAACCATTTTTCAGAGTTCCTTCAAAATATCCCCAGCAGCCTTCACCACTGCTTCTGATGATGGATAACGCCTCCCACTAAGGCGTTTCTTCAAGTTAGGGAATAGAAAAAAGTCACATGGGGCTAAATTCGGACTATAGGGAGGGTGAGGGATGTTCTTCAGGTCGATTTTTGCAAGATATTCAGCAGCAACTTTGGCAATATGCGGTAGTGCATTATCTTGGTGCAGCATTCAGCCTGCTTCACGGAAATGTGGTCTTTTGTGCCTGGTATGGACTTGCAATGCTTTCAGGACATCCCTGTAATATTGTCCAGTTACTGACGTGTGTGCAGGTACAACATGCTGATAAACCATTCCATGAGTATCAAAGAATGAGATGACCATAACTTTCCCAGCAGAAGCAACCCCTTTTGCTCTTTCGGGGGTTGGTGATGAAGGAGATTTCCACACCGAGCTTTGCTGTTTGCTCTCAGGATCAAAATGATGTAGCCAAGTTTCATCAGCAGTGATTACGTTTGAAAGAATCTCCAGATCTTCCTCTAACATCAACTTTAACTGCATGTTACCTCAAGTGCAGCGGTAGGCGATACTGAACATGTCTGAACTTGCCTGGTTCTCACAAACGGGAACCAGGAGAACCAACAATGAAACTACTACGGTGTGTTTCTCTCGCATTAAGTTAACAGAATATAATAAGATTGAATTTTAGTGCAAAATATTATGACCATGAAAAAATTATGATCATTCTTTATTGAACATCCCACGTATTACAAAGTATTGCAAAGCTCAAACTAATAATAATAGATATGTCCAAAAGTGGCTGACACCATAAATAACGTTATCTAAAATAAGTTGTGTGATTTAAAGGTATCAACCTTTTGTGCGTTACACTTTCTTCTGTCTCTTATAGTTTACCGGCTATCAAAATTTATGGAAAATCCCCTACCTTTGAAGATCCGCCAGCTATTCCCAGAAATTTGGAACTACACATTTTATCTCCCATTAAACAAAAATGTAATAGTTAAATAAAAATGCCCTAAGTATATTTTGAAAATATAGGCATAATTTCAGTTTGAACTCGTAAAGTGTGTCTTGTGGTGGCTAATTTTTTTATAAGCAACGCGTTGCATTTTTGGAAGGTACGGATCTTAGCACAGTGCATCGGTGAAATTTTTTGAAAATTTTACACTTTTTTATTTTCGCATTTGATTAGGACATCTGTAATATACTTTAATGCTGTCAAACTAAGTAGCTTTTTCATATGAAAATGGTGAAGCCATAAATGGCTAGATAATTGGCGTTGTGCCAAATTCTTAAAGTACTATATTGAACTTTAATCCATTTTCCCCAGTCTTCTCTTCCTTCAGCACATTTTAATAATCAAATTGTAATTTGACACACAGTTTATAAGTTATTAGTTTGAAATTTTAGAACATATACAGAAATTATATATTTTGTTTTTTAATTTACGTCCTCCAACGTTGTCATATCGGACGATGAATGGCATGGGTGAAATAATGCTCAAATGAGCCAGGGGTCCAAGGAGCTTAGAGTTACCCGACTTACGTATTTTCAGGATAAGGGAAAACCCCGGAAAACCCTTATCCAGGTAACCCACCCTGACCGAGATTCGAACTCGGGACCTCTTAGAAATTATATATTATATTTGAGCACTAGTGAAACAGTAGAGCCAGACTGAAAAATTGCTGGAGAATTTAATGCCATATTGGCACGTTGGCCATAATAGCTCAATGGTTTAAAGTTGCTGGATGGAGACCAGAAGATCCGTGGTTCAAAGCCCGGCTATGGGATTGAATTTTTGAGTCTGGTTCTACCCTTTCATAGCGGTCCTGCACACGGCTAGTGTGAAAGAAGAGTCAATTTTCATTAATTGTACCTAATAGTGGTCCAAACTATAAAATCCGGGCCTTAAAGTACTTATAGCATAGTAAGTCGCCATTAAGGTAGCTGTCTCATGTGTTTATGAGAACTCCTAGTGTTTTACCGGGAAAAACACGAGTCAGTTGGAGAATTTAATGTGGTGTTGGCACGTGGGCCATAGTAGCTCAATGGTAGAGAGCGGCTGGACGGAGACAAATAGATCAGTGTTTCAAATCCCGGCTATGGCATTGAATTTTTCAGTCTGACTCTACCCTTTCATAGTCCGTCTTACACACGATTAGTGTAAAAGAACAATTAATTTTCACTAGTTAAAGATATTTTAGTTCGATCTAATTATTTTCCATAAATCACATTGAAAATGAATACTTCAAAATCATTCATGTAAACAATTATATCCTAACTAGCTGAAATGTATAAACACGTACACAAAGATTTCTTTGTGCCTTTATATTATAAAGTTCAATTAAAATTTTCGGTAAGAATACCGCGAACCGCAGGATGAAAGGTGCATTTGAGGTTATCGTATCGAGAATTGATTAAGCAAGAATAAATGGTCATTATTTTAGTAAGGTTTGCATTATTGGATGAATGTACAGTTTTCGTAGGATTGTAAATGCATTGGTAAGCAATTTGTTTTATTTTATAATGGTATAATTTATAATTTTAATAATTTTAATATTAATAATTTATTTTATAATTTAACGCTGCTCGTTCAAACTCTGTGTATACTATTCTACGTTCTGAGTAGGAACATGTTATAACGTCAAATGAAAGAGAAGAGAACTTTAGTTTTTAGGACTTTAGAGATCAATTGCCTTAAATATGAGGTTTGGTATTCAATGGAGCTTCATTTTTCAAGTTGTATTGTTAATATACATCCAAATAAACTCCGACATAGACCCTTTTTCTAAATATAACGTTTTTGAGGTTCAGATATTTCCGTTCAACGAATTGTTGGATGGAGTACAATACTTTCTTCATTTTTATGTAAGCACCTAGCAGAGGAAGTATAAAGTAAATTATAGAAAAGGGAAAGCAGTCATAAAACATTTGACATGAATGTGTATGACTAACAAGTTGCATTACCTGCTTAGTATGTAAGTGATAATTTTCTGTTACGCCATTCGCTAGAGATAACGGCTAGTCGTGATGGCGTATGAACTGAATAGCGATAAAATTTAATGGACCACTTTTGCTCTGTAATTTTAAGATCATGCAAAGTCTTCCGATACTCCAGCTTTCTCAGGGAATGACATTTTGGCGGTTAACTACGTCCAAGAACTCGGTCATTAAGTATCACCTTAAAGAAATTTGTTGTTCCAAGACATACAGGGAATGTGGTAATTCTTTAATAGCGCAGGAGAAGTTCACATATTACAATGTGTTGTTGCATGTTATGTGTCTGCTGTGATGATAGGGAACAGGTCACGATTTTCCGCGTGTCACGAACAGCGCAAGGCAACCTCCTCTTAGTGTCACATGCCTCTTCGGACAAGTCTTCCACCTCAATGCCATAACATATAGTATGTGCACGGGGAAAAAACAAGCTTATAACGTCATGTGTTGCCCCGAGGACAGCGCCAAGGTATGCAGTAGTAAGCCGAAACAAAATAAATACGTAGAGGGAAGTCAGACTTATATGTAGCCATGATGCAAGGCATTACAATATCGAACAGCTAATAGTGGATACATTCCATTGCTAAAGGCAAACCAGATGTATATCTGTCACATGATCATTTCATAGCCGTTCTGTACACGTCGTCTGGATACCCTCAGGCCTGGGCTTACTGATTCAAGGTCACGGGTTCAAACCTGGCCCACGCCGAATGTTTTAAAGTGATCTTAAAAACGACAGCCCCATGTTAGTAGAATCACGGGCAGGTAATAGAACTCCTGTCAAACGAAGTGCAGGCACCCCGGCCGCGCTATATGATGCAGTTGAAAGTACCGTTAACGGATTACTACCACTACCACTACATATTACGAGGCTGTTCAATAAAGAATGATCATAATCTTTTTACGGTCATAATTTTTCGTACTAAAATTCAATCTTATTATATTCTGTTAGGTTAATGTGAAACAAACACGCCGTAGTATTTCCATTGTTGGTACTCCTGGTTTCCGCCAGGCAAGTTCAGACATGTTCATTATCGCCTACCACTGCAATGAAGTAATACGCGAGGAACAATATGCGGCTTTGAAATTCTCGACAAATCTTCAGTTGAGGCCTATACAATGTTACAGGAGGCCTATGCAGTCTTCTTCCCTAAAGCATAGCTCGAAGGTGGTTTAAAATGTTTAAAGAGGGGAGACAATCAATTTCAAAGGAACGTGGACCCGGTGCTCCAGTTACTGCTTTTACGGAAGAGAACATCAACACTTCTGCCGCCATTGTGGGAGAGGATCGACGAATTACCTTAAGATCATTTTCTGAAATACTGAACATTTCATTTGGTGCCACTTTTCCGTGAAGCAGCCTGGATGCTGCACCACGATAATGTGCGGCCGCATATTGCCAATGTTGTTGCTGAATATCTTGCAAAACTCAATGTGAAGTGCATCCCTCACCCTCCCTATAGTCCCAATTTAGCCACATGTGACTTTCTTCTATTCCTTAAATTGAAGAAACTCCTTCGTGGGAGGCATTATCCATCATTAGAAGTACTTTTGAAGGCTGCGGATGTGATTTTGAAGGATATCTCAAAAATGGTTTCCAGCATGTCTTTGAAGACTGGCAGAAACGCTGGGACAAGTGCATCGCATTCAGGGACGACTATTTTGAGAAGGGCAAATCAAAATTATGAGGATGAGTAAAGGTACGTTGTCCCCCAAAAATGATTATTCTTTATTGAACAGCACTCGTATATTCTATACACCACGAATTTCGGCTAAAATGTTTTATTCAGTTACTTCAGGTCTGGGATTCAAACCAAGTTTATTTATATTACCATTCCGATGTTTTACCTCTGAGCTGCTATAAGAAAATGTAGAAATTCATATTAAAATTGTTCATAAACTCGGGAAACCTTCAAGGAGATCTGGAATACTGTCTGGATAACATTTGAACCATCTTTTGTTGAAAGAAAAGATTCTACTTACTTGTTACTCTATATTTCTCCTTAGTTTACATTTGGTGTAGCTTGACGATTAGGATTTCATTATTCACACTTTGCTTTATTTTAATTTAACAAAGACCTGTATTCCGTCCCAGTGCTATCGGAATACTGTCAACATCAGTACATGGACTCTTCCCGTCCTTTAGCACAGATTTCGTACCACTACAACAAACTTTAGCATCTGGGTAACTCTATTGCATTGAAATATTGATGTTCAGTGGTTTATAAAACGTAGTTACGAACACCAACATTCTGTACTTTAATCCCTCCATTGCATTCTGTCAATACATTTAACAGCGTTTCACAACTCTTAAGACAATTTACCTGATCTGCTCCCAGTCTTGCGTAATCTCTTTTTCTCATTACCAAGGTTCTTATCTGTTTAATCTAATGTTCAGATTCTTAGAACCGTTGTGTTTACCTCTTGCCTGCTATCACTATCTTGCATTTGTCTTTTCAAATTTTAAAAGTGCACTACGATTTCTCGAGACTTCAAAAATTGTCTTAATTCTGCTGTTTATCAGTAGGATAGAATAAGTTATCCTGCAAGTCATTCATGTATTGTCATGAATCGAAATACTTCCCCTGTATTTCTTCTGTGCAGTATTTTTTCCCATTCATCCTTATTTTGTAGATATTCATTTATTTACACTTAAAATTAGTTTAGATGTGCATTTTTTGTAGAATGAAAGGAGGTGATATTTTAATGGTGTGTTTTCGTTCCTCTGGAAAATCCATTTTCTCAGTCATTTTATTGCAATACAGGATGCAGTCCACTACAGTATGATTTATTTTTTATCTTCATCTTTTAATTTCCTGTTTCCTGATGTGTAACGTTTGAAGCAATTGGGTATTTTAGTGCTGATATGGCTTATATGTTTTAGAAGCAGGAGTTAACTAATGCAGACCTTGGATGTGCTAGGCGTATTGCCCCGAGTTCCCTATCTAAATAAGTTGTGAATTTATCTGTAGAGGCAAATCACCAATTGAACAAAAATTTTCGCTCATTACTAAACTTTCATGAAAGAATTGAAGCCAATTTTGATCTGTAAATAAGGTTTGAATTCTTTCAAGGGAAGCTGTTTAGTATTTCTGAATCAGTTGTTCTTTTCATCTTTTCTTGCCCTCCATGCAATAACGTTGGTTCAGATATGTATTTCTCATTTGTTAAATAGTAAGCTAAAGGTTCTCTTGATAATCTTATAAATTATTATCTTCTAACAGTCTAATTACTAGAGCTCAACTGAGCATTTGTCGTAGCAATATGCATGCTACAGGGCTAGTTCCTCTCCACATAGAAGTGCTAGATATGAAATTTATTATATATAATTGGCAACTCCTAGCTCTATGCAATTTTAGCTATCTCTTTACTTTGTACACTTCAGATTTCTCCTTATGGTTCCACATGTGGAACTAAACATGGCGTACTCATCCCCAAATTATCTTGTATACCACTTCCAATTTCTCTGGTCTTCGATATATACTCTCCTTTCTCCACTCATTATAGCTCTGACTCGTGGAATTCTTCACCTAATACATTATTGAACATTTCAATACAGACTAATGATGCTTTCCTGCTAAATGAAATTTATTACCAGGAACCATAATTTACTTCGTTAATAAATAAGGGTCAATTGATGCGTATATACAAAATAAAGTTAGTACAGAAAATATAATTAAGTTATTTAAAAATAGCTTTAGCCAGCTTGCTACACAGAGGTCAATATTGTTACTAACCAAAGATCAAAAGAAAAGAACACATCAATAAAAATTACGTGTCTTAGAACCGTAGTGGGTGAAGACTTGTAGACCACGCTAAAAGAGGCAAAATAAGGAGAGAATTAAGAGGTTTAACTGTAAGCAAATTATTAAAAATATACAGAAAAGAGGAAAGATCAGAAGTTATGAATGTATGAAGGAACAATGTTTAGGCAAACTAGAGAAGAAACACGGAAAAACCAATATAAGTATGGAAAATGCTACTCCTAGAAGCCAGAACAAACAGAAAAGTCTGACCCTTGAAGTTGGAGCGGTTCCCCTCCTTGTGGGTTGGATTTATATCACACGATGCGGTGACATATTTGAAGTAGGATTCGCCCCATCGTGAGTTCTACGCCCCACACGCGCAAAAGTTTCGCGCTCCCTCGGTGTGGCGACGCGTGTAGAAGCCAAACATTACCTTGATGTAGAAGCGATGAACTTTACGTCTAAAAGCCGTGAAGATTAAGTTCTCGAAGATTTCTGTAAATCCTCTCTCCGGCAGCTGCGGCGAGCGATGAGATGTGAAACTTCTCAGGCGTTGTATTGATACAAAAGTATTTCACTTTTGGGCAACTATGGAATAAAATAATTAATACCGTTTCACTTTACTTGGGATTATATTTCTTGACATCATTTTCTTCTTTACATGTGACTCTTTCCACTGATGTATACAGCCCTTTACTATATATTAGTTTTCTCCTTTTATTTATAATTAGTGCAACGGTTTTTTACTTAAATTATATTGTCACACCCTACATTAGAATAGATTTAATATTTATTAGCTTTGGGGGGAATCCGTAGCGGTAGAGCTAAACTATCTCAACAAACACTAGTTACACCACGCGGTAGGGTGGACATGTTATTTTACTGATAACTAGCTTACCTGCTTGGTGGTGAAAGGTGGAAGGTCCAGCGAAGGAAAACTCACAAATGCA
The DNA here is from genome assembly GCA_030765055.1 of Mantis religiosa. NCBI lineage: Eukaryota > Metazoa > Arthropoda > Insecta > Mantodea > Mantidae > Mantis > Mantis religiosa. Next base: position 73,238,319 of record CM060947.1, on the reverse strand, counting down.
TTTTAAAAAGAGGTTTAATAATTCCAGACAACTTACATTCAATGAGGCTTGTGTTCCGGAGGGTTGCTACAAACACATCCTCTCGCGCTGGTGGCGGCCGCTCGTCTGGGGGAAGAGGATATGCCATCCCCCCTCCCCAGCGCAGCCAACGAACAAAGTTAAGCCAGTCGCCAGGTCTGACAACCCATACAGGGTTGCCACACCTCCCCCCGGACCACAAGCTGTTGACCCAGGGTCAACAGAACAATTAATAACAAATGAAAAGAAACTCGCTCGAGTGATGGAACAAAAAAAAAAATAGCATACAAACATCACAAACAGTATTATACACATAAATCTTGTCTCTTGACGTTACACATTCGTTTCTTTACTCCAGTGTCTGTCTATAACTTTAATTAAAAAGCCCTAAAAGAAAAATAAATGAAGTTCAGCACTTTTCACCACTACTGCACCAAGCAAAAAAAGTTTCACAACCTGCCTGAACAGTACATTCCATTCCCACTGGTCTCACAAATGTAATAAAAAAACTTGAAGCTTGCACTGCAGTCACTGATGAATAAAGACCACTGAATTGAGCACAATTGTACTTGCTCTACACTGAATAACAATGTGGGGCATTAATAGTTCTTCTGCCCCCAACACAGGTACGAAGTGACAGCACTAATAGCTGCCAAAGCTCTGACGAACAGTGGTCATAAAGGGCGAACCAGAGCCCGATGACACAAGGCAGTGTGGCAGGTTTAGCACTCCCATGGTGCAAACAGTTCGGTAGGAACAGTGTGGTGCAGCAGGAACGCAGATAAATAGGGCTGGCTTGATACATATCATCATACTACAACATTATTTCCAAAAAATATAAGTGTACGTCAATTACAGAAGACAACTACATCATTAAAAACAAACTTCACTTCTGAACAATAATAAATAATAAAAAAAAATTAGGTACACCCCATCTGGGTAGCAAGATACATGATAAAACTAAGATAATTTCCATCACTCGGCAATATATAGAGCTTACAAATTTTGACAAGATGAATCAAATAATCTTCACAAAATAATCTTCACAAAAGAATACATAAAACGTAGGAATGTCACAATCAAAACTTTACAAAAACCCCTTAGGGTAGAAATAATACAATACACACACACAGCACAAAATAATTTGACCTTCCAAAACATTGAATAAAAATATTACAAATTATCAAAATACCAAAACTTACAATTAGAGGGGTACCCCAAAATATTACACGTGGCCATAAACTTTTTAACAAAAACTGACGTGTACACTTAAACAAAAATGAGCTCAGTTTTTCTCTTTGTTTTACCATTATAATGTCAATCATATTTATTATGTGCGCGCACTACTTAATATCATCAGTACTACTACCTTTCAAATCAACAAAACTACTTACAATCTACCAACATCAACATTTTGCATGCCAACAAAACTACTGTCACATTACTACACCAACAACAAAAAAAATCGTTCTACAACACAATACATAGAACAAAACTGAAAGAAAAAATTAAGTTCTGGGGGCCTCAAAATTTCACATCCTAGATACACAAAAGAGAAAATATAGTATCATGTCTTAGCCTATTCTAAAAACTTTTGTATACATTGAAGGGTACTTTTGCTTTTCAACATAAAACTTAGAATTCAGTAAACCATTAAAGCATACTGGTAATCACACAACTCCAAAATATATATCACTCTTAATCCAAAACAATTTTATCAAAATGTTCAAACTATTAGCATCCTGCAATAAAGAGACAAAGTAAACATCTGTACTAGTAATGTGCTATCTCACAAATACCTGGTAACTATGGCGAGGATGACAAACAGAACATCCCCCAGGTCTCAGCTTCATAACAGTCATTCACAAACCTCTCTGTGATTCAGGTTTTCCTCATCATCTTAGCATGCACATTTCAGCACCAATGCTAAACAAAACTCAAAAATACACTTAATTACTTGCATCGATAAGCACATTTCAGCCATTTTATCGAGCCTAAAACACTGGATTAACGGGCACATTACAGCAACCCCATTAACCAGATAAACTTTACCTCTACATCTTTCACATAATCACACGTAATTTCATTCATCCTTCTTATCGAGGTAGCACAGCACTATTCCAGAATGTAAACTTAAAATTAATAAACAAAATTTCAATTTTCTAATCATTGCAAAATTTATCATAAAATGAGGTTATTCAACTCAAAACAGTTATTAGGGAACATATACTTTTAATATCAATTAATTGTGACTTTCAATAATAACAATTGTATGTTCAACTTTTGACATCTAATTCATCAAACATCTATCCAAGTATTGCCATTTGCCAATAATATACATCATATTCCAAAACAAAATAGCTTAGCACACTATACACTAAATCTCAAAATTCACACTCAGAAATCAAGGGACAATATACTTTACATACAACCTTTTTACATTTGATGTGACACAAAAGAAAAGCAAAATGCATTTACAGTCTATATGGTCCCACAGGATCAAAATATGGGAATATCCTAGAAACATGTACTGATTGTTCCTTAACTCTAGGAGCATTTGGTCGACGAACCACATAAGTAACAGGAGTAATTTGTCGAACAATTTCAAAAGGCCCAAAATATCTATGAAGCAATTTGGTACATTTTCCCTTTTTCCTAATTGGAGTAAAAATCTTAACAAGCTGACCTACTGCAAAATGAGTATCTCTATGCTTAGCATCATATCTTTCTTTCTGTTTAATCTGTTGCTGATTAATATTATGGATGGCTACTTCACGAGCTTTCTGAATCTCTTCCAAAGTTTGCCGAACAAATAAATCATTTGAAGTGGCCTGAAGTTGCACCTGATTTGGTAAGGAAGGTTCACGACCATATATCAAATAGAATGGTGAAAATTTTGTAGTTTCCTGAACAGAAGAATTGTATGAAAAAATCACATATGGTAAAACATTAGACCAATTGCGCTGATTTGAATCCACAAAATGACTAAGACAATTTAGTAAAGTCTGGTTAAATCGTTCAGTAAGGCCGTTGCATGCAGGGTGGTATGAACTAGTAAAATGAGGGGAAACTGACAAAGCTTTCAAGAGTTCCTGGGTTACTTCACTCAGAAAGACACTACCACGATCAGACAGTAACATGGCAGGGGCCCCATGCCTGCAAATAATCTGATGTAAGATGAACTTAGTAACCTGGGGAATGGTAGCCAAAGAGAGAGGGGCAGCTTCAACCCACCTAGAAGCATATTCTGTAGCAACTATGATATACTTATGACCCGACGTAGAACGAGGCAAAGGGCCTAACAAATCTATTCCCCAACGTTCTCCAATAAAGTTAACTGGAATAGGCTGCAAAAGACCAGCAGGTTTTTTATTCTTAGGTGCCTTCCTAGACTGACAACTTGGACAAGTTTTCACAAAATGCTCAATATCTTTTTTCATACCTATCCAGTAGTATCTTGAATTAATCTTACTAAAAGTTTTAGACAAACCTAAATGACCAGATAGTGGATCATCATGACATGAGGACAAAATTTCATGCTTTAACACCTCAGGAATGACTAGTAAATGCAAGGGACCAGTAGAACCCGAATTTTTCCTGTACAAGACATCACTTTTCAAAATATAGGTAGAAGCTTGACGTTGAACCTTAGCAGAAGCAGATTCAGGATCCTTAAGGGCATTAATAATTGGAGTCAGAACTGGGTCATCATTTTGTTTCTGAGCAACCTCAACTGGTGATAGCAAACAGGTAATTAGCTCATCAAGTTGTTCAATTTGATGCTCTTCAGGCTGTAACACAGGGAACCTTGACAAAACATCTGCGTCATTATGTTTCTTACCAGATTTATAACATATATCATAATCAAATTCCTGTAACTTTAGACTCCATCGAGCCAACCGGCCTGTCAAATCCTTTAAATTGTTCAGATAACAAAGGGAGTGATGGTCTGAAATAACATGCACTTTATAGCCATACACGAAAGTCCTGAAATGTGTTAAACCAAAAACAATTGCCAAAAGCTCTAACTCTGGTACACTGTAATTTCTTTCACATTTTGACAAAGTTCTAGAAGCATATGCAATAGGTCTAAGATTATCATTTACTTTCTGTAGTAAAACACATCCTATTCCTAGACCACTAGCATCAGTGTGTAATTCTGTATAGGCTCCAGGATTATAATGAGCCAACACAGGGGCAGAAACAAGAGAGTTCTTTAACTGCTGGAATGCTGTTTGCTGATCCGGGCCCCAAATAAAACTTTGACTTTTCTTGGTCAGCTGAATCAATGGATGGGCAATGTAAGAGTAATTCTTAATAAATTTCCTGTAGAAATTGAACAAACCCAAAACTTTTCTCACATCTCTAACATTCTTTGGGCGTGGTAGTTCTTTGATCACTGTAACTTTCTCAGAATCTGGGGAAATTCCATCTTTAGATACTTCAAAACCCAATAACTTTATCTTTTCCATAGCAAAAAAACATTTCCCAGGTTTCAGTTTAAAATTATGCATTTCCAAACGTTGAAAAACAGCTTCTAAGTTTTCTAATAATTGTTCAAAAGTTTTGGCAAAAACAACAATATCGTCCAAATATGCTAAAGCTTTCTTAAATTTCAAGTCTCCTAACAATTTCTCAGCAACAAAACTGAAAAATCTTGGTGCATTAGCAAGCCCAAAAGACAAACGTTCAAATTCATACTGCCCTTCATGAGTAACAAATGAGGTATACTTTTTACTATTCTCCTCTAAAGGAATTTGAAAGTATGCTGACAACAAATCTAAGGAAGCAAACCATTTAGCTTCTCCAAGGTAACTAAGGAGGTCATCAATAAGAGGCAAGGGAAAGGCTGAGTTTACTGTAACCTTATTCAGTTGACGATAATCTACACAAAACCGCATAGAGCCATCTTTTTTCTTTACCAACACCACAGGTGATGACCAAGGTGACTGAGAATCTCTAATAATACCAGCATTTTTCATTTCCTCTACTTGTTGGGAAATAATCTCTTTCTGCTTATGAGCTACCCTATAGGGTCGTTGCTTAATAGGTTTTTCATCCTTTACCTCTATTTTAAATTCCGCTACATTAGTTGAGCCTAAATCTTGCAATGAAGTGGCAAAAACATGTTCATATTTTAACAACAGATTATGAAGATCTGACTTTTGAGCTTCAGTTAAGTTGGTATTAACATTAAATTCAAACTTTGGAGCGTTCAATGGAGTAACATCCTTAGGTGAAACTGAGTTACTTTGAACAAATGCAACTTCATGAGCATTAGCTAATACAGTTTTAGCAAAAAGTGTTTGAGGAACAGCTGAATTATTATGTACTGGTATCACAAAGCCCTTTGAAGATTTGCAAACTACAGGTGGAATAGAAATATTCTTCTTATGCATAATACTGGTAGAAGGCTCGAACATAACCTCATTTGTAATATCAGCTGAAGGCTGCACTGCCACAAAACAAGTAGTAAGCGGTGGCAATTTAACATCTTTTACAACAGAAACTTTATTAACTATCCGTACCTCATCGTTCAATGGAATCACAGCAATATCTGTAAAGGGACCACCACATGTTGTTTCAAAAGGAATGTGTACCATTTCTCCCTCATGAGTTTGAATCTTAACTTCTGCACAAGAATAATCAATGGTAACTTTATGTGAAGTTAGAAAGTCATTACCCAAAATGAGATTATGTGCCAAGTCTTTTACCACTAACACATCTTCCTGAAAAACAAAGTCATTAATTTGAAATTTCAAATTTGTTTGATAAGGCGCATCTAATAACTTGTTACCAGCTGTTTTAAGCAAAATCTCGACAGGTTTCATTTTAGAAATGTCATTGATATGAGCTGCATTCACAATGCTAACTGCACTTCCTGTATCCAACAAAATTGGAAGTTCTGACTCCCCAATGGACCCCAAAATTTGCAAAATTTGACCTGGAAGAGAAACAACATTAGACACAGGTGAACTTACTTTGGGTACCTCTAGGTTATGTCGTTGGAGGCTGGGCCTCTCGAGTTTTTTGAACCAGATGGTGAAGTCCAGCAATTACGTGCCATATGACCACGCTTGTTGCAATTGTAACACACAATAGGTGCCTGTTGTCTCCTTTCATGATATCTTGGAGGCTTAAGTGGAGGTGGCTGCACAGTAGATGCAGCAGCAGTGAACTGAGACTGAAGTTGTTGCATTTGGGTAGCAAGTTTAGTGACCTGTTCACTCAATGTGGAAACAACATTAATAACTGGTTCAGAGTGATTTACACTTTCAAACCGTGATAAAACAGGTGCAGATGACACAGGTGGAGAAGTGTAAGTTGATGTTTGTGCTTGTACTAAATGTTGTCTATGTTGCACATAAAAATTAGCTTTATCAACGCTTTTAATAATTTGTAAAACCTCCTCAACTGTTTGTGGATTTAATGGGAGCAAAGCTTGCACATACTGAGGTTTCAATCCTTTCACTAAGTTTTTTACCTGCTCCATTTGTGTCATTGCAGCGTTAACTTGGTCACACAAGGATAATACATCATAAATGTAATCTAATACAGGTTCATTTTCTAATTGTACCCTCTGCCTAAGTTTAATTTCCAACAATTCATCTTGATTGGACATTTGAAAAGCTGCCAAAAACTGTTGAGTTAGAAAATGCCAATCATGCTCAGGGTGTCTATGGCAAAAAGTTCGGTACCACAGTGCTGCTGTGTCTCGCAAGTAACATGGGAAAAACTTCAACTTTTGTACATCTGACCAACCATTTGCTGTAGAAACTAAGTTAAATTTTCTCAAAAATTCTGAAGGAGATATCAGTGCTATCCTGTCAAAACAGGGTGGATCAATAAAAGGCCGAGAAACTTGCATTGTCTGAGTCTGATTAACATTAGGTGCCATGGATACTTCTAAATTACTAGGTACATGTGCACTTTGATTAGCTAAAGCAGAAGTCGAAGCTATTACATCATGTGAATCCATTGTAACTGGCACATTGGATGATTGCCGCGTTTTCTTAGGCATTTTGACTTACTTTTAAGTAACACTGGACACCAGAATAAAATAAGCAGAATTACCAACTGGAATGAACACAAAAATGAAGTGCATACTTCACAAAAACACCAAAAAGGAAACTATTTACTTTGAATTTTACTGCCAAAACTCACACAGCGTCCCTTGAAAATCAACACGTGACCACGTGGTGTCCATTATCAATTTCCATGTAGTTATAAAAAAAAATTTTAGCACAATATTATGAAATAAGTTTACTATTGAAGAAATCAAATAAAAAACAGACCAAAAGTTAAAGGATTACGAGACGATGACCAGATTAGAATTTCTAACTAATTGAACACCACGCGGTCGGCCATGTTTCCTCCATCTTTCACCACCGTATACATTCAAATTTTTTTTCATAAAAACCGGACTAAAGCAAGGAGAAAAAAAAAAAAATTTGAGATCTTACCCGCGTCTCCACCAATATGTCACACCCTACATTAGAATAGATTTAATATTTATTAGCTTTGGGGGGAATCCGTAGCGGTAGAGCTAAACTATCTCAACAAACACTAGTTACACCACGCGGTAGGGTGGACATGTTATTTTACTGATAACTAGCTTACCTGCTTGGTGGTGAAAGGTGGAAGGTCCAGCGAAGGAAAACTCACAAATGCATTTTAAAAAGAGGTTTAATAATTCCAGACAACTTACATTCAATGAGGCTTGTGTTCCGGAGGGTTGCTACAAACACATCCTCTCGCGCTGGTGGCGGCCGCTCGTCTGGGGGAAGAGGATATGCCATCCCCCCTCCCCAGCGCAGCCAACGAACAAAGTTAAGCCAGTCGCCAGGTCTGACAACCCATACAGGGTTGCCACAATATATCGTAGCGTCGCGTATTCGATGTATATTTTAAACGTTTACTAAACGTTTATAAATGATGAAGTCCACTAACTTCTAGTTTTAAGAAATCTTTTACCGAAAACGCGTCTACCCTCTTCGAGAGTACAAGCCAGAAGAAAAAAATTAGGAAAAAATCATTGCTTCTTTTTTCTGTTTTGATTGCTAAGTTACCGTAATGCTTAATTCTGATTGGTCCTACTTCACATTTTGGGATTTCAATAAACCTAAGCGTATGTAGCATCATCTATACGGCCTGCTTGGTTATTAACATAAGTTGAATTACAGATGGCCATGTTTACTTAATATGTCCATGTATGCAATATCAGCTTCAAAGTTTACCTCACAAACACACATGTAGACTTTGAATTTTTTATAAAACTGCTGGCATAACCTTCTACTTTCTTGCTTTCTCTGCCATTTGTCTACAGTACAGCTCTACCGAAAACGCTTGAGCTGAGGTCCACTGATCCCAAAGGGAGAAGATATTACAAATGAAGGAATATTTCAAAACTTCGGTCAAGCTTAGCCCAGTTGGAATAAATAGCCTGAAGGAGGAAAGTCCAAGGCGAGAGAGTATAAACTGTAGTATAACGGGCTCCCTAATGTTTCCAGGTGGAAAACTTGCTTTTCCGAATCCAGAACTAGACGACATTCCGTTCAATGTACTGGTCCCGTAAGTCACACGAAAGTGTGTATGAGACCAGTATTTACCTATGTCTGTCAAATAGAAGGACATGCTGAACTGTATATATAAGTCGGACACTACTTAAGCATGCTATGTGAGAATGGAAGAGTTATTTGTCTTTATTTTTCTAAAAACTGAAGTGGATTTTTTTATTCTGTGCCATTTGAAGAGGTATTTATGACGATGCCATTTGGGAAGTTATTTGCAGGCGAAATTCCTTGTGTTGATTTTTGGAGTGAAATTCTCAAAGTGCATAACAAAAAATTATTTCCATGCCGAAAACTATTTTATATTTTCGATAAATTTAACTTTTTTAAAAAAAGACACAACTGTTTCACAATTGACTGATGCTTTGTTTAACGCTTCAAATTTGGAGACATTTTCCCTATTTACAATTTACAGTAAATCACTTATAAAGTGCTTTTTATTTTGAATACATATTTCCCACTTTGTAGAACGCAATGATTACGTTTAACTTAGTGCTGTAATGTTGCCAAATTCCAATTACAGAAGAGGGTTATGAGACTCTAATTGTTGAATTTACAAGATTAGTGTGAAACTGTAATAAGGACTGCACCATCCCCTTCATAGGTAGAGCACACAAACAAGATAAAAACATACTACATGAAAAACACAGACAATGAAACACACACATAAATATATCATAACTTCTTTACGCACTATTTATTCTACCATTATCTCAGCTTTAAAGAATTGAAAGTGACGAACTTCACAATAAAATACGTTACCACCAATCTTAAATGGTGCCCGCCTCGGTAGCGTAGATGGTAGCATGTCTGCCTCACGTTCAAGAGGTCCCGAGTTCGAATCTCGGTTAGGGTGAGTTACCTGGATAAGGCTTTTCCAGGGTTTTCCCTTATCCTGAAGGGCGAATGTCGGGTAACTAATCTCCATGGACCCTGGATTCAATTGAGCATCATTTCACCCAATTCATTCTCCGTCCGATATGACTTAACGTTGAAGGAAGTAAATTACACACAAAAATCTTAAATGGGAACTACTAGTTTCAAGCAGTCACTATAAAAAAATTATTTTTTTTTGAAACTGCATAAATTATGTGCGTCATATTTGAAACACCTATGCAAATATTTAAACCAGTCCAAATAATTACACTGAAAACATGACCCCTCTCCAACTACAGATTACCTAATTTAAAATCAATAGCTGACGTCCCTGAAGATAATGTCTGAACCACCACATTATAACTGCACTTAGTAAACTTAGCACTATATCTTTAACATTCTTTCAACATTTTAGGAGCAGTTTTAACCAAACAGAATGTCACCAGAAGTAACCAGAGAGCAATATAAAGCTAAACGTACGAGGGGGGGGGGGGCAGAAGAAACCGGACTCCAAGGGCGCTGCCACTCGTAGACGTAGTGCAGGGTTCTCACGCTAAATGGTGTTAGTAGAGATCTTCATGAAACAGTTGTGCAGACGGCGTCAGTGTAGAGCTGAACGTGCAAGTGTGGTATTGTGTTTCTCTGACTGTTGGCGGGTTACCTCTGCAAAGGCGTTTTGGCAACTTTAAAAGAGCAAAGAGCGTGTGTAAAATTTTGTTTCCCGCTTAAAAAACCTGCAACGGAAACACACCAAATGCTTTAGGAAGCTTTTCAGCAAGACGCTATGAGCCGCACTGACGTTTTCGAGTGGTTTGGGCGCTTTAAACGTGGTGAGATGTGTGTTGAACTCCAAGCTCGTTCTGGACGCCCTTCAACATCGCGAAATGAGGAGAACATTGAAAAGATCCACCAAAAGATCAACGAGGATCGTAACCAAACGATCGACCGAATTTTAGCAGAGACAGGAATTAGTTGGAGCTCGTGCCAGCGGATTTTGAGGGAGGATTTGCACATATAACGTGTTGCTTCTAAATTTGTTCCGCACATTCTCACACAGGAGCACAAAACCATTCGCGTGAATGTGTGTCAGAACTCGTCAGAGATTGCTCGTGATCCAAACTCCTTGAACAAAGTCATTACAGGGAATGAGAGTTGGTGTTACGGGTGTGACCCAGAAACCAAACAAGCGTCAAGCCAGTGAAGGATTCCCAACTCTCCCATACCAAATAAAGCAAGGCAAGTGAGGTCAAATATGAAGACGAATTGGAATTGTGCATCGGGAATTTGTACCCCCTGGCTAGACTGTTAACCAGCACTTTTAGTTGGATGTTTTAAGGCATCTGCGAGAGGATGTGAGGAGGAAACATCCGGAACTTTGGTGATCAGGTAACTTTTTTTTTTTTTTTTTTGTAATTTACGTCCTCCAACGTTAAGTCATATCGGACGATGAATGGAATGGGTGAAATGGTGCTCAAATGAGCCCAGGGTCCATGGAGCTTAGAGTTACCCGACATTCTTCTTTAAGGATAAGGGAAAAACCCGAGAAAAACTTATCTAGGTAACTCGCCCTGACCGAGATTCGAACTCGGGACCTCTTGAACGTGAGGCAGACATGCTACCATCTACGCTACCGAGGCGGGTATCAGGTAACTGGTTTCTTCATCACGACAACGCTCCTACACACATGGCCTTACGAGTTATCCACTATTTGGCATCTCAGAGGTGGTCTGCCGTTCCCCACGCTTCGTATTCGCCGGACGTAGCTTCGTGCGACTTTTTCCTATTTCCATGAATGAAAAAAACGCTAAAAGGGGGCCTTATGACGATGTGGAGGCGGTAAAAACAGCATTGCAAAGGGCACTGGACAATATCAAACTTGAAGAGTTCCAAACATGCTTCCAACAGTGGGAAAAGAGACTTGACAGGTGCATCGCATATAATGGAGGGTATTTTGAAGGTGACAAGTAATTTTGTAAAAAGTTTCATCAATATAGTTTTTATGACATGTTTTTATGTTTTGGGTCCCCCCTCGTATGTCACAAGTGACCTTTCGTGAATTTAAATAGCTTATTTTCCTATACCAATAGTAATTTTCAAAATATTCGTAGTTAGGTGTATTATTTCCCAAGGCATATGTCCTGGCATCAAAATATTTAATTCGACGATTCTTAATTTATTTTTGAAATGGTTTCATTAATAACAATATAGTATTCGAGCTTTTTTATTTTGTGTGTGTGCGCGTGTATATGTGTGTATTATGTGTGTGCATGTGTCTCTGTGCCCGCCTTGGTAGCATGGTGGTAGAATGTCTGCCTCACGTTCAAGAGGTCCCGAGTTCGAATCTCGGTCAGGGTGAGTTGTCTGATTAAGGTTTTCCCCGGGGTTTTCCCTTATCCTGATAGACGAATGTCGCATAACTCTAAGATCCATGGACCCCGGACTCATTTGAGCACCATTTCATTCATTCCATTCATCGTCCGATATGACTTAAGGTTGGAGGACGTAAATTCCAAAAAAAAAAAAAAAAAATGTGTGTGTGTGTGTGTGGGGGGGGGGGGTGTACGAACCAAGTCCATATTTCTTAGTTTAAATGTTTTTAGTTGAAAACTATACATCGTAAGGAACATAGCCTGAACAGGATTTCGTTTCTTGTAACACTTTTTCTAATATCAGAAGAATTATTTGAAGTTACAATAGAGAATTTCGTGTATAAATGCCTTGTTATGTAAATACTTCATATGTTTTAGAATAGCTTGTATTCTGTTGCTTGCTTTTCTAGTTGTAATTCAGCAAAGTATATATAAACCTACACCTTAAATGATGCATTGACCCTTTCATAACTTATTCATGAAGTAACCACCAATGTAATAAACTTCTGGGGAATTATCACTATCACAATGTTGCACAACTCAGTACTTCGTAAGGTATGACTCGATTACAATCTACTTGATATATATGATTAGCCATATGTATGGCAACAACGTACAAGATCTTCCTGCTTGATACCAATATGATAATCGCAACTACTTTATTTTGATACTTATTACAGGTTAATACAAATCTGAATTTAGAATACTCGACTGAGGATGCTACAAGGTACCTTAGAGCTATTAAAAGTTATCTTGATTTTGTGGCAAACTAGAGCTTTGGTGCATAAAATAGTTACGGAACAGGTCGCAACGCAACTGCAGGACGTTGTAATTTACTGGTTAGTGTTAAAACCATATTTTCTGACTAAAGTATTCTATTCATAGCCTGAACTAATCCCGTATACAGCAGAAGAACAGAAATCATAATTTAAGATTTTAGAAGAGCAGGAAACTGAATGAACAAAATTGCGAAAAATGAAGGATATTATTTTGTGCTGTCATATTAATGGATTCGCTCTGCAATTTGATATATTTTATAACTAAACCATTATTTAAAATTTAAATATATTTTTAAGATGACACGTAAATCTTTTATGCACTGTGAATTCGTACAACATATTATTTCTGCTATGAAGTATGGCAGCTTTGTACTCAAGTGTGTGGTTTCTTTCTGTGCAAGTATATAGAAACTTTTCCCTCCGTTTTTTGCTTTTAACATCCTTTTCTCTGAATGACACTTCGTGTCTTCTCAGAAACTACGAAGTGCTATTTTTGATCAAACTTGTTGATAACATGATTTGTTGTTAAAAGAGATTGCAGATAAATTTTAATTCAAGATTGAGATAACATAGGAAATAATCTTATTTCCCTTAAAAACAAACTTATAAAAATAGATTTGGAAACTTCGAAGGACTTCGGCCGCTTTTTAATTTACACGATAATTCAAAAAGCTCAAATGGTGTTGGTTGTGCTTATGTGTGTGGAACCGAAACATATTCATTCGGATTCCACACTACCACTTACATTTATACAGCCAAGCTTTATGCAATATACTGGGCCATTTTACATTTACGTTGACGAAAGATGAGGGACTGCTTACTCCTGAGTGATACCCTTAGTGCCCTCCAAAGCCCTCGGCAGCTGTACAACTATTTATTGTGCAGCGTATCCAGGATGCCCTCCACGTTTTACATGCTTCCGGCGTTAGCGTGGTGTACGCATGGATTCCTGGTCACGTTGGCTTGCCGGGGAATGAAATGGCGAACTCAGCAGCTAAGAGGGCTACCATGTAGCCCAGGGTTAGAGTACCATTTATTACATCGGAAGATTTTAGGACTGTATTGTGGAGAGCTGTGCAGTCCTGCGGGCAGGAAGAGAGGTCCGCTTTCCGCAGCAATAAACTTAGATCGGCGAAAGAACTTCCGATTCCCTGGGTTATCTCCTGTCATTCATCTCGCCGTGAGGAGGTGAGTTTGGTTCGGTTGCCCATTGGGTACTGCTTTTTAATGCATTGTTTTCGGTTTAGAAGGAAGCCTGCTCCAGTCTATCCGTTTTGCAACGAAGCGTTATCTGTCCGACACATGCTGCTAGAGTTTTTTTTTGCCTAGCACACCTTAGGACGTCTCTGCAGCCGTCGGCCAGCTTTGCCGAAATGCTTGCGGATGACAACAAATTGGTGGAGAAGGTACTTAAGTTATTTTCTAAGTTAGATTTTAGAATCTAGTGAAGAGAACTTTTTACTGTTTGGCCTTATTTGTATTTTTATTTTATTTTTGCTTCTGTTCTGTACATGTGTTTTCTGTGAGTTTATTTACACTTATATTAAGTTTAGGATCCTCTATGTTGGCTTTTGTCATGAATGATTTTTTAAAGAGCGCTGATAACCGCATCATCATCATCATCATCATCATCATCATTATCATCATCGCAAAGTTCGACGACTTATATCTACATGTTGTAAAACATTCACTAATACCTTGAATAGCCTCGGTAAGAAATTTTACGTCGACGGGATAGTGTTTTATATACTAAATCGTTTATAAATAACCACTGTACGCGCTACGTAAATAATGACATTTAATATTCACAAAATGGATAAAGCTTCAGTATAAACGTCGGCCACGTCCTATTTTGTCTGTGCATTCTCAGAACAGTACCTGAAAATTAATTAGGTTGTTCCAGTTTGAGAGTGCACTAGCGAGCAACGAGTTCATCGAGCACCCCGCAGAACTCTGCCTGCAGCATGCAATACAGCTCGACACTGACCACCTCTCATCACCGCCGAATGAAGTGTTGCATAATGATGGTGAATATTCCACTTTCTTGTGGAATTCAGCACTTTTTGAAATATAAGATACTACCGGAATAAACAAACATTTCTTCCCACGAAGTAGTTGATGGGCTTCCACGCTTGTCATGATGACATGTTAATCGTTTTCAATACTGGCAGTCGCCCGCTCCCTCTACATCAGGGCTCCGAGCTCTGTTGTTGCATACGAACGAGTAGGACTCACTTTCTTGTTAGTCGAACAATCTTCTTGTTAGTGGACAATCTGATGTAAATGATCAACATAGGTGACACTTCCACACTTTTTAGATAACAGTGATCCAAGCTAAAATGGGAGGTACATCTCTAAAGGTAGCCAGTTCTTTTCTAATAACTTACTACCTTACTTGGCCCTCTGAAGTTCTTGGCCCCCTTTATAAAACATAACCAATCATTTTTATCCTCTGCTTTTCTCCTCCATCTCTTAAATTTAAGTAATCCAAATTTCCTGCTACTTCATCGTTACACCTTATAGTTCGTCGTCCCTTCGCTCTTATTCCATTAAGAAGAAAAATCCCCTTTTAGAATACAGACGTGTGCAAATTATTAAACTCATTCATGAATTTCTACTTTGCTTCAGTTTAACATTCAAAATAATAGTTATTTACCGCCGTACTATTCCAATTTGTCGTAATTCTTTTTCTTGCTATAATATGAAGCATATTCAATGAAATTTCTCTCTTAATAATAGCTGGGGGATTTTTCTTTTACTTCTAGTGATATGGTGGTAGCTCTGAATTAAGAGCAGCCATTTTCTTCATGTCTGTTTATCCAACTGTTTGGTGATATTGCTTTCATTTGGTGAATGTCGTAACTGAAGGTTGTTAATATTTACCTTTATTGTGTTTTATAGCTAATATGCTCAGTATTTATTATTAATTGTCCTCAAGCCAGGCAACATCGTGTATCTTATCCTTAGCATTCACACTGATTCAAAAGTGAGATTATGGGTAAAACTGCTGACTTATTCCCAAGGAAAGTAGCTGTAACTGAGAGTCTTTTGTAGGAAACTCCTTGTTCACAACGTGAAATAGCTAAGAAATTGTGTATTTCACAAAAATCTGTTAGTCGCATTAATCAAGCTTTAACATTCGGTGAGACCTTTGACCCCACAAAGGGATGGAAATTGCGGGAGGGAAAGAAAGCTTTCACCAATGATGCAAAGAAAACTTATGCAGGTGGCAAACCAAAATAGAAGAGCAACCAGCATTGACCTCAATAATCAACTAAAGCAGTATGGTACAGAAATTTCAGCCTCAGTATTTCGCAGAAGATTATGTGAAGCAGGTTTGCCCGCACGCAGGCCTCGTAAAAAGGCTAAAATGACACCTGCAATGGCAAAAAAACGTTTCGAATGGGCGAAATAGATGCAGAAACATCCAGTGGAATTTTGGAGAAAGGTAAATAGTATGAAAATTGTATAAAGAATAAAATTAAAATATGTACATTTAAATGTTATGGAAATGAAATAAACAGCCTAAACTTTGTTTCTCTCATTGCTTGTTTTGTTATACTATCTTTGAGCAATTTTAAAACTTCTTAATATTAATAGAGGTTTTTATTGTTTCAGGTAATTTTCTCAGATGAATCCATGTTTGACGTATGCGAAGAGAGCAGCCAATATGTGAGAAGGACAGATAAAGAAGCATTTTCCGCTCAGTGTGTCGATCAAAGAGTAAAGCACCCAACACCAAAAGTGGTCTGGAGCTGTATATCTGTGCTTGGACCTGGAAGATTATACATAGTTGTAGGATCTATGGAGCAGAAACAGTATAAATTTCTATTAGAAACAAGAATATTTCCGCAAAATAAATAATGGTTTCCAAATGGTGGTTTTGTGTTCATTCATGACAGTGCTCCCTGCCATAGAGCAAAATCTGTAACCCAGTTCTTCAAAGAAAACAATGTGAAAGTACTACCATGGTCGGGGAACAGCCCTGATTTAAATCCAATAGAGAATAGGTATATTGTTAAACAGAGACTGAAAAAATTGAAAATAACAACAAAATTTCAGCTTATTGAGGGCCTGATACGCATTTGGCACAGAGATGAAGAAATAAAGGAAGTGTGTTCCACCCTTGTAGAGAGCATGCCTAAACACATCAAAATGGTAATAAAGGCTAAAGGAATGCATACAAAATACTAAGAGTTGAAAAAATATTTTGTAATATTATCTTTGTTAAATAAGTAGAAAATAAGCGGTGTATGTTAAAAATTTCACAATTGAGTCTAATAATCTGCACACGTCTGTATTTAACACTAATCTATATTTATTTGTTCATTTAGTAACTCCTATGTATTCTTATCTATTTCTCTTAATATATGCAACTAAAACCAGAGAATTATAAAGCACTGCTAAATCATCAGTTGATCTTACTTTGCATACACTGTTTTATACAACTGGCCCATATATTTTACGGAGGATCCTTCTTCTTCAAGTATTCAATCTCACGCATCTCCCTTGAGAAGTAGTGACCCATGTTCATTTCCATGACTTATTACTGGTTTTGTCATGGTTTTATGCGGTTTGAGTTTTTCTCACTTGGTTACTGCTTTTAATCTAAAAGCTGCTGTGATACGTATAATTATATATCTTTCCTTTAGCGATGTTTTATTTCCTCTCTTTTTCTAAAACTGCTTCCTTTATAAAACGGAATTTGTTCTTCAGCGTGACTAAAAAAAAGTGCTTTCCAAATAAACAGAGGTATATTTATAAATGTCGAGATCTGCCACCGACTCAATCGTCATAATTTCATTATGCAGTTTCAATAATACTAACTTCTAGGCTAATTCTTCATAAATGTAATTATATACTTAATAATAACGATAACAAATGTGTTAAGTGTACAGGCAACAAACTTTACATGTCACAGTTAACTAGCTAATATTTTATATTAAGGAAAAAAGAAAACAGAATAAAAAATATGAGGCAACATTTAAGGCGAGAAAAATAAAATGGGGCAGAAAATGGATATAAGAAGAGAACGACAGTGAGAAAACGGGCAGTAAATAACAAAATATGAAGGTTTGATAAAGGAGAGAGACAAAAGCTCTTGGTACCATGCAAGCTGATGATGGTAGATGGAAATGCAAAGAATAACCAGACGGTGTATACGTGAAACTAAGAAACAAAAATACGTACAAAATTCAGTCTGAATGTAGATGTCCAAATTAAATTAATTTAAAAGCCAAGAATGTTCTATCTGCAAGGATGTTTTTTTTAATTCTTATAAAAGTTTAAAGGCAAACAACAACTAAACTCGACTCATTTTGTAGTATCACAAAATTCCATGTTCATTCTAAGTGATTCTCAATTTATATAGGTATCAGATCATATATAATCACAATTAGATTACATTCAGTGAAAATGGGAGAGAGTTATTCAGACACCTGCAAAATTTGTGACAAGCTGTACCAACTGGATACAGACAAATACCCGCAAATGAATAATGGTCAGTCCATTTTCTAAGTGATCATTTTTATAGTGTGAGTAATTAATCTTTCACATCGCTGGCACCTATGGTTGCCGAGTTATAACTTGCAAAAATATCTTAACTAACGTTAGCTTAAGACACGCTGTATTAGATATTGTGACTTTGTCGGTTCGTAGAATTAAAAGTCCAATTTGTCGAAATTCTAAATGTTCTTCATTTGCGTAGAAATACACTCATAGTAGTAGTAGTAGTAGTAGTAGTAGTAGTAGTAGTAGTAGTAGTAGTAGTAGTAGTAGTAGTAGTAGTAGTAGTAGTAGTAGTAGTAGCAGCAGCAGCAGCAGTAGTAGTAGTAGTAGTAGTAGTATTACGTCACATACACAATCTACCAAGGTCGATGAGCACAACAGCTGCTGATTACACCTGTTTACATCAGCTCTCGTTACAACATCTGTTCACGACTGACTCTCCTCTTACAGCAGCTTCCTTATATATACCCGACTCATATTACTAGACATTTCTCGAATATTCTGTAACAAACAAGAAATCGAATGTTCTGTAAGGCAATCAAGATGTCACTGGAATGTTCCATTTATCTCTTTATTTGTTTGACATGTCTTTTATCTCCGCGGTATATTTATCTGCTTAGGCAGGCTCTTTATCTCCACCCGACACTAACTGTCCCTTATCTCTCTGCGGCGCGCTATCGTAAATAATGTGTTCGCGACAACATTTTACTCAGCCAAGCTATTATGGACTACTGCATTTGCAGAATACACATTTTATGTTGAACTTTGCATAAAAGAATAAATATTAATACAAAAATGTATGCAAAGTCTTTAGGAGCACTAGTCTAATTACAGGGAAACCTTTGCTCCGATACATTTGTGTTCTCTAAAACTGTGTAGATGCAAATGACACATATCGAGTAATAGTGATTTCTATTAGAATATTTTAATTATAAGTTTTTAGAGTACCAGTGTAAATGATAGTGGCATGAGTTACAGTAATTCTTAGGCTTACCGCCAGTGGGTTTTGTATCAATAGTGCTACACTAGAGGCTGTCTTACGTGTCTAACTTTCAACTGAGTGGGTGAGACGTGTGTATAGAACAATAATGCTTAGAAACCCAGGGGAAGTTTAAGACGAGTACATCAAAGAGCAAGATCATGGCACAAGTACTTAGACTTTCTCGAGGTTATGTCCTTTGTCAAGCTGGGGAAGCCCCTTGATTATTTCATTGGTAATATCGAAAGGACATTCGCAGCACTTATTGCCAAAAGGTGTTCAATTTGACGAAAAACTGAAACGTAAAGCGTCATTATAGTACATTTCATTCAGCCGTGACGACGTCCCCCAGTGCCAACCTGTGCTGTATGCTGCGGACCAACTCTTAGGAGGCGTGAGTATTCCGTTGCTCGCTATTGTCCATCCAAGCTGGAACAACCTGTTATAGAAAATAAAGCGGTATTGAGTAGGCATCCGGGATTCAATTAGACAGATTGATAGTACTAATATTAAAAAAAAAAAAAACTAACACGTCGTAATAAACTACAACATAAAATGTAAAGGGATTTTAGACGAACTGTTCTGAAGTCACAAAGTATTTCTATATTCAAGGGAGACTCGATACTTTTTGACAAAATTTCGAAAACAGCACCTTCTTAAACTCTTTATTGAAAAACTGAAAATATTCAACCAGTATACATTTGTGACTTTTCTCTTTTGACTAATTAAATTAGCAAAAGCTGCCTGTAAATAAGATATGCTATTTTTCGTAAAAAAGTTTATTCTTCCTTATAGGTATATTTGCAACTTTAAACTGTTCATAGATAAATATTCTCGCGGTGACGCGCACAGAATGCTCGGTGCAGAGAGATCAGCGGGGTCTGTGTACACAAAGAGCATGCAGATAAATATAACAGTCGCATAGTGTATCCCTGAGATAAAAGGCATGCCAAAACAGATAAAGTTAGAACATTCTGGTAACATCTTGATTGATGGAGAGCATTCGGTTTCTTGATTGTTCTGGAACAGTCTGGATTATCAGTGGAGGTATTTAAGGAAGCGACGACTCACCAAGAGGAGTCGTAAACAGGAGAGTAAACAGCTGTACAGGTGTTGTAACAGGAGTGCTGTAAACAGATGTAATCAGAACGCTGTCACTGTGGTCATCGACCTTGGTAGAATGATTATGTATGTGATAATTCTGCTGCTACGAAGTGTATTTCTACGCAAATAAAGAACATTTTGAATATCTGCAACTTTCTTCTTCTTCTCCTTTTTCGTCTACTACTACTACCTCCATGGATTATGCTATAGCCTGTTCCGGTGTCACATCGATCCATCGTTTCCTAGATCGTCCTATTGATCTTCGTTCTTTCG
Organism: Mantis religiosa; assembly: GCA_030765055.1. Lineage (NCBI taxonomy): Eukaryota > Metazoa > Arthropoda > Insecta > Mantodea > Mantidae > Mantis > Mantis religiosa. The sequence goes on along the minus strand of CM060947.1, from coordinate 73,217,843 downwards.
GTTTATATTCCATTATTTCTTTAGGGATTCTCTCTGGAGTCATTCTTCCTAAATGTTGGAGCCAATTTTCTCTATATTCCATTAATTTTAATAAAACAGAATTGATGTTTAATTCATTTCTTATGTCTTCATTCCTAAGTTGACCTTCTCTTGTACATCCCTTAACAGATCTTAGAAAACGCATTTCTGCTGCTTGTATTCTACTAAAATCTTTGTTTCTTAATGTCCATGCCCATGTCTCGCTTCCATATAGCAAGACAGGGAGTGCCATGCCAGATTAAATTGTAATTGAGTTTCTCTTCTTGTTTTACATTTTAGTGCAACTTAGACTTTTAATTCTACGAACCCACAAAGCCTATTTGATACTTTCGGTTGAACTAAATACAAAACATACTTTTTTGAAATGCAGTTTTTCTATACAAGGTGTAATATTTTTCTAAAAGTGGTGTAATATTACAGAAACATTAACCTTTGATTTTAAAGGTGTATATGGCAGAAATAATATAACGCATTTAAGAGATTCAAATTCTTAAATTTACATTAAGAGTTGTAGTTTTCATATGTCAGGTTTGCAGTTCTAAATTAATTATTAGAATGTTAGATACACAAGTACCACGAAATATTTCTTATAACCAAGTTTAAATTGTCAAACATTTCAGCTAGTTTGTTAGAATTGCACTTCAATAACCTGTATTCTTAAATCTCTATATTGTTAAGAGTATTTTACAGGATATTAGGGGTATTTCTCTATACCTAAATCGAGCAAAAAACTCCGAACGGTGAAATGAACGCAGTGGGTAGTAAAGAGGCAGCAATGAGAAAGGTACATAGCAAGATCATTTAATTTGTGTCAGTAGTAGAACGTTCTGATCCCGTTACCCCTATGAAATCTGTGTTGCTACATAATTCCAGTCATTAATATCACATGAACAGGAATCATCCAGCACTTTTTCCCGCAGCGTAACACGTTAATCTGCTGTTTATTCCCCTTCACGTGTGGCATCGTCGTGCAATATTAATCAAGCGGCAAGCAATAAATTACCCTGGCTGTCTTGTAGTGTAATTTCTGGATAGAAAACATATTTTCAACGATATTAGACACGTTTTCATGTAAATGCATGCTATTCTCTTCCTGTAATATCGTCACTGTTCTCAATCGTGATGCCAAATTATACCATTTCCTCCGTGATTACTTTAGTGTGACCGATCACGACGACGCATTGGGCGATAATATTTTATTATACGTCATACCTAAGTATAAACCATTCACCAAATTTTTGAAACGGAATGGGAAGCTACTGTCAAAGCTTTTTGTTTTAAATTTTTTTCATAGAAATTTCATAACGATATTCCATTATCTCTTATTACTTTCTCTTATAGAGACATAATAGAGAAGGTTTTGCGTTTTACCAAAAAAAAATCGATTTTACCTGCAATATATGCTTTTAGCCCACTAAGTTAGAAAGAACATTTTTAGAAACATGTAAACACGTTTTTGTGCATGTGACTGCAATGAGCATGTTAAAAATATTCTTGGCTAAATATTGAACTTGATATTTAAATTCGGCATCTCACAAAGATGTGAAACCAAACTTTCCAAGAAAATCCTCAGCTAAAACACCATTTCCAGGATAATTCTTTGAAAAATGTAAATTTTCTAAAAATGAGTTACTGATTTTGTTTAAAATATCGTCACTATTGAAAACACTTGCAAGACAAATAAAATGCATATACTAATTTTATTGGAAATGGCCTACATAACTGCCATAATTTAAATGAATAAACAAAAAAGTAGTACATATGTTTTTGTTTTATACTTTGTGTCAAATAGCTGAGTATTCAAGAAGTATTCGTTAAAATTTAAGTTGCTTCGATACTAAGATTTTTCTTAAGGTTGTACTGCGGAAAGAGTGACGTTTCAAGTCCAGTGTATAGCGTCCGGTACTCAAACATTTGAATATCTACTGCTTTTCTTTAGAATGATTACGAAATGAGTAATCTGTTTTTCTTTGCAAACTAGAATAGGTTGTATATTCACTAAAAAACAACAATAGATTTGCAGAAAGTCATGTGAATGTATTATTTGTTCCAACACTTCAGACTATACCTATGAAAACTACTTTTCTTAGTATGCACTACACTTAAATTTATATATTTTTATGGAAATAATTTCATAGTTCATATCGTGGAAGGTACACCATACAGAAAATGGAATCGATGTCCAACTCATGTGCCAATATGCTGGCCCTGCACTTCCGTACTCTATGAAATCGCGAGAAATGACTGAATAGCCACACTTTAAAAAATGAGACATTTAAACTAATAATAGCAGACATCTTCTGATGTCGCTTACCACACAGAAAGCTTGTTCAAAATAAATTTGATGTTTTAAAGATGTTCAGACATTTTGTGTGCAGTATGTTTCTTATAGCTTCAACGTTATACAAAACTATAGCAGTTTTGTAAGTGATATTTTTTTGGAAAATCTAAGATATCAATATGTTTTCATATTACTGTGATTGTGAATAGGGTGTGACTTTTTCTAATGGCAACATTTCCTCCTTTTTGGTGAGAGAGGGTCCCCAGGTCTCGGACAGGTATACGCTTTTCTGAAGTGTATCTTTTTTACATATTTTTGCCTTGTTTTTAACACTTCCAGTTATATTGAATTTTCTCACAAATTTTGCTTACCGTAGAATGAGTAATCCTTCGTTCTGAATGAACTTCATTAAACAAGACAAAAATCTCTTCTTGGATCCTCCTTCCTTCACCATATCCGATCATCATAAGTATTTCAATTCGTTGTATTTCTGTAAGTTGTGTCATGACTAATTATTACTTTCAGGAAGATTTTGCAATGAATTGAGCATTGTTGTCCTTATTAGCTCAGCTTTTGTCTGTGTATGTTCAATCCAGAGCCACATACTGAAGTAGCCTACTATGTTTAATTCTAAACTTATGCAATTTGAAGTTATAATACGCTTTTCATTGCTCTTTACACATGCAGGAAGGTCATAATAAATTGCTTTTTGAAATGGCACTTATTTGTACGTTCTGACACTTGCGGACTGGAGGAGTGCAGAAAAAATAAATATTGCCTTTTAACAAAACGAAGCAAGAAAACTCGCATCCTTTATTTGTAATCATTGTAATGTTAGGAGATGTTGAAGTCTTGCAGCTTTTCTAAAAATAATACCACTTCATGGAGTTGCAACAGCGGGGCTACAGGCATAGTTTCATACCTTTTATTCATTTGCAATGAGGGATTTTCTTGAAAATCTCCATATTTATTGGTAGAAGATACTGATCTTCAATAGCAAGTGCAATATTGATCCAATATTCGTTTTCAGGTATTCTGTTCACTCTCTCTTTCTCTCTCTCTCTCTCTCTCTCTCTCTCTCTCTCTCTCTCTCTCTCTCTCTCTCTCTCTCTCTCGCACACACACAAACACACACTCAATATGCCTTTTATATCCAGGGGTATTTTAGTCACCTGTTTTCTGTGAAATCTCGATATGAAATTTCTGGGTAGAATACATAAATATTAATACAGTTACCATAGGCAAGTAGAAGAACAATAAAATCCAGCTTGCAACAAACTATAAAACCCCGGATTTTATGTCCCCAGTAGAAATACGGTACAATTTATCAACTGTCTAAAAAGATAAAAAATAAAATAAAATAAAATGTGCATATCTAATGGCCCGGTTTCTGGAATCTATACCAGGCCTTATTATGAAAACTTCATTTTTAACTTTATTAACTTCTGAATCAGATTTCACAAAATAATTTACAAATTTTGCAGATATAATCTACTTTCTGCCTTAACGAACTAACTAAACCTAAAGATTACTGGATTCCAGTAACCTTACAAGTATATTCATCTAATCTGTCTAAAACAGTCTTTTTTCATTTTTACATCTACTCCAACAATATAAATAAAATCTACATTTCTACTACAGCTTTAATTCTTATTACAAGCTACGAAAGACTCTTTCCCACAGTTTTAAAATGTCATCTTCTGCAACTGGTATCCAAAGCTTCCTCCTACTGGTATGCATCTCCTAAAGGAACTGGCATCAGTAGATGGAGCTGGTTCGTCAGTTCCAGACATACGGGTAGACATCTCTCCGCTTCTGCATATCTGTCCGCTCAGATACTCTCCATATATATCTTCTCTCTCCTGTATTCTCTTTCTCTCTATGGTGTTTCTGTCTTTCTGTCTTCTTTCTGATGTCCATAATTGGCGTCTTCTATTTATCGGCTGTGGGTCTTAAATCAGGTCTTCAAGTCTGGTAATCTGTATCTTCAGTTTCTCTTGGTCATATTTCCCTCCAACGATCTCTTAAGTAATATTCTTTTCACGTAGATTGAAATGTTCTTACATTTCTTTCTTGAAATATATTGTCGCGGGTCATATATTATCTGAGACATATTTTCTAAATTTACATAATCTTCTGCATCTCTTAAGATGTTCCATAAACATTTTCCTTGAAGTTTCCTTCGACCGTCTTCCACTAGTTCATTGCATTCGAAAATAACATGTTCAGGCGAATCTAAACAGTTACATTGCTCACATAAATCTAAGTTCTTCTTTCCTATTCTTTTTAAATATACATTCTATGGGCCATGTCCTATAACAAAATGTAAATCGTTTTCTTCGTTTTATATGTTACAATTTTAGCCTCTCTTTAATGCCCAGAAATAAATCATGTACTCTTCTTCCTGCGTGTGCATTATCCCACTCTTCTTGCCATTCTTGTAATAAATAATTTTTCATTTCCTTCTAAATATTGCATCTTTTTCCCATAATTTTAAAAACATTCCCATATTCTTCCTTCTTTAGCCAATAAGTTGCACCCCTTAATCTAATGATATTGTTGCATACCAGGGTAGTCAATAGGCCAAATTCCCGCTACTATTAGTAGGGCCGAAGTAGATGTCGTTTTTGTAGCTCCGCTGCTGCGAAGTAGTATCTGTCTCTAAGTTTTTCGGATTAAATTTGCGCACGATTTGACCCTTAACCTATGTGCCCATGAACTTAGCCATATCCTATTATACCTATTACAAAACTCATATGATATATCCTTGTTGCTGTAAAAGGTATTCTATAGCTCTTTTGTACAACTGTCTCAATTTGATAACAACCTAACCAAAATACTATAGGTAGCTTTGAAATTTGGTATCCTACGTTCCATAAGCATATGCCTTCTCTGGAGACTGTCGTACAGAAGAGGAAACATGGGCAACCAAAATGTGCAAATATATTTGTGATTTCTTAAAATGGCCATGATAACACAGATTGATTGAGAAGTGGAGGAGGAAATCCCGTAGGTATTACATTCGAAATTCAAAGTCACGATAGGGGTACGAACCAAGAAAAGCCATGCTGATTAGACATGTACAGAAATAACATAAGGATTGCAGATACCATTTTTTGGGCTCTGATATCGGTTATCAGGAGTTATTTAGCTCAAGTAGTTTTCCGTAATATCTCTCAGAAAAATATCATGAACGGCATCGGTGAACAAATACCGCATCTGGCAAGAAAAATGCCTGCTATCGTCCACCTTTGCTACATGTGTATAATCAACTGAGATTAAGTACAAATTGTGTTAATTTAGACATTAATGTGCCTTTAGACGTTGATGTTTCTCTTCCCAAGTAACATCATTTTTCAAAATGTCATGAAGGTTTATATCTAAAGTCTTAAGAGTGTAAGCTATACAAGATTAATTTCAGTGCTGCTGAGGTTAGCAATAGTGATGCATTTTCCTTTGCTGTATATTAAGCGATGTCTGTATTTAGATTCCCATATATCTCAATTGCAAATGTACTAAGGGTAGAGGGAAGTGCGAATGCAGTTCTTTTTTTTTTTCAATTCAATTTATTGCTTTTTATATTAAGTACAATAGTATACACATATACTATACTGATCATATTCCAGTTTAAAAATAAATAAAGACAGTCAATACAATTACAAGTAATAACAGTTATAGTGCTAAAATAATACATAAAGATGATTGTAATACAAGTACATTGATAAAAAGTTACTGTAGGTCTATATCATTATAATTCAGAAATTCTTCCACGTCATATTAAGCTTTTGATTTAAGAAAATTAGTTAATATATGTTTAAATTTAGGTAATGTAGTACCATTTCTATAATTTATTGGTAATTTATTGAATAATTTACTGCCAATACAATCTTTTTTTCATAAAATTTTAATCTATGTGATTGAGTTATCAAGTTCTGTTTACCTTTAGCGTTGTAGTTATGAATAGCTGAATATTGAGGCAAAGACCTATTTTATATACACAATATGGATTTTAATATAAAGATACTGGGAAGAGTTAGTATTGAAAAAGTTTTGAATGCTTCCTTACAGGGACTATACATTGGCAGATTGACTATTTATCTGATGGCTGGTTTTTTAATGTAAAGACACTTTTTGAGACTGGCTTTAGATGTTGATCATCACAGCTCTATGACATATGTGATAATTGAATGAAAGTGAAATAGGCTATCTTGGCAGTTTCAGCTGATACAAAGTTTGATATATTACGTATAACAAAAAGGGCTGATGATAATTTAATTTCAATTTTAATAATATGGATGTTGGATATTAACCACGTATGATCATATTTGCACAGTTTGAGAAACTTTTTTTTTGGTAGGTTATAACAGTTACCCAGAAATAACTTTCACATCCCTATTGCTGATGCCCATCGTCGAGCTCCTATGGCAAGATGCTTGTACCCGCATTAAGCTACCTCCATCAGATTCAGATATCCTGATGAAAAACTCGACATATTTACATATAACTCAAAAGCAATTAACAATGCCGCAAGTGCTTTTCACTTCTACACTAATGTCTATCCTGTTCTAAATTATGTTGGAAACTCTCTATTAAAGATGCTTAGATGAAAACCTAAACTTCTATGATGAATACCGTAATTTTAAATGACGTATTAGCTTTAAATATATCAATTCATTTTAGACCTTAATAATATTATTATAACAATATTCTAATAGCCCGCCTTGGTGGCGTAGATGGTAGCATGTCTGTCTCACGTTCAAGAGGTCCCGAGTTCGAAACTCGGTCAGGGTGAGTTACCTGTATAAGGTTTTTTCCGGGGTTTGCCCTTATCCTGAAAGACGAATGTTGGGTAACTCTAAGCTCGATGGACCCTGGGCCCATTTTAGCATGATTTCACCCATTCCATTCATCGTCGGATATGGCTTAAAATGTTAAAGGACGTAACTTACAAAAAGAGAATATAATAATAATAATAATAATAATAATAATAATAATAATAATAATAATAATAATAATAATAATAATAATAATAATAATAATAATAATAATAATAATAATAATAATAATAATAATAAATAAATAATAATAATAAATAATAAATAATAATAATAGTAATAGTAAAATCAGCAAAATCTTGGATAGTGTTCAACTTGTACCTACAGAAAAATTTTAAAACATCTGAAGCTTTGGACAAACGAGTAGCGAAATTGTGAGTAACTAGTAAAATATCCACCTCGCTATGATATTTGTACAACTGTCATAACACGTACATCAATTAATACTTTACTGAGCTATATTTCTATATTACATTACCTCAATTCCTCTTTGAAATGACTCACTTCAGTTGACTGTGGGAGTGTACTAAACATGGTGGCTTCTGGCAGTCATATTCAGAAGGATATGGCTGCCTCATAATTTTCATATGCTATGATTGTCCTCTGTTTCGTTTTAAACGTTTACCAGCCATTCTCAGACACGCCCTCTAGTTACAAAATTCCAAAGCAGCTATAAAGTTAGCCTGGAGCCAGACCTTACACTAGCCGGAGGCCATGCCCCATTACAGGTATTTCTTCCTTTGGACACACGTGAGAAATATTCAGTCGTGACCGGGTCATCCTGTCGTGAGGAGCGTCACATATTTCTTAAATCCTGAATTAACAACATGGTACTCAAGAAAAAACCGTGCGGCGAAGTGTCCATATTAAAAGCAAAAGAGAAATGAAACAAGACTTGAGATAATTTGAGAGACTTGTTCTTGGCTTCTGTGAGAGACTTCAGTATTCCGAAAAGAGAAGAAAAAGGCGAAAAGTATTATTCATGCAAAAATTCTTACATAAGAGAGACCATCACTATCTATGCATTCCATTCTTGTCACAAAGATTTCACTTGAATAGTTTTCTTTCTTTATAAACCTCAGGAAGGCGTCGATGTTACAGTAGGATTGGTAAACAGCCTTCCCGTTGTGTCTATCATATTAAAATAAAAGTGCTAAAAATCATACCCAAACTATTTTTTGTGGTTTAGATCTATATGTTGTAGAAGATGTTAGTCCCACTTCAAAAACTCATTCCTATTACCTTCATCCAGAAGTTTGTGTACCTTTCTAACATTGTCAAGAAACCACATATTTGATGGTATCTCTAAAATGAGATGATATCCCAAGAGGAAAAGGTGCAAATGACATGTTTTAAATCAGAGCAAGTTTCACAAAGTACATTCGAAACATATATAAATTATTTTATTCCAAATTTCATTTATTTGTAGAAAATTATTTTAAAATTCAGTGGTATTTAGCCACAACGAGGTTTCCCTTACAAGCTAGAGAGAATATATATCTAAAACACGAACAACCAATAATAGGACAGCTGCAACTTTGGGAGAATATAACACACAATTGGGAGATTAAATTACACTATTTACATTTCAGAGAAAATGTTGGAAGTGTCCTCCACCAGCATCTATACATGTTTGCACTTGTCTCGCCAAATTCTCTAAAGTTTTACGGAGATCATTTCGAATTGAGAGAAGACTATTTCCAACAAGATAGAGCAAGCTACCATACATCTAATGACACTATGGAACCTGTAACCAGATTCTTTGATAATCGAATAATTTCAAATTCCCTATGGCTCCCCAGATTCCCCGTCCTAACCTCGCCGGGTTTTTTCTTGTGGGGAGTATCTGAAAAATAGAGTGTACAAGAATTGGCCACGGACAATTGATGTTCTCAAGGAATCCATTTGAACCGAAATAAGTAACACTGGCGAGGATACTCTCCATAAAACTTCAGAGAATGTGGTGAGACGAGTGCAAACATGTATTAGGTAGATGCTGGTGGAGGACACTGCCAACATTTTCTCTGAGATGTAAATAGTGTAATGTAATCTCCCAATTAAATAATGTATTCTCCCAAAGTTGCACGTGTATCCTATTATTGGTTCAAAAAGTTATAGCCTATTGAAGTGGTTCAGATTTGTGTGGATCACACTATATTTTAAAATAAGACGGAGTTACAATCAAGCTTAATGTCTTGCGTCTTACTTGAGAATTTTCGTTATCAAACGGAAACGTCAGAACTGGCGAGTTGTTGATGCGACCCTTATTGTCAAAAGATGCCATATGCGGCAGGTGTTCAACAATAAGCACCATCTTTACAAGCAGGAGGGTTTCAAGCCACTGCAGCTTTATTCCTTCCTCCTGAGGAGTGGTAGCCGCAGTAGATCTATCGTAAGTCGTAGTGAGCGAGATGCTCCCCTTAGTGGTGCATCCAATTACAACGATAATTACTTTAAAAATGCAGCGTATCCTTAAGTGTGCCTTCATATTGTGTACGTTTTTAATACTTCAATCTCCTCATGAAGAGGAAAGCCTGAAATATTGAACATCTTTAGAGTACCCAAAATATGTGACGTTAAATGTGTTTTTAAATTTTTATGGTCTTTAACAACACAATACATCTATTTAGAGACACATTTCTTGACCACGCATGCAAGTACACATAATATGCGAGGATTGGCATTTCGGACAACTGTTTGTACAAGCGCGAGATGGTCCAGTATATGCAATTATCACAAGGGGCGGCGAAACTTTTGGAGCTGGTCCCGTTTCCGATTGCACTTTAAAAAGTGTTGCTACACTGCACGAAGATAATCAGTAATTAATATTTCATTCCTAACAAATTTCTTCCATACATGTACAGTATAATGTTTAATGAAACCAAAGAAACCCAAACAAATATGAGCTGATAGGTTCTGACGGTGAACATTTCTAAGTAATTTTGAGGTGGCGGGGCATTCAGCCAGTTGTAAAGTTGGTGAGAACCCGACAGTTCACTAATCTATTTTATTATTAGACCGAAGTGTTCACAGCAGGAAAGCGAAACTAACTCCCATCAAGCAGCTTATTTCACGCAGGGAAAAATAATCCGATGTCTCTGGTAAGATAGATATAAATCAATTCTTACTGGATGGAAGCGGTGTAGCAGCAAACTCTACTCCAGGTAGTGAAGGATGTGGATGTGCGATAAATACAATCTGCAAACCAAAATAAACAAATTTGAAAAGATAAATACTTTTATAAAACTATTACTTTTTCTCCCATCTATATACAGGTCAAGAGTAAGAAAATGGAAATGAAAACTGAACATCTACCTAATATGCATTTTCAGTCTATCAAACTGGCTCTACCACCAATCTCTTGATTTGCACATTTCTTCACTATCATAAAGATGGCTGACCTATGATGACCTTTGTTCGATTCCTGTAGTGAGATGATTGCTGTTATAACAATATGTTGTTTGGGAGGTTTCCTCTGGATTTTCCGGTTTTACCTGTCAATCACACGCCAACTGCTACGTCACCACCCGCATTCAACATCACTTAGCCTACTGCAAGGTGTGTGACTGTCTTGTGTTAGGATATGCAGAATAAAATTTGATCAAACAAAGAGCAGGTACAACTGATCTTCACACAAAAAGTTTTAGAACATTGAATTTGTAATCGAAGACTTAATTTAAAAAATTCTTCTTTATATTTTATAGTAAACGAAATGTGTGTCTTTCAGTATCGTGTCTTAAAATATTTACTTCCTAGCGCTGTATATCCACGTTTGAAATTGTTGTGAAAATCCTGCAGGAAATCATAACTGTTGTACATTACAAATTTCCTGGCATCATGAGACTGCGTCTAACAGTGAAGGAGTTGCTGTGTGTCAATATTAGCAATAGAACTTTAAATTATGATTCACATATAACTTGTATCTGAATAGAAAATTTTCTGTAATCCCTGACATGAATTTAAGAAACAATGGAGAAAAAGCTCTTGAATTCTGTGCTGAAATTGTCCAGATTTCAATTCATACCTAGAAGTCAGATGGTCCAATCCTCCTTTAGTAACAAACTCCATCCGTAATACTTTACAAGGTTGAAATATTGACTTCCCATTCAGCGTAAGTATACTCATTCCCTCTTTTTTCACTAACAACAAATTTGGCATATCACCAGGCATTATTTACTTCACAATGGTCCTTAAAATATTATTGAACTTTTTAGAAATCTACTTGCTAATTAAAGGTGTACGTTATAAATAACCAGATAATTATTTCCAAATATATTCATTGATTAATTATAAGTAATTTTACTTTTTGTTCGAAGGTGTTGTTGGATGTCGGAAGTGGAATTAATGGGTTAATGTTGATTCCAAAATGCAGAAAATTATAATAAGCTATAATAAAGCCGTGTAAAGCAATCGAATTGTAGATGCACTACGTCAAAATAGGTAATGAAGTACTTCTAGAAACAATGAGAAAAAATACAATGTTGGAGCTGATAAGAAAGAGCAAATTAGCTACAAAGATCGAAAAATGAGAAATGTGCAAAAGATCACAGAAGATCCTCATATCAGAAAATTCAAAGATATAAGTTAATATACGGAGACAAAAGGAAAATGGAAGCTAGAAACAGATAATAGGGTTTACAGTGAATTTATTGGGAAGCAAACTACTTTCTGAAATACTTAGGGTGATATTAACACTCCAAAGGCAACAAAATTCGTGAATGTTTTGATTTTGGATTTAAAATGTCTTCTGTTTACCAGACATATTATTCAAATAAGTTAAACTTTTCTAATATTCTAAAACTTCATTGATGGTCTTTTTTAACGTCCTCTATTAGCACCTTCAGTGATGTCAAGGTTACAAGTAGATCAGGGCAAAAGTGGCCCTCACCCCGAACGATGCAATGCATATAATGTTACGTGCGTTATCATACGTCACCACTCTGTTTCCTGCAGCCAGTTTGGGTCTACATGCAAAATCTGGCTTAAGGTACAAATAGTTTGTAAAGTGTTTCCTACTGAATTGCCTTGCAGTAGGAGAAAAATATACAAAAAAGATGCAAATTTGACGGGTGAAATGGTACTGCTTCTTAGTTTGTAAGCCACAAATAGAAAATCACTTTACAGTTCTTCAAATTGATTAAAACAATCTGTTACAACTTTCTAATAAGTTGGCTGATGTTGCAGATATTATTAAATGTACCTTAGCCGTTTACGCACTTACTTCTTAAATACATATATTTTTATTACTTTAAACTACAGATGTAAAGAGATCAAAGTTACATATTAAATTAATGACAATTTATAATTACAGTGTTAATATCAGTGCTTTTGATATGAACTCGTATCAGATATAGGCACCCATTTCTCTGCGAAAACCTGCACTAAACTGAAATCTAACCTATTAGCCCGCTATGCCCTGGGCACTGTTGAGTGTCCCACTGGGTTACTTTTCTACTCAGGACCAGAACTGACATCACCGAGTACTTTTATAGTTTAACTGAACTAGAGAACTGCTTCTATGTTTGACCTTTTCTTCTTCTTTCATCATCAGAAACGTTTGATCTCCAAAAGTATTAATGAGAGAAGCATAAGAACATAATTTGTCATGTATTTTATAAAAACAATAAAGATTATTTAACAATGAAACCATCTCAATAAAGCAGAGGAGCTCGAATAAAAAGCCGCAATTAATATGTGTAATGTTTGGAACCTTTAATCCAAGAATTTCATAAAAATGATATAACAAATATGCAGTAAAAGACTGAATCTACATTTTACAATGTCAGTATTTCTGTGCTGTAGTGAGAAGACCTGTACGAAAGAGTACATTAGAGATAAACTGCACTTATCCCTGCAATCCATGTGCGAATTCATTTTTATTCCAATATTTTAGATAATCTTTATCACAGAAGATATCAAAAAGAATATATTGTATTACCATACTTGGCCATTATTGTGGTATTAATGCAGTACATATTCAGGTGGACCGGCCCGTAGCGAACCACGTCGAGCTGTCCCTTGTGTTCAACGCCTCACAATTAAGGATTAGTGGCGTGCGGAGGTTAAGGAAAGGAAGATTGTAATCGGTTCGAGGTGACTTGTAGCTCCCGCATGAGAACTCTCATCTGTACTTCAGGAGTGGGTGCGTCCTGACTGGTTGTGGGTGGAATGATGACACCTCGAATCTGGTAGAAAGAAGTTTGTTATCCTTAGGCTCCTTTGCTCGCCACCGCAAAGTCGTCGCCGGTATGGTTGCTGTGTTTAGCGTCACTGTCAATGTTACGATGGGAAGCACGGGGGCAGTAGCACTGCGTAGTCGAATTGGATATATTTATCGTCTTCCCTATACACTGCTCTTAACGCTAACTCTCACTGGAGAGATTGTTAGATATTGCCCTTTGTCTCTGTGCATGGCGCGGAAGTATACTTGGTAGACGGCACCGAATGCGCGTCCGTCTCACGTAGAACTGGATCGAAGTGCTCTTACTAGAAAATCCTACTTTCCGACATCACTTTGAATTCCCCACTCTAGGTATTTCTCGGAGTTTGCAAAATCACATGAACAAATATAAATTTTCTATTGGCTGGTAACTATCCCCACTTGAGATCAGTGTCCAGAATTTCCAGTTTCGGACCTGACATCAGAGACGCTTTCTCTTACAGTCCGCATGCAAAAATTTAAGCTGAAGCACGCGTTCTGCGCGTCGGCCAAATTCCTATAGCCTGTTGTCAGAAGCACGTATGGTATTTTAAGAATGGGTTGGTTTCCGACTGAAAGGCACCAAATTTGTCTTGAGGACAAAACAGACCATATAGTATGGTTGTTTGTTTACAGGGATTGCAAAGGGAGTTTATTGACCTTCGCAGAGTGGCCTTGTCACTGTGGCGGTCTTCGGAGTATATGCTAGCATTATGGCATATGTCTATTCTGGTATTTATTTATATGTATAAATCATCATTTATTTATATTTATTCGTTTATATCAATATCTTTCTGATATCAGGTTATGTGTCGTCTGAGTGTTCCTAGGTGACAGGGGCTGCGTCAATATATACTTCACGTTCTGTGAAACTGTGGTTCAAATCTCAGTTAGGGCGATTTTCCTGGAGTGGAGTTTCACCAGGATGTGTTTTACTCTGAGGACAAATTTTACTAATCTCTATGAACCACTTAAAATGAATACGACAAACAGATATCTGCAAAACCTTAAGAGACAGACATAACATTTCAGTGAGATAAGGATAATTAAATTAGATTTACCATTCTTACAGATCTACACTTCTAGCTTTATAGTTTGGAATCTAGGTACTTTCGTTTTAAGGCAATAAAATAACAATACTTTAATGATTAAGTAACAATATATACGCATATATTTAAATAAGTCACATCTTCGTTTTCAATGGGTATAATTTTCGGTTTTTGTTTAATAGTACATGATAATTTTAGGCTTTACTTCTTGCATTAGCGATGTTTTTGTTCACATTCTGTACTTCCATCATAGCGTAAAGCCTATTAGCAGGGCGTTAATAAAAACAAGATAGCCATAATCTTCTCTAGACTTGTTTCATCTTGTTTTCTCTCGATTGGGGCAATAATGTCTTTGAAGACAACAAAAGCTCCCATCACCCGTAAAGAGACACTCCGGTACTTAAGTTCCGATATTCCGTCACCTTTTTGTGTCCTTTTGTTGACACAAACACTAGTGGTGTATGTGTGTACAACACGCTATTGTTAGCAGCCAATGAGGGTCATGTCCTCGTCCACGTAATTCCTCGTGATAAAAAAGAACAGGGGGACTGCAAGGAAAAGAAGTCCTAAGGGAATGAAGAGGGAGTGTGTAGAAGGGAAAGAAGCCTTGCTGGCTATCAGACTAAGACGACGTGACTATTATCTAAGTTCTTAACCCCCTCCACTTCGAAAAAACAGGACAGGCGAAACACCAAAGAAAGAGGATTTTTAGAGAGAAAAGACACTTTGGGAGGTCCGCAGATGACTGTGGTTAAGAGATAAGCTATTCGACTCTAAAGCTGGTTTAATTATTTAGTGGAGTTTTCTGAAATTGGCCTCCATTAGAAGTTTTTTTACGGCTAAAGCAATTTCTAATTAAGAAGTAAAAGAAAAGAATTTATGTGTTCTATTCACATGGCTTTCCCTACACGATATCCAAACAAACTAATCCTTCGAACAAATTCTAACTACAATAAACTATTTTAATTGAAATAAAATGCTGTAGAAATGGTTTATTACCTACTTTTTTGGAGATACAATGGAAATAGGAGAATATCTATATTGGGTTTGAGTGATAGCCATCTTCTAAGAGATAAAGGCTTTAAAATCCTGTCCATTCTTCGTGACCGAGAGAAAGACAAATGGCGACTTTACATTTGTAGAAGGCATAAATAAGTATTTTAAAATTAAGAATAATATCTCCTATATGTTCTCACTAGAAAAAATTATTTGAAATACATGTTATGCTCTAATGATACCCATATTTTCTGTATAAAATTTTGTCTAATACGATTTAACAACTATGCCAAAATGAAACAGAACGGAGCAGACTTCAGAAGTATTTCTATAAATTCAAAATACACATTACATTTCATGAGCTATAGTATCATAATCAAAATATTTGGTAATTCTGCGATAGTGAAAGTTTCCAAAGCTTTTTCAATAAAAGATTAGTTTGGGTGTCTCTAAGTTTCCTGTCCAACACCTTAAAGGTCCTGAACTTAATTACGAAGTTTTTAAATTACGCTTTTTAGTAACATACTTATAGATTTACCTGAAAACTTTCATTTCAGGTGAAAAATGTATATAGAATTTTTGGAATGCAACAGCTTCTCCACATACTGTAGATAAGTTAAATAGAAACAAAGCCAAAATCTGACACGTGAGCATCATTTCACCTACTATGTCCTTTGTAAATTGAAACCAGAGTAGCTTTAATGAAGATCACCATGAAATAAGTATCGAAAATGCTGGTAAAGGAATACAAAAGAGACCCGGACATATAATGATTAAGGACAGGATTTTAATTATTATGCTTATCTATTTTGTTGCCAGAATGTATGCTCACTTGTTATGTGATTTATTATTAAACTTCAAATAATTTCATTATATTTTATGTTACATATTAAGTATAAGACATAGCTTGTCTGACTTCTAATAAGCGCAATACCTCAGACGTTTGCAGCTTATACTGCAAATTTGCCTTGTTTATTTTTGTATCTCATGTTTTGTTTTATCCTTTTATCTTCATTCTTATTTTGTATTTACAAATATTTTCGAATAACATGTGTCATTGAATAAGTCTTGAACAGGTGATCAAGGTTCAAGACTGTGATATATATTAAAGTTAATTTAATATGCTCAGTGTCTCTCAATATTTAAAAAATTGTAAAATTCTATTTTACACAAAGACTAGCATTTAAAATATTTAGATATTAGTATTTTCAGAAATTGAATTCCAAAAATACTCCTTTAGGTTCCCAGTCATTTTGGAGTGTTCATCATTTAGATCAATAAACTTAATGTCATCGTCTTTGTATAAGATGAAGGCCCTGTTTTCGTGTAATGATATGAAAAAATGAGGGACAAAGCTAGGCTACAGGGATTTATCTAACTCGTCAATGTGAGAGATAATTTTAATGGATTCAACAAGCCATAGTTTGCTTGCAAAAAGCTTTCTTTACTCATGGAGAGGTTACATAAAGTTGCCTTAAATGTTTACTTTATGCCAATGCAATGCTTTAATTTCTTCATGGTGGCATATCCAATGCGTGTTATGAAATATTTCAATGCTTAAGTGCATGCAAAACACAGGAATTTATTAACTGCACGAAATTCCTGTGCGCAGAAATTATGAACATGAAAAAGTTGTTCAATACCAACCTCTACCGGAGAACAGGTTCAGAGTTACCTCTGAAAATTTAAAAACAGATTCGGTGTTTATATTTTAATTTGGGACCAAGCAACCAGGTTTCTGTAGTAAACAGAAGGGATTTAAAGAATTAATTCTAAGATAAATTAAGTGAAACTTTAAATAATATTGTAAATATAAAATACACTGTGTCAAACTTTATTGGAATTACATACATATTAGCTTACGGGATCAGCCTGTGAATGCCTTTAAATTTGGAACAATTTTGCGTAACTGGTCAACCATAAGAGGCAGAAAATTTATTATACAGAAACAGATTTCTACATACAATTTATTTCAAATAACCTTTCTATGGTACCAGTCAATTTACGATATATGTATTTTTTTAATTTATGTCCGCCCCAACGTTAAGTTATATCGGACGGAGAATGAATAGGGTGAAATGATGCTCATATGAATCCAGGGTCCATGAAGCTTAGTTACCCGACATTCGTCTTGAAGGATAAGGGAGAACCCCATAAAAACCTTATCTAGGTAACTCACCTTCACCGAGATTCGAACTCGGGACCTCTTGAACGTGAGGCAGACATGCTACCATCTACGCTACCGAGGCGGGCAATATATGGTTATCAGTTTTAATTTCAAATATTTCTTTGATTCTTTATGAAGTACAGACACTTTTCACTTGTTTCTGGCAATGTTATCGAAGGAGAATGGGATTTCTATACCGTAATATGGCGACTCCTTAAGTATCTGATTACCGATTGATTTATTCTATACTCCTTCTACCAATAACATCTTTAAGGAAACAATCTGTAACACATCATTCCAATTTAACATCACGTTATAGCAAAATAAGCGTTTGTAATAATTTGTATATACTTTTTTAAACAGTTTTACCAACTTAAGAGAAATCTGAATACCCTAGAATGATGTCTTACTCAGGTATTATTTATTGTATTTGCAGCGCAAAATTCAGATATTTCTTTAAAAATTAACTGATTACTATGGTCTTTCCAACCATGATTTTAAACAATTATTTAAAGCTAAGTTTCAAAATTGTTTAGCAAAAGAAGTATTGAAATGACACTATTTTTAGTACTCAGGATAATAGATGCCGAAATATTGGTATAATTATTAATAATATGCAATTTCGGCCTACATCTATGTTTAAATTTCTCTGCTAAAATTAACTGTATGCTTAACGTTTAATAAAATAAAAAAAATCTGCATATTATAATAAATAGCCTAGGTCTTTTAATGATATTCTTACATACACGTTTATTTATGTCTCCATACACTAACGTTAATTATTGTAGCTGAGTGAAATCTAATTAATTTTCTAAATTAATTTATCGAATTCCTTCCATACAGATATTACGAGGGTCATATATAAGACTGGTAAAATTACATGAAGGGATGGAAATTTTTGTTGAGATTTTTGTGTGGTAAGCTTAGACATTAAAAAGATTTTACGAAAATTTGGATGTGATACAATATACAGTTCATTGTTGACAGCCATCTGAACTGGTCATTATCATAGCTGCGATTGGAAACAGAAAAAACATAGCTTCGTGCTATTATTAAACATTTTCATTTAAAAGGTTGGACTGCCTCGCAAGTCAGAACTGAATTAGATGAAGTTCACGTGAACTCTGCACCAACATTGAAGACCATTTGTTTTTGGATCAATGAATTGCGCTCTGGTCGTACAATTGTGGTCATCACAAAGGAAACCTTTGAAAAAAATACACTATTTGGTTATGCAGGTCCAGTGAATGAAAATTTATTAGATTGCTGAGGCTGTAGGCATCTCAACTTAGCGAATGCAGAATATGCTGCATGAAAAATTGGCAATGAAAAAGTGGTGTGCAAGATGGGTGCCGCGATTGCTCACAGTCGACCAAAAGTGCATCCGGAAGAACACTTCTACCAAGTGTCTGGCGATATTTAATCGCAATTCGCAAGACGTTTTGAGCTGATTTGAGGCCGTGGATGAAACGTGGATCCATCGTTACACGCCAGATTCAAAACAGCTGTGAAAACAATAGACAAATGCTGGTGAAACTGCAACAAAGTGTGTAAGGAACATTTTATTAGCTGGTAAGGCGATGGCCACTGTTTTTATGAGGGGAGGGGGAAATTCTCAAGGAATAATCCTCATAGTTTACTTGGAAAAAGGCAGAACCATAACTGGAGCCTATTATGCTTCGTTGTTGGATAGTTTGCAACATGAGTTCACTGTAAAGAGACCGAGATTGAAAAGGAAAGAAGTACTCTTTCACCGGGATAATGCACCATGGCACACATGAGCAATCGCAACGACGAAAGTGCAAGAGTTGGGCTTTGAATTGGTTCCTCATCCTCATCCTATTCACCAGACTTAGCCACAAGTAACTTCTTCCTGTAACCAAACTTGAAAATTTGGCTTGATGGTAAGAAATGTTCCTCAAATGAAGAAGTGATAGTTGCCGTCAACGAGTATTTTGCGACCTTGATGGAACTTAAAATAAGACCTGAAGCTTTCCTGGCGACGAATACGCTCACTTTCTTCTCGGGCAGCCAGCCAGGTGAAAAGATGCTTAGATATCAACGTTTCGGGAGTGTGCATCTCTCCCATCATCAGGATATTTATAAAATGTTATACCACAAATGAAATACTGGATATAACGCAACTATAAACAAAGACAAAACACTATCAAAATTCGTATTACTGAACAAAACACTGTTTTCAGTAAATTAAATGCCAAGTCAGGAGATGGCGTGAGTATAGAAAATTGTGTCAAAGAAACGTAACTACTTAACTTGATTATCAAGCTGTATTGATCTTTGCTTCTTAATTCAATGGATTTCCATTTTAAAGGCCGGTTTCCAAGAGGAGCTGAACTGAAATCCAGCATCACGAATAAGCGTGCTCCTTTCACAGAAATCGCCAAAGCCACCTTAATTCTTCGCTCCCAGTAACTGTCGTATTTTGCCAAGATGGTCGTCTCCCAAAAATTGACTCTATGGTCGTTATCCAAACAATGCTCTGCTAGCCCAGACCTTTCAGGTTTATGTTCAATTATTCTAGTAGCGATAGTCCTTCCGGTTTGTCATATATACGGTGTCCCACAATCACAGGGAATGCGGTACACTCCCGGAACTTGGACGTCCAGTTTGTCTTTCACTGGTCTCAACAGATGTTTAATCTTCGGAGGTTGCTTGTGGATGGTCCTGATGTATTTGGCGAGAATTCTGCTCATTCTGTCGGATAGATTGCCGGTAAACGGGATGCAGGCTGTAGCGGTAGGCTTATCTGACGCTTGCTGTGTTACAGGTTTCCCTTTCGTAGCTTTGGTTGATGGAACCTATTTCTTCGACGGGATGTAAGAGCTGAAGCATCGCTGAATGAAGTGTATAGCCATCAATTGAGGCTGTATCGAGAAATGAGATGAGGTGTTCACGGGGATAAAAAAATTCTTGATTTCTGTACCAAATTATCCAACAATTTATATATTTTCTTCTCCTTGTGTTGTTTGGTACATGCTATTTTAATAACTCTAACCTTAAATAACATCAAAGCAGAAAATATTTCGCAAAAAAATTAACAGGTGATAGAAAGACAAAAACAAAAGCTCTAAGAATATTAAAACAATTGTGCATCTTCATTATTGAAAGCCTTTTTTCCCCTTTTGAGTAACCTCTTACTGGCCAAAAGTAGTCTGACGTAAGTCTGGGGTGGCCAGTATAAAGTCTATGCCTTCTGGGCACTAAAGATCAGAAGTATTTCATCGTAATATCCATGTTTATATCCTGTAGTAAATTACTTACGCTACATGAATATACTTTCAAGAATTAGGTGAATGAGAGTTCAAAGAAAAATCCATGAATATCATAAATAGTTTGGTACAATTCAGTCATGCGTTTAGCAGATTTAATGTTGGAGGGATAGGGGTTTTAATCACCCCTTAGATTTCTTATAACTATTACCATGTCGACCATCTCACGCTCCCCTTAAGAAGTGGAGGGTTACTTTTGCTCTGCTTAAATTGGTTCATTTTCAATATTTGAGAGTGACACACAGGAAGAGCACTCACGCAATCTAAAGGCAATGGAAAGCCATTCTTCTTGTCAGCCTTAGAACATGATGGTACAAGACCGCCCGCTCCTGCACCGCCCCCAGTAGGCACATTCACTGGCGGTAAAGATTCCATCAGTTTGATCGTTACGGGACTCTGAGGGAAACTAAACCGATCACAGGTAAAAAGAATGGGAGGACATTGGGTGACCTCGGCAGTACAAATCAACCGCTCAACCCCTCCCAGCAGGTCAACTTTCATACTGCAGAAAGAGTGTGTACCAACTCACGATCTTGTAAAGGTTCTGCAAACCTAGAGGCCACTACTGACACTGCCACTTCTCATGATTGCATTTTATAAACTAGTTTCTATTATTTTGCAAACCAATCGTCACGATCGTCCCTGAAAGTCATAGCGTTAATATGGATACCCTTACCTCAGAGCTGATCAAATCAAGTAGAAATAATAAACTGAGTCTAAACACTTGAACATTTTCAAAACTTTCCATCGCTTTAGCGGAACACATGCTTCATAATTAATATTTGTTCGAGTGGATATAACGAATAATGTTACAATATGTAAATAAGCGTTAGAGGAACTAATTAAAGAGAAGGTATGCTAAAACGAAAATATATATTAATATGTACTAAGTATTATAGTAGTATGGGTGATAGATTCTTAAATACACGAGGAAAATGAAATAAAAAGTTAAAGCAATTTTAGCAAGGAATCATATACGTGTTAGCTTGGAGGGAGGGAGAGGTAGACATAGAGGACATTTGAGGTAGGAGACAAGATATACAAGTACGCTGGAATTCCTAGAAATGTCGCTGTTGTAACCCGAATAGGGCGGCTTAATTTTCATACAACGTTGTGCAATTCACAAATCAAAATATGGCTGAAATTATTGGTATTGATTTTAATTTATTAACTGTGGGATGCTGAAGTTACAATATGTGTGAATAGTAATGAAAGACACCAGGTTGACTTACCAATCGATTTTTAATTTACAGCATTTTCAAACACGAAAACATAGGCAAGAGCACCTCAAATCCGATACGATGAGATGCCAAGGTTCTGGACTCCGACACATGTTAGGCATAATTTTTTATCTGTATTTTATTTTAATTATTAGCCTACGTTACATACCTTTTAATGCATTCACATATTATTGACGATGCTTGAAACTTGTAGTAAGCTGATAAAGATATTATGAATTGAAATGCGTCTCTTTAAATTTCTTCCAAAGCTACTTTTTCTCACAAGGTAACTTAACATACGAAGTAATGCATCAGCCAAATGGTTAAATCATTATTAATATTTAAATATGTTCTTAAGAGTGTTTAAAAAATTCATATTTTAAAATAGGACAGTGATGTATGAAAAATATCGCCAAACATTAAGTATAAACAGAATGTTATGCATATATTATTCCAATACGTCAATAATCATGAATAATTTGAAGTAAAGTCACTCTTGGCTGCATTTTAAATGTTACATACAGCAGTTTCTCCAGATTGATCGAAAAATTCTTTATATCCACCAAAACGGTCTGAAAGTCGATGAACAACGGCATTTCTTAAAACAGCCATTTACATAATATTTTATAATTATGTGAATGAATACAACCACTGTAAGCCAGAAGATTTTTAGAAATTAAATTTCCCTACAGAATATTTATTTGCGTTTTGACCAATTATTTTTCTTTCACATCAGCCATATATAGGAAGGAAATTCGAATCAGATATGAAAATTCAAATCCACAGATGGGACACGAGCTAAGAATCTTCTACTTCAGATACTATGAATATGTACACCTAGGCTCATTTCGCGACTTTATAGTTCATTTACTGGAGTCAAATACAAAGGTTTAATGTGGGTATCTGGAAACTGTAACTCAAGAAGTAACAGTATATACGGTAGGACTCCATTTCTGACCTTTAATTTTTCAAGTATAGTTTATCCTTGCAGTTCAATTACTATAGAATGTTCTGTTACTACAATACTGAGCCAAGTAACCAAATTACCCCGATCTTGAGACGTGAATGTTGCTCAGTACAGCTTGGCACAATATCTGATTCACACGTGACCAATTAACTACAGTTAAGTTGCTTGCTTTGATCTCAAAAAATTTTCAAGAAGAAACTTAACTGATAAAACGGGAACCAGTGGATCCAGATATCCTATCCTAAATACTAAGTTTAATTTTAATTAAATACAAGAATTGTTTTAGTTTATGTGTTATTTTACCACTTTTATATAATCTAATGTTTACGTAGATAATTAATTGTAGGTGCGGAAGTGAGAAGAAGAAGAATGCCAAACAGTACTAAAAGGAGTTTCATACAACGTTTCCATTATAATTTCATACCGCATATGGTTTGTTGTTGTCCCCTATATTTTCAGATTTACTAAAATTTGATATTTATAAAACAAATCAATTTATGAAACAAATAATTTTATCTAGAGGCTAGATTAGTAGAAAATTGACTACTACGTTTGTATCTCGATACCGCAATTTTAATTTTAACATCTTAAAAAGTAAATCTTTTCCATTTTTATTAAAATAAGTCTGAAAACTGTACAATATGGTACAACTTATACACCGTAGTTTAAGTATGTTTATATTTTAAAATATAACAAAACAACGGAAAGTGTAATATTACTGTTATTTACTTTCCACATTGTTTCTACTTTTTCGCGCAAATTCTAGCAATAAAATAACACACCATAGGAAGCTGATGTAACGGAGCTGAACAACTATCGGGATGCTTACAAAGAGGAGGATATTTTCTGAATCTCAATTCACATTTCGCAGGTATGTTTCTCCATTGCTTTGTTCGATTTAGTCACATTTTTGGCACTTTAAGCGAAACAGTCATTTCTTCCGCCATATTCTTTATCTGATTGTGGAATGGTATCAACAATGTAGACTATTTCAATTGTTGGCTCCAAACTGGGCATGCCTTTCACATTCATATTATTTCAATATAAATAAGTAAATTGACATAAAATGTCAATGATATAACATATTGAATGATATAGCAGGGGAGATGTTTTACAACTCGTTTGGAAGCGTCACTTTTCCAACTATATGGTAAATAACGATTTTAACATTGCAAATGCTGCATACTAGTGTTCAGGTATTTTGTCAGAAATTTAGGAACTGAAATATACCACTTCTAATTAAATTATGTGATTATGACTATTTTTAATAATTTATTATTATTACTTGTTTAAAACTACAACACTTCTTTCCATAATTTTAATTTCGAAATTATCAGTAGTAGATATAAAGGTTTAGCTTCGAACACGAAAATTAAACAAATCACTTCATTTTAACTATCTTACAATATTTGCATCTCTTTCAAGAATTTAAATTATTTAAACTAATATTTAAAGTACATTTTTAATGCTTCAATTAATTGAAACTGAAATAAATTGAAATTACTTTACGTTATAGATATATGCACAACAGAAGCAATAATGTGAATTATAACTAAGCAGAATGATCATTGTGAAATGTAGTATTTTCATTGGATTATTCTTAAGTAATTCTGCCAAATATTTTGTTATAATGTACGGGGGAATTCACTCTCATACAAAGGTTGCAGTAGGAATATTTACTAATTTCTATTTTAATTAATTTAATGCCGATCACCTGCAATCTCTCTTGTTTTAGAATGCTTACAAATAAAATAAGTTTCTTATGCAAACCCTATAGGAAAGTAAAAAATTTCAACCGGAGAATATGATATTTCCTTTTCTCCCTCTTCGAAAAATTTCTTTCGAGAAATACTATAATTTAAATAATTTGATATTTTCATATAGGTGAATTAAGTAGGGAATTATATCTGATTCTTAGAACTTTAAATGTGTCCGTTAATGTTGTACTTAATTATAGCGTAATCCAGAAAACTGAGAACATGGAATGCCATAATTATTCATTTACCGTATACTTTTACATTATTCATAATCTAGACACAGTCGGCTTGAAACGTTAATGACTACCTAGATATATGCTTAAACTATTAGGGCTCTTAATTTTAAAACACTATTGCAACAGTAGTGTTTATTGACATAAAATTATTGAAAAACAATATAATTATACGCCTATGACTGAAACATTTGCGGATACGTTTTAAGCTAATTCTTGAACACAGTAATCCATCTTCGAAAATAACAATTAATTTCTGGTCGCCAAGCATACTAATTTTCTAATCTGCAAATTTTGATTACAACCAATGATTCTGTTAAACGTTATTGAAAAGTTCAAATAATTTCTGAAATTGATTGAAAAACCAACATTGATTACAGCATGTTTCGAGTATACCCTGCTGACCTGGTGAAAATGTGATCCTCTCCACACACACAGTGGCTCAGTGGTTAGACCGCTTAGCTCTCACCAAGGCGGCCCGGGTTCGATCCCAGGCGACCGCAAAGTGAGATTTGTGGTGGACAACACGGCGTTGGGGCGGGTTTTCTCCGGGACCTCCGGTTTCCCCCGCCATTTCATTCCACCGGTGCTCCATCTTCATCTCATACATCATCAGTGTCACCGCCTGCGGTGCCGTATGTAGTAAAAGCGGGCGTTAAACACTACACACACATTTCCACACAAAAACACACACACACACACACACACACACACACACACACACACACACACACAGAGAGAGAGAGAGAGAGAGAGAGAGAGAGAGAGAGAGAGAGAGAGAGAGAGAGAGAGAGAGACAGATTGTTCAGCAGGACAATGATGATTTAATGAAACAATGACTTCAGCGACAGACTTACCGTGTTAAGCAGTTAGGATAGCAAGTAAATCTATGCACAATAACTTAAGATGTAATTTTATTCATATAATAGTACTTGTAAATTTGGAACAAGCAATATCCTCCATAAGAAGAAATGAACGAAAATGTAATATAAATATAAACTACCATATTATGGATTAAAATATAAAAGAAACCAAGCATACATTTCATACTTCTGTTACAAAAATTATAACTTTTTAAGAAATTCGTCTCTTCCATCCCTCATGGGGATGAATATAAAAAGTCCATTGATATTGAGGTGTTAGGTGTCTTCTCCGAAATGTTAGCATGTCATGAAAGTCATGGTCTTTTTCCAAAAAATTGCCTCTCTGGAAAATAATTATTGGAGATGGTGAGCAGAGGTTTCAAAATTAAGAGTAATAAATTAAATACGAGTATACAAGTAAAAAAGTACAAAAAGTAAAAACGTACATAAGCAAGACACCTATTATGGACTGTAACCGCAGTGTCAGGCAGCGATTGGGAGGCGGCGAATTAATCGAAATCAGATAATTAAAAAAAGAAGGTAAATTAATAAAAATGCTTTGCTAAACTAATATAGAATCTTGTTATAATAATATGAAATTAGAATGGCTAGAGTAATGATTAAATTATCAGTTGAATTAAAGAATAAGTCGGGAAGAATATAATTTAATATAGCATACATATTGGCATCCAGGCCAGGAAATGAAAATATTCTGGTAAAAATCTGTACATTTCGGAGAGACAGGAAGGGAGGACCGTTATCTTCTTTGTGCTAGTAAAAATTCAATGTCTGAGAACTATAGAATATTTCCAGCCAGGAATATGTTGAGACAAAGGGCTTTCAAAATGCAGTTGAGCATGAACTCTAAAGAGATTTACTTCGCTGATTTGATAAAGATGTATACCGTTACAAACAACTCAGGGTAGGAGTTCCCCAACTCAGGGTGGGCTGAACGTCAATGAGTTCCATAAGTTTTGCAAACCAATGCGAAAATTCGAAATAAATGGCATGTGATATAGTTAGAGAGGGGATCAGAATAAAGTTCGAACTGAATCGTGAAGTAAGAAAAACTTACTTAAATTTTGATACTACGACAGGAAGGACATGTTCATGCACGTTAAGAAGAGAAGCGAAGATTTATGAGTCTGAAATGTAGGGAAGTTAAGAATAGCGCAACCACCGTAAGTGGAAGCAGCATTAGAAGTTTATTAGAGCAAAGTAGTCGCCGTATATAGAAGAAATAGAAACCGCGTGGAAGTAACCTTAAACAAATAATCAAGGGTTTCAAGTAAAATTGAATTTATGTTAAGAATTTTACTAACAGGTGGTCACCAATCCAAGTCAATAAGCAAACTTAGTAAGAATTAAACCAAATAATTCTGCAACAAACAAAGTATTATTAATACGACTGAGTAGCCAACAACCACCAAAATCCATTTCCTACAACCATTCACATGAGGATAAGAGATCTCATACCTCCAATTAGAACCCAATCAATTTAACACTGGTATGCGGGTTTGCCGCAGGACATCTGATGATACATAAATATTTATCCAGAAGATCAATATCAGTGAATTTCAGCAAGAAAGGAAAAGTGAAAAACATTGACAACATGGAGAAAGGGAATTATGTAAGCGATGGGGAAGAGATAAAATGAGGACAATGTTTGGACAAAGGAAAACCTACAGTCCAGTGAAGAAATGTATAAACGATTGCATATTGATTACTTGGCTTAGTGTTCTCTTCATTTTTATTATGCCAGTAGTTGTAAAACAAGAAAAGAACACATACAAGTATAAGCTATAAAGGAGCACATTACGAATCAAGTGGTATATAAATATGAAATTTGCTAGTAAGTAACTTTTACATGTAATTTACATGTATTTTCTGCCCTGAAGACAGAATTGAATTGATGTTACTTTGAACAGACAATTGTGTAATTCTGAGAGTGGCTGTACCTTCATTTTCAATGACGGAATTTCATATTTAATTCCGATGTAAGTAGTATTTAAAATAATTTTTGATATCCTCTATGCTGAATGTGGAGCAAAGTGCAACAGAAATTTCGCTGAATGTCGATAAAATGTGATGACGTATAGTAACAGATCGGTTATGTGACACGACACAACAATGAAATTAACTATCTGTATGGTGAATTTTGAAATCATTTGGACTCTATAAGCTGCAACATGTCAACATAAATAGAAAAGATTATTCTGTTCAGTGGTTTGGCTTTCTATTTAGATTACCATTGTTTGTAAGTCATAACCACTTTCTAAAGTATATTCATATCACTGAAGCATGTGCTTCTACTAGAATGGTAGTGCACTTATACGAAATACTGTGACATTGTGGGTACGTATAATTAAAAGTCCAAGTTGCAGAAGTTCAAAACGTTCTTTATTTCCGTATAAATACAGTGTTCAATTCTTACATAACAACATTACGTCACATACACAACACAACCTACCATGGTCGATGATCACAACAACAGCGTTCTGATTACACCTGATTACATCAACGCTCATTACAACACTTCACAGCTGTTTACTACTACTTACGACTTTATAACGACTCTTGTCGAGTCATCGCTCCCTTAAATACCTCACTGATAATTTCCAGACTGTTCTAAAGCAAACCAGAAACCGAATAATTTCTATCAATCAAGACGTCACTAGAAATTTCCATTTACCTCACTTATCTGTGTAGGTAAGTCTTATCTCCGGCGCTATGTTTATCTGCTTATGCAAGCTCTTTATCTCCGTGAAACACAATCCGTCTGTTGTTGCGCCGAATTATTTATGTCCGTTGGCGTGACAATACTTAAGGAAAATCTACAATGCCGTGACGTAAGTGGTATGAATGTGTAGTGTTTAACGCCCGCTTTTACTACATACGGCACCGCAGGCGGTGACACTGATGATACATGAGATGAAGATGGAGCACCGGTGGAATGAGATGGCGGGGGAAACCAGAGGTCCTGGAGAAAACCCGCCCCAACGCCGTGTTGTCCACCATAAATCTCACTTTTCGGTCGCCTGGGATCGAACCCGGACCGCCTTGGTGAGAGCCAAGCGGTCTAACCACTGAGCCACGGCGTGGCCTGTGACTTAAGTGGGATCCCCACTTTTGATAGTGATGGGTTGGTCCGTCACTGCTGAAGCTGAGGAACATCTTTAAATGTAAATGAGCAGCACTCTAAAAATCTGAATGAACTCTAAGCCATATTATAAAGCTTCAATCTTACACTTTACAATAAAAAATCGCATAAACAACTACATGATATGGTATGTTCAATATATAATATCTCCACTGTCAGTTGAACTGTGTGCCATATTAATGATTAATCATCTGAAAGTATAAACGATAAACGATTGCTAGCTTTAAATTAACGCCATTTGAGAAATAAATCTCTTTGAATGAAAATCTAACTACATTTGTCTTCAATCGTCTTTGATCTACTCCACCGTTGATGTTCATATTGTGATATCGTTAAATTCTTTTCTCGCTTTTAGTGTAACAGCTCAGTGTTCAATCTGACTTCATTTAATTTACATTAAGAGCTCACTAACGGCATAATTAAACACCCCAGAAGTAACTTCAGCGATTCACTCGCTGGAGGATCGAGCACAAGACAAGTCTAATCTCTCGCGAAAAATGCATTCTACCTCACGCTGTCGTACAAAAGTCACTTGTGTAATCGCACTTGATGTCGCATTGGAATCTCATTCGCTCCTATTTGCTCACTTAAAAAGCATTCTCAGATATATTCCCCAGATTCCAGAACGTTCGAGAAGCGGGAAGAAAGAAAACTTACAGAATATTAGGGTAATCCCTTAATAGCGCCTTTGGTGTTACGTCGAATGGAAGTACCTATCAACCTTCTGAAGATAAATCAGGCCACAGTATTTAGCACTACGTTTTAATTCTCTGCACACGTATGAAATAGTTCCCCTCAAAGAAAAATTGCTAGGAACCGAAGAATTTTCAAAGTAGCAAACCAGTGATTCATTATTTAAAGTCCTTCGTTTTCTTTCTCTCGTCCAATAAAGCTTAGAGCCTGTTTCAACCAGAAATTAAGAGTCCTGACATCTGCTTTTCAATCTTCCAGATGACCCTATTCCTTTAACCGCAAAATAGTCCCTTGCACGATATAATTCTGCCTGATGTTATGTGGGATACAGGCTCATTCTTTTAATTTCTATCTATTTAATCAGTGTGTGCCCACCTCGGTAGCATAGATGGTAGCGTGTCTGTCTCACGTTCAAGAGGTCCCGAGTTCGAATCTCGGTCAGGGTGAATGACCTGAATCAGGTTTTTCCGGGGTTTTCCCTTATCCTGAAAGACGAATGTCAGATAACTCAAAGCTCCATGGACCCCGGACTCATTTGAGTATCATTTCATTCACCGTCCGATATGACAATATGACAACGTTGAAGGACGTAAATTACATTAAAAAATCAGTCAGTGTTTGTTTGTACATTTCAGCTGTTCTTGTTTCTTCGCTTCTGACCTTAGTCTCCTTTATTTATAAACAATTTTCCTCAAAACATGAATCATAATTGTTTATAACTTCCGATTCGATTCAAAAGTAAGCTTTAGGATATATGTCTATATCGGCTTTATATATACTTATAATTCTTATTTAATACTTATTTTTTCAAATAAAATAATTCAAACAGCCGGTTATTATCACTGTTTTGTTAGCCTGATAAGCAACTTGATTTTGCAGTGAACCCTAGTCAGTCTCTCAGCTATAGAAAATTGTCAGTAGTAGAACTGGTGTATATATTTTAACATAATATACTCATGATATTCAATAGATGACGTCTAATGGAGTTAAGCAATTACTGCTGCATGTGTTATGCTAAGTCATTTACCGGAAGCTCAAAGAGGAGATTTGTCTTCTTTTGGCTGAATCTTTACTTGCTTCCTGGAAATTAATTGTTCTTTCACACTGGCCGTGTGTAGGCTAAATTATGGAAACGTAGAGTCAGACTGAAAAATTCAATGCCATAGCCGGAATTTGAACCACGGATCTTCTAGTCTCCATCCAGCCGCTCTAACCATTGAGCTATGGCCAACTTGCTGTTACTTGCTTCCGTTTCTATTTACATTTTAGAGCTTGATACTATAATAACTGCATAAAAAGAACAAAATATGCCTCTCCTTTCAGTTTTAATCCTCTGTGATAAAACTGTCACGAATATATTTTATATAATGTTTTTATATTACATATATTATCATAGCATATGGTGAAGCAATAAATTATACATTTGCGTCAACACTTGCTGACACATTCTGAAAGAAATAAAATAGAAAATGGAGATGTCATTTATTGCCTCCATCCAAGATATTACCAGTTGAAGTTTGATACCCCAGTCTTTTGTCATAAATCTTACTTCTGCCATATAACTTACATTCCTTTTAAACATGATGACGCATTATTGTAGCTAAAATGTTTGTGGAATATTCGAAAAGTAATAAAGTTTAGGAGCCTTTCACGCTATTTGTCGGTACGAGATTAAGGAATGCTTGAAAAGAGCCATAAAGTGCAGTCCAGGTCGGGATTCAAACCGCTTACCCCCGAAATTCAAGCCTCAAATGTTAGTGGAACGGCAGTGAAGCTTTTAGAGCAATTATGGTTAGTGCTATGTGTACTGACATGCATAAAATTTGGCTCAGGAATGCAGCTGTTTATGTTACTACTGAAAACCTCACGGATCGCAGGATTGGCAGGCTACTTTAGCTCCCCCAAATATGATCAAATTTCCAAAGGATAGCATTAAAACTTGAGATTTCTATGTTTGTCCTATTAACTCTTGATACAATAAAAAGATATACCACCTACAATAGAGGCTAAGATATAATGTTGCTGGAATGTGCTGTCATATAACTGTGGTAGCACTCGCTTAATTAAAGACACGTAAAAGTAATTCTACACTCCCTTCCTCTAGAAGCGGCCTTGGAAAGAGTACACCGAAGGTGTGAGTATAGTAATTCCTCCTGTTCTTAGTTGTAGCAATCATACCTAGCGCACATACATACACCCTATGATGTAAACGGGTTTCCCTTTTATTTCTCTAGGTTCTCCGCTTTGCTCATCGTAAGAGAGGAGAATTAAAGGAATGGATTAATACCTTGCAAACTCCTAGAGCTCTATAAGAACGAATTATGCTCTATTGGTTAAATAATTTTACATACCAATCGTAACGTAATCCTTCATTCATTTTATTTACAATATCGTTCATTGGTTCATTTATATATATATGGATTGTTCTCTACGTCAATTACAGTGCCAATATGGGGTGTAGGAATGAAGCGTTGTAATCTAGGGAAATGGGCCACTTTTTATACACGTTAATGTATCCTTCATATCAACAAGATATTACTGTTCTTCATTTGATGTACCTCTACATTTATTTGTATTGCTGAGCGTTTATATAGGGTGTCCCACCAGCTCTGCGACCTCATAGATTTCCGAAATGAAACAAAATATGAAAATTCCAATTGTCCAGGAATGTGCATACACTTACTCCAAAAATTATTCGTCTAATGTATGAATTTATGTTTACGGATGTATGGATATTGAAAAAACATCAGAATAAAGAACAGCAGGGACACTGTCTTATTTATTGATCAGTGAAAACGAGAATACAGTAAACAAACACCTATTATCTATTCACATAAACATAGTTAAACATTCTAAAGTAAGGATATACAATATAGGATGCAAAATAATTATTCGTCTGCATACTGAAAATGGTATAGAATGTTACGGTTAGTACTTAGTAGACCCTCCATTGCTCTTTATAATCTCTTGCATTCCCCTTGGCATGGATTTCGCCAAAGATGGTGCTGTTTCCACTATAATTTTACGCCATTTCTCTAATAGAGCGTTCATTAGAGCCTTTACTCTAGATATCTGATGTTTCCTAATATTTTTGTCCAGTATACTCCACAAATTCTCTATTGGATTCATGTCTGGGGATTGCAGTGGTGTCATCATCCATCGTGTAATATTATACAACAAACATAGCCTTGCATCTAGAGCTGTGTGTTTTGGATCGTTATATTGTGTAAAAATATAATCCTCAGAGAGACCCATATTATTCACACTTCTGGACCGATGTGTTTTTAGGATGTTTATATAAACCTTATGGTTCATAATTGCATCAATAAAACACAATACCCCACATCATTTGCACTCATGCAGCCCCGTAAAGGTACTGGAACCACCTCCATGTTTAACTGAAGCGGTTATATTTTTCTCCTCAAGCTCAAAATTATTTTTTCTTCACACTATTACTCGTCCTTTTGACTCAAAGAGCTCAAATTGACTCTCGTCAGTAAATACAACCTGTTTTCAGAACTAAAACCCATCGTATTTATGTTCTTTTGCAAAAGAAACTAGCTCCTTTCTGTTGATTTTACTGATGTATGGTTATCTACAGGCTGTTCGGCCTCCATACTCAGCTTCATAAAGCACATTTCTTATATTCTGTGCTGAAACAGACTTTCCTCTGTGTGTTTGAACTGCAATAGCAAGTTTTGGAGCTCTTAGTTTTGCATTTTTCTTGACTTCTCTAAGTAACTGTCGTTTCTCTATCTCGGATAGAACTGCAGGACGACCGCTTCTTGATTGCTTTTTGTAAGTTTTGTTTTGATCAAACCTGTGTATAATAGTCTTCACTGTACTGGTAGGATTTCCAATGGTTTCTCCAATTTCTTGAAAAGATATTCCTTTTTAAATAACCTGATGCAAATTTCTCTCTCTTCTTTTGTAGTTTCACGACTTTTTCGACCCATATTACTTAAATAGCAGTCAATGGATCTGAAAACGGAAATGGATGAAACACAACTGCATAAGAAAAGGGAAGTGGTGTGTGTCAGCGAGGCATCATACCTGGGATCTTTATTACTAGACGAATACTTGGTTGACATCAAATTGGACATGATTTTAAATAACGTAGAACTGTTCACTAATTAAGCAATATATGAACCCAAAATATGTTTTATTTTTAATTCTAGATATGTTCGTTTCTCATCTACAATTCTGATTGTGCTTGTTATGTTCTATGTGCTATGATTAGACAAATACTTTTTGGAGTATCTGTATGTCAAGGGTTCATACACTGGAAGATATGCACAATCCATAAAGGATGGTAAACAAATTGTTAGGTGGGACACCCTCTGTAACTGAATGAAAGTGTGCTTCACTTGACATGGGCCATACTGGAGTACATAGAACACATGGGCCCCCGGTGAATATAACTTATATTAACTTTTAACCACGCGCCAGTTATTTTTGGACACTGTGCACGTTAATGAAGTCATATTCATATGCTACAATTGCTTTTACAAGATAGGGAAATTATAAGTGAATATAGAACATTACTGCCAAATACGGAAGTTACATTTAAGCACCCTCTTCAGATCTATTCTAGTTCTCCTGAGCATTCCAGAAACTGGCGCTCGTTCTCTGCGCATCCACATTCAAAACTGATTACCCGTATCCTGAAATTAAACAATCGGATGTTTTATTTCCAAAATAACTTCATGGTATATTTATCATTTTCATTTATTGTATTAAGTTTTACAAGTAGTAATCGTGTATTAGGGTCCTGCGCCGTGGTGCAGCGGACTAAGGCAACATGCTTTTGATCCTTGGCCACGGAAAGCGGCCCGGATTCGATCCCACCTATGGGGTGCGGATTTTAAGTCCCGAGTATAGAAGCGGCGAGCATCGTGAGGAATGTGAGGACCTTACGCTAGGTAAGCGGCCCTGGACAAAAAGCCAACGTTCCGGCTGGGGGATGCCGAGATGATGACCACATCTCCTCCCCGGATCGGTTGGATGATCGCACACTTCTACCTTCCATAAGTGGCCGTGAGGCCGGCGGTCGAGTTGGTAGGCCTTGGCCCTCTTAGCGCTGTCGCGCCAGGGTCTATTTATTTAATTTTGTTTATAATCGTCTATTAGCTGATACACAAACGCAAGTTTAAAATACTCTTTTTAATTATACATGTCATTATTTTTAATTTTACAGATTGTGAATCTTATGATTAAAATAATGTGAACAGGTGCATAGAAAGAGGATGTACGCTATTTTTGTTTGTTTAAGATATGTTTAAAATGATAGATAGGGTTCTACGATGACTTCATACGTAATTTGCAAATTTATTTGAAAGATAGGTATTTATCTTTAACTTTAATTTTCGTAGGTAAAATTATTAAAGGCCGTTTATAACAATTGAAATGATGCATAGAACTTAGGAATTTACCCCTTAATTCAAACTGTAATAATGCGAAAAGAAATAGTTATCGCTGCAACTTTGAGCTACTGAAAAAATGAGACTTAATATAGGTATATTTATGATAAATTATTTTCTATTTCAAAACTATTATATTATTTGTAGACACGTTTACCACGATGTAAACAGTTCTCCATGAATTAGTTTGTTTATCTCTGTATTTCTGCGTTTCTAACTCTACAATTAACCGTTATATGTAGTATCCTATGAGAAGTATGATATTTTCTTATAATATGCCTCTGCCCGCCTCGGTAGCGTTAATGGTAGCTTGTCTGCCTCACGTTCAAGAAGTCCCGAGTTCGAATCTCGGTCAGGGTGATTTACTTGGATACGTTTTTTTCCGGGGTTTTCCCTTATCCTTTAAGACGAATGTCGGGTAGCTCTAATCTCCATGGACTCTGGACACATTTTAGCATCATTTCACCCATTTCATTCACCACCCGATATGACTTAACGTTGGAGGACCTAAAATTACAAAAAAAAAAAAAAAAAAAAAAAAAAAATGCTAGCCTCTGGTTCCCAAAATCACGGATTCAGAATAGCTGAAGGACTATGGGCTTTTCTTAGGAGGGGAAGAGTAAAATGGTTAGCATAGATCCCTTCATAAGGGAAATAAAGCCAGTCGTCCCTAGATTTAGGCACGTAAAATAGGTTTCTCAGCAAAGTTAAGCGATCTATGCCCACTATAGAATGGGACTGAGAACCACAGCAGCAGGTAAACAGCAACCATAAATAAAAACTCAATTTCAATTTCTTATAATACACATTGCCTGAACTTCCATTTCTTCTTTATATTATCTGTAAATTAGTGACTTCTTAAGTGCTTTTACTGGCCTAAAACCAAGATGAATTATTATTACATCCAAATATTCAAGGATAAAATGGACAATGTCACACAGTATTAGCCAAAGCTTATCGTTCGACATTGATGGTTATGTGCATCAGTTTGTTTTTTCACCAACTAAATCTGTTCCATTACATAAAAATGTAATAGAACATAAAATCCACAATATTGAATACATTTATAAAATATGTAAATAACATAAAATAAACTTTCCAAATTAAGGAACATCTGTATAAACCATTAACATATAATTAATCAACAGCAATTATTTTTCCCTTGTAGTTACAACTATATATAACGCTTCTAAATTAACGCCCTCTACATTCCATATGTGTCTTACTTGTATGTAAACATCTGTGTTACGTTCACATTGAAAGTTTTGCTTTCCTTTTATGCTGTAAGGATTTTCTCAACCTTACTTGTGAAAACCTCTGGATGTTTCCCATAACCTGAGATGGGAACCACAAGTGTTACCCACCAGGCCAGTGGGACCTGGAGACTCA
Source organism: Mantis religiosa (assembly GCA_030765055.1). Lineage (NCBI taxonomy): Eukaryota > Metazoa > Arthropoda > Insecta > Mantodea > Mantidae > Mantis > Mantis religiosa. The sequence goes on along the minus strand of CM060947.1, from coordinate 73,181,285 downwards.
CAGAATGGGCAGGAACTGTTCGCACAGTGAAATAGCTCACGTACCATATCCTCTCGTGTTATGCTAGATATTCAGTCACATGGTTAATATTGTGTAGGGCACTTAAACTAAAACAAGTGCACCTGCGATGCGTGTTAATTGGCCAACAGTGTTTTCTTTGTCAACGGTCAACCTTTATAAGAATCATCGACCGACAACTGATGAAGAATTAGTAAATAAGGCGAATGCTTAGTTTCTGTAGTGGAACGAATGACTTTATTAAATAATATCTCTGGAGGCCATAACACACATTGTGGAAAAAATGACACAACTGAATTTTGTAGATTGCTGGGCCAAGAGTTGAAACCAGAATGTTTTTTTTTTTTTTTTTTTTTTTTTCACCTTTATGATCTACTAGCTATTTGATCACTTTCTTCTCCTTCTTTATATTATTTGTAAAAGCTTGTAGTTTGGCTCATTTTAGCAACTTATTATGCTGAATATATCACAGTATTACATTTAAACAAGCTGAAATGAAATTCATTCAAAACAAATACGTATAAAGTCGTCGTAAGTGTACTAAAAATTATTAAAAATAATTATCATTTGTTAAAGGAAAAATATATTATTTTATTTTCCAAAGCTTTCTGATCACTTATCCCCTTAATCCCCATGTAGTCGGTCTGACTACTTCATGTTGATGTAACAGCTTTATTTCTCCTCTGGCTTCACTTCCCCTCTATGGGGTATGTCCTCAGAGTTTATTTGAGAACGGTACATTATGAACTTAAGCCGCAATGCATAACTAATTTACACATTTTTCTGATTCTCAGAAACATACTATGACTTTGTGGGTTCGAGAATCAAAAGTCCAAGTTGCAGAAATTCCAAATGTTCTTTATTCCTGTAGAAATACACTCTGGTCTATTCTTACAATAGTCGCATTACATCACATACACAATCACAATCTGCCCGCCTCGGTAGCGTAGATGGTAGCATGTCTGCCTCACGTTCAAGAGGTCTCGAGTTCGAATCTCGGTCAGGGTGGGCTATCTCCATAAGGTTTTTCCGGGGTTTTCCCTTATCCTTAAAGACGAATGTCAGGTAGCTCTAAGTTCCATGGGCCCTGGACACATTTGGGCCACATTTTGCCCATCTCATTCACCGTCCGATAATTTAACGTTGGAGGAGTAAAATTGCGAAAAACAATCTACCAAGTTCGTTGACTACAACAACAGCGTTCTGATTAAGACGTCGGTTCCTTAAATACCTCATTGATAATTCGAGAATGTTCTGTAACAATCACTAGATAAAACACGAATGTTGTAGAATGTAATTATATCTGTGTCGGCAAGTCTTTTATCTCCGGCGCTATGTTTAACTGTTTATGCAAGCTCTATATCTCCGTGAAACACTGTCCGTCTGTTATCTATCTGCGGCGAACCTTTTATGAGCGTCACTGCGACACTACCTTAAAAGTACTCTTTCCAAAATACGATAGTGGTTTAATGCAAAATGTTCATTTATGGAAAAATATTAATTCACTAATACTGACGTCTAAATGACAAAATCCTTAAATTGCAACTAGATATTGCGGATTACAGCCCACCGTATGTTCTTTGTTTTTATGTTATTCACTTTGATTCTTAAAGGTTTAAGGATAGATTGAATTTAAATATAGTAATTTACATTACAAATTGAGACGTAGACTTCGTCTAATCAAGTGTAAAACTACCTGTGTGATTCAATTTTAAGGTTTGACTTTGTTTTACTGCTTTGCTTTACAACCGTGATGGCAGGTTAATAGGGCAAAGAGTTCTGCTTCCTCTTTGCTCTTTCATTCCAGCTCTTTTCCAATGCTGCAATTTCCAAAGTTTCCAATCCAAGCTTGGTAAACATATTGTAAAATTTCAATACCTTTGAGGTAGCCCACCGTTCTTCCTTCTTCCGCCGCCTACTTCAACAGACAGTTCCTTCTCTCGCTAGCGTCAACACCATATTACAGTTATGCCACAAACCTGTATACCAAGTTCTTCTGCAATTTCTTAAAGAAAGTGATCTACAGATCTAGTCTCCTCCCTTCCTCTTAATTTTCCTTTCTTTATTTTTCTTAGTTTTCCTTTCGATGGCCATATGGGATTTTAGCGAAGGCCACCCCCCCCCCCCGAAAAAACACCTTTGAGGTATTCCTTTAGAAGACACTGTGATATCCATGCAATTGTGGTCAATAATAGCCTTATCATGGTCCACAGGTGCTATCACTGCGGTTATTTAAGTTGAACTTTCCGCACTCCTTAAAATAGGCGAGTTGATTACAATGCTAGTATTCGAACTCCCGCTGTTCCGTTTTGAAGGATAGCCACTCCATTTCTTTCAATCTTAGAATTAATTTATAAGCCGTATAGAAGCTATTCTCTTTCAATTAAGATATCGGATAGGACTAAAATACAGAAATTAGACAAATAAGTTTCTATGCCGCAAACTGATTAAAAGTTAAAATAAAGCACCCACATGCATTTAACTACTAAACGCCATAGTTTTAAAAGATGTTTCGGTAACTACTTGGTTAGGGACACTGTGTAACTGCTGGTAATCATGATACAATTTGACTGAATAAATGACGAAGAGAGATCATAAAAGAATCAGGTACTGTAAAAACGTAACGTAGCTGATACGAGCCGATATAGCTGGAAGAATAAAACCACTTATTATGTGTTTCAAATGGGAAGGTGTTAGTCCTTGAGCTCTACTAGGTGAGCAACCAATGGGAGCCCTGCGGTGTTGTCGTATTACATTCCCGCTAAGTGGTGTGTGAGGAGCGCCAACCTAATCAATCTGTATGAACTACTATTCGCGGTAAGACAAAAATTCAGATTTCGCCGAAATTGATCCATGCGGAAAGTAGAGAGTAATGTATCTAACATAACCATGAAAACCCCATATTTTTAGCTCAAATAGTTTTTCTAATACAAATAAATAAACTAGTGTATTATAACAATAAATCGTGACGTAAGCACTGTATGAATTTTGAATGTATGCGTGTACGTATATTTGCAATTACTCGGAACTGAAACGTAAATGTTTGACATGACGTGATAAAGGAACTACTTTGAATAATCCAATTCGAACGGGAGGAAACAATAAATTTCCTGCTGCCCTGGCAGAACGTGTCTGGTCACATTATATCTTTGTTTATGAATGGTCCGTAATCTCTGTTTACTCTAGAGAGTTCAAAGTGGTTGGTGTGTACGTATGTACATATACTTTTTACTACTTAGAACTGAAATTTAAATTACTAACATGACGTGATTAAAGAATTACTGTGAATAAGTCAAGGTATTAAATTTGAGAAAGTGCAAACACTTCCTTTCCTGTTAGTCTGTGGAATGCTGTATGCTTAAGTTTATGAATGAATGCTGGATAAGAAGTGTTTATTTACTCTGGAGAGTTCAGATCAACATCATTTAGTAGTTCTTTACACAAAAGTAGAGTAAGAGTTAATTAGTTCAATGGCTTCTTGCGGTGAATTTAGTGGCGAGTCAAGAAGGCAGGTACTGCGAGGTCAGGCTCGAAGTATTCTTTTTAAGGTGTACACGTTCTTCAAAAATTTTTCGGAAAGAGAAACTAAAATTGGGTTATTGCAAAAAGTACTTCCGTTTAAAGACACGGAAAAACGTGTATCAGCTGGATCAACTTGCAATTGAAACGAGACACGAGGTAATACACCTCCCACCTTACCACTGCCAATATAATCCAATTTAAATGGTGTAGGCTCAAATAAAAAGTGGGATTGCAAACAGAAATAATACTTTTAAACTAACGGACGTTGAACGACTTGCTTACGAAGAAATTGACGAGGTAACACAACAGGACTGGGAAAACTGCATAAGGCATGCAGATTTTAAGAAATAAATAGCACGTTACGAGCTCTCGGAACCTATGATTATTGTAACGCGGGCGCTGGAGCACCCTGTAAAGCAGCTGGCAGCGGAAGGTAGGGGAGGTTCGGTTAGCCACACCTCCTCCTCGTTTGTCTTGTGGTGGTGACAGACTGTGGTCAGGGAAAAAACATGACTGTGTCGCCGGTTTTCTCTACACCTGTTTCTCGATCTTTCTGTTACTAGAACAATCCTGTAAACACGAGAAACCGGCGATATTCCTATATAAAGAGAGCTACAGACAGACAGACGGAGTTAGTGAGTTGAGTTGGTTTTGGTTTAGTCAGTCAGTGAGTTGGTTTTGTCAGTGAGTGAGGAGACAGTCGCAGTTCTTGGTGTAAGAGTTAGTCAGTGACGTGTTAATGAACGAAAGGATTGTGCAACGGAAGACTGTACGTAACTTTGAATGTGTACCGGAGCTTACGTAACCGCGAGTACAGTGAAATTGTAACGGACGGACTGGTGAATTGTAACTGTGTGCAGCAAGTAATTCTGTGTAATTGGCAAGTATTAAACTGTAAGTCGGTGGAAATAAAGAACATTGTTGAGTGGTGTAATTGGACTTTTCATTTCACGAACCCATAAAGTCACATTATAAATTTGCAAGACTCAAACGTTGAAGACAGTGACAATGACGAATTGTCTCTTAACGGAAGTGAAATTGACAGCGATATGGATGAGCCACTGGCAGGCCATAGGATTAGAAAAACAGGTAATTCATAAGCTATAATTATGGTTATAGTATTTTAAAATATACATAATTTCCGAAAATGCTTTTTCCAATTTTGATTTTGGCAACTGCATGATTGTAAAAGTTTGTAAAGTATAATTTGCTTACACTTACGTGTGCGCCAAGCAGACCTGCATGTTGTGTGAATGTGCGAGAGAGAGGGAAATATAAAAGGAGTGTGGTAACAAGCCTGCAACACTGAGCGTGATACGGCATCTGATTAGCTAGACTCCAGAACTCTTCCCATTTGAAACACATAATAGTTATGGTATCAAGAATTGCGAATGAACAATAAAACAACAATGAAAATCATTTATAACTTTGTAAAATCGTTAAATATGCATTACAAGAGATAAGAACGAGCTGACGCTGCGGTAACTTGTAAGGCTCACTTTTGGTAGGTAAGGGTTCTATCCACGTTGACCGACGACAACAACTTGGTTTTCCTGTGTGTTCCTTTTAACTAGGTGATTGCTGGAATGGATTCTCTAATCTAAGAATTCATTTGACTCCCATGTGATCTTTGAGGTTGAGTTCTCAGCACGGTAGTTCCAGCAGATGCGGACAGATTGTACAAATGCCTGCGCTCTTTAAATCTTTATTTCTTGGCTCCCCAGAATTTTCTACCTAGGTCACTTTGAGGCCCTCTTCTAGAGGGTGATGAGAAGCCTTGGTTGCCTGCCGGGTGACAATCTTCCAACATTTAGGAACTTCCATGCCTCCCTCGGTCGGCTTAACTTCTCTTTGCTTCAATTCTTCCACAAACACAGTAGCTTAAACAGATACTGTAGTATTAAAATGTCTTGCAGGCGTGAGAGGGAAGCTTTAGCAAGATCATGGTTATCTCTCGGTTGATGCTGATAGTGTATTTATGAAATTTACATTTTAATTTGCCCAGGATATGGTACAACTTCTCATGTTATTTCTCATGAAAGAGGTTGGAAATTAAGGGCAATTTGGTCTACATCAGCAATTAGTTTCCTTGAGCAGGAGTGCTACTGCGTCTACTTATCTCTATCACTCCAACTGGCCTGCGTCAACCTCCAGATAAGTTGGGTTACGTCACAGTATTTCTAAAATTAGTTAAATAAGCGAAATTAGCGCAGTCGCAATAAGCGACTAGCACTTTTTATAACGCAGGCTTTAATATAATATGCAGCTTGCTCAACATTGTATATTGTTTCCATTATAACACCTTTATTTTTTATTAAAATTTAAATGGAACTTAGTCGCAGTATTAAAAAACCAACTGAATTTACCTTAGTTATTGAGGGATTAGTTGGTGCACGGAACTCGGACCTTCAGAAGAAGGGCCCATTCCTTGCTACCTGAGACTTCATATTTGATACATACGAGCACGTTTTGTTTCTATCGTATATCTTGCCATCAATTATCACATATTCAATTTATTATGCTATTTGAAAACCGGTATCTACGTTGGAATTATCAAACTTAAGATAAAATGTATAATCTTTTCAGGCATATCTTGTTCATAATATTATGGGGTGAGTGAGTGAGTGTGTGGTGTTTTAGGGCCCGTCGACAACAAGGTCATTTGGGCCTCATAATATTTATTTATATCCACATTTTCATCATACCATGAAGCATTTTGTACAATTTTATAATATTATGCAAAATGCTTCATGGTATGATGAAAATGTGGATATAAATAACGAAAACGCAGAAGGCAACGTCACATATTAAGGACATTTAATTTTAATTGAAGAATTAGAAGAAGCACTCATAAAAACTAAAAATAGGTCAGCAACGGGCCAAGATGGATTGAACGCAAGGTTATTTAAATATGGGGGGGTTATTGCTGTAGCTCCGACTGCTACATTTCTATAATATGTGCTGGAAGAAGCAATGTATCCCAGAAGATTGGCTTTTGGCCCAAACCATCTCTATCTTAAGAGAGGGAAACGGAATGACTGTAGCAATTACAGAGGAATATGTTTTCTGGATACGGCCTATAAAATATTTACTAAAATAATAAACAAAAGGTTGCAGAATATAGCTGAATGTCTTCTCTCGGAAGAACAAAGTAAATTTAGAAGAGGCAAATCCTGTGCAGATAACATTTTTTTATTGTTAAACAACTAATTGAAAAACATAGGGAGTTTAATGGTGTTTATTGACTTTGAAAAAGCCTTCGATAGGGTAAAGTGATGCAAAATGTGGCAAATATTGGAAGAACTAGGATACCCACAACAATTAGTAAAAACGATACAATGCTTCTACTTCCAAACAAAAATAAATGTGAGGAACAATGGTAAAATTTCTAAAAAAATTCTTACTAATCAGGGTGTCAGACAAGGGTGTACTTTATCACCTAAACTTTTTAGTATTTATATTGACGACCTAATGTGCAAATGGAAGCAGCTAGTGAATGCAGGTTTAAAAATTTCAAATAAAGACTTTTTAAATATTTTATTGTTTGCTGACGACTTAGTTATTATACAAAATAGCGAGTCTGCCCTGCAAAAATCTATTTTTAAACTTAGTGAACTTTGTAAGCAATATAATATGAAAAATTCTTTTATAAAATCAAAGGTAATGGCATTCATTGGGAAAGAGCCAATTAGGACAAAAATAGTTATAAATAATCGTTGCGTTGAACAGGCAAGCCTTTTAACTACTTGGGAACTGATGTTAGTTATGACAAGGAATATGATGTCTACCATAAAATATGCAAATTTCAAAGAATGTGTGGAACAATAAATAGAACATTTAGAAACAAAATATGTAAAGAAATAAAATTAAAGTTCTACATAGTTATGGATTTACCTGTACTGACATACGGAAGTGAGACTTGGACGTTAACTAAAAAGCAACAGAGTAAAATACGGATTAAGAAATGAAATTCTTGAGAATTGTGAAAGGATGCCCGAAGAGGCACTTGATAAGAAATGAAAATATAAGAGAAGACCTGGACATAGGTTAAAAGATCTCAAACAAAAATGGAAGGAAAACAAAAACGGAAGGAACATGTTGAAAGAATGCCAGATAATAGACTTACAAAACAAATATTACAGTATCACCCTAAAGGTAGGAGATCGGTGGGCAGACCCAGGAAACGATGGCTGGAGGACTTCGAAGGCGGAACAGGCACTTGATTGATTATGCCATGAAGTGAAGAAGAAAAAGAAGAATGCTTAAATGGAATTCCTTTACAGTCAACTGTAGGTTTGTACTATGAGAACTATAACACTGGGTAGCAAACATCCAGAAATGGAGGAAACGTTTCCGTGTTTTTGTAGCTGGTATTCTGCAGTATAAACAAGACACTCCCCCGCCCTGCACGTTAGGGGTTAAAATAATATAAAAACGCGTGTATCCTTCTCTGCGGGCTGGGCTGGGGTGGGAGACTATTGCCTGTGACTGCTAAGAATAATATCCTTGATCTTGCCATCAGTTTCTGAAGCTCAGCTATATAATGTATGCATTGAGCCGACTCCACATTATAAACCTTCCAGAGTAGGGGAGAAAAAAAAGCTGCAACGCTGTGAATTATGGTTTCAGCTTTATTGAACAGTTAATTTTGTTCCTGCAAATTAGCCCTTCCCTTTGCTGCAGTAATCCGGAAAGTATCAATTTTACACCTTACGCTATATCTGCAGTTTACATTCACTCGGTTTGTATCATTCCAAGCGCCCATCCCGCCGGCAACATTGCGAAACTTTCAAGGGTCGCGAGTTCGTGTTCCATATAGGTCAGATGTCATATTTGGTAATGGAGCAATAACTTAATATTGCATTGCTGTCGATTACAATGTATCAAGATCACAAATCTCTAGCGTAAGTATAAAGAAAGTTCGGTCGAACTTTATGGTATTTAGAAATACTTATGTCAAATGAAACAAAATATATTTAGCTGTAAACTTGGATGTACACTGAATACCAGGTTAAGGAAATGTATCTGTAAATAGTGTGCAATAGATGTTGAAAGTTGTCGGTTATTACACATAACAGTAGTGCTTTTACAGTGTTTCATAATTCCAAGTGCATATTCCCTCAAATATTAATTTTTATTTTATAAATTCACTTTTATAGTAAAAGTTTTCCACACGATATATTAAAAATATTCGTATGTAAATTGAGGTTTCAAACTAAACTGATTTACAAAAATGTATATTAGAATTTGAGAACTATCTTTAAAATATAGATGGTCATTTTTTATACAATTTTTCAACAAAAATGTTGAAACTGATTAGTAGATCATTGAATCGTGTGGAGATTTCGGTAAGCAGAAGTGCTAAAAAAAAGTTTACGAGAAAGCAAGGTTAAATAATCAAGAACATGTCTATTTAAATCTATAGTAATTGGTAGTTTAAATGGTCAGGCAACAAAATAAAAGCTACTTGCTTTCTAAACGTTTAAGTGTTCACATTAGTTTATGAATATTTTGTTTATCCTTTCGCAGTTTTTGCTCAAATTTTATAAATTTACTATCCGATCCTAAGGTTCAAAGTTAAAACTGCCAAATGTATGATATAACTTACCAAAGATATCAAATTCAAACTTTTACGCGATGTAGATAAGTGTTCTAAGATCTAGTATGTATCATTATAAAATAAGTTTAAGTAAAAGAGGATTTTTTCTTATTTATACCACCTTTCCTTTATAAAGTCCGCCTCGGTAGCGTGGTGGTAGCATGTCTGCCTCACGTTCAAGAGGTCCCGAGTTCGAATCTCGGTCAGGGCGAGTTAGCTGGATAATGTTTTTCCGGGGTTTTCCCTTATCCTGAAGGACGAATGTCGGGCTACTAAGCTCTAGGGACCCTGGGCTCATTTGTGCACCATTTCACCCATCCCATCCATCGTCCGATATAACTTAACGTTGGAGGACATTAAATACCCAAAAAATAAATCCTTTATAAAATAAGCAGGCTGGCTCCGTAGCTCAGTCGGCCCTGGGTTCGATTCCCGGCGTTGCGGGTGAGGAATTTTCTCCGACCAAGATAATTCCCCATCTTCACCAGATGGGGAAGTATGAAAGAGAGTGCGAATGTGTGCGTGATCTAATGATTAAAACCCAACAAACACGAGTTAACACCTTCGATGTGTTCCAAAGGAGGGCAGCAGCTTTGCAGTTAAAGGCGGAGTATAAATAAAAAAAATAAAGCAAAATAGGATTTTTGTTAGTTATACCATCTTGTCATTAAAAATATCCGTAATTGTATTTTTGTAAAATGGCAATGATATAAGATCAAAGGTCGCACTATGGCATGTAGAGTAGGCCGTTTCAAATTGGTTACACAGGTTCGTGCGAGGAACACTCAGGCCTGTAGCATATATTACAGCTAGGCATCGGGGTAAGTTGTCCTCAGGCCTGAAAGAAACTTGTAGTGCTAAAGGCCCGCTGATACTACACGCGGCACCGTAATCGGTGGAGTACTGGTAGAATGAGATGACAGGTGAAACTGAAGATTCCAAAGTCATCCCGCCCCAGCCACAAATCTTAATTTGTGGGCACCTGGGATCGAATTCGGGCCGCCTTCAGGATAGAGCGGTCTAACCACTCAGCCGCGGCGAGGCTAAGAAACGTTGTATAATGAAACTGTCAATTGAATTTTCTAGTTGAATTCAGAAACTTTTGACCTATATGACAACGAGGGAGTCCGTTTCATCCCACAAAATAGTCAACAGGATTCCCCAGGTTTACATAGCGACCTGCAAAATAAAAAGTGACCAACCTTCACTCAGTGAGGTATTGGCTATTATCCACCCCTCCAACCAAGTACCGAGCACTGTTATCGGAATACCAAAAATGTGATCAATAGAAGAAGCTGTTCAAAACAAAAATGGGAAAAGCAGCTTTGCATATTTCTGCAAATAAAGGGAAAGAAACACATCTTGAGCATAGTGAAGGCACTATACTTGAGAATACTAATTTGCATAGCAACTGTTCTCCTAAAAGATGGGTTTAACTTCACCTCTCTAGTCCAAAGTGTGCAGAAATTAATAACAGATTTAGCAGTATTATTTTTAAAAATGTTTAAAATATGAATATTTTCCCTAAAATTACTAGAAAATAAAGATATACATTTTGTCATTTATGTTACTTAAACATCCTCTATTTAAATCAAAATCTTACCAAAAGATGTTCCATGTGAGCGGAAGTTTTAGGGGCGAGGCAGATTTTCTCGAAAACTTGTCTTGGAAGATGCTTTGACTGCACAGTTCCTTTTACTTCCTATTAAGTTTGCTGTAAAGTGGTTTGAATTCACATTCCTTAACAGCAACGCAAGACTATGGTACAACCGCCAACTGTTTTGCACGTGTCTGACTTCCTATTGCTTACTCTATGCAACATTTCAAGAGAAGCATAAATAGCGGATTAAACATATCGCTTAAATTTAGAAAACTGGAAGAGACAAAAACGAATATTCTATAAACAAGGCACCTAAAAGATCATTTTTGATATGAATGTACCACAAATTTCTCGCATACAAAGTAGTTTCTGTTGCAATTTCCTGAAAATCTTAGCCTGGTATTTTAAACGTTATGTAATTGCTTTTGGAATTTGGTGCTCTTCTTAATTTTTATCTTTTTTCTCCCTCCTTTTCTCTCCGACACACATACACGCTATACTTTTTCCTACAAAAATATTTTAACTTAGTGTTTCCGTAGAATAACACGGATTTTCCTGTAAATCTTACCCTGGAATCTTCAAATGCCATCTAATTGCTTTATGAATTTGGTGCTTCTTAACTTCTCTCTCCCTCCCTCTCTCACTCTCTCCACACTATAATTTTCTCTCCAAAATATATTATAATTTAGTATGTCATCAAAAATATTCAAGATTTTTATTATTTTCTAACAATACTTTCAAAACTTGATTTTCAATAAAGCGAAAATATGAAACTAGATTGTATGACAAATCAAATGAATGTGAAATTTGAGAGTAAGCAGAAACTGGGATGTTTATCATATTTTTGCCTTAAGATTTTTTTGTCTGCAGTAATTGTGTTTCTTTCGTTGTATGCTCAGACCTATATGAATTCTGTTCGTTACCATTAGGTAGAACAGGTAAGGAGGAATTGTGTTTCACAACCAGGAGCGGAACCTGATGTACTACTCTGACGTAGTGTAGGTAGCAAGTACATTTGGGTAGCAAGTAATGTATTCTTCGTTTCGAAAAGCTGGCAATGCCTGTTATTAGATTTAAAAATATGCATTACATAACAAAGGAATATCGAGTGGTTTATTCATCATCACATAATAAACACAGCAACCTCAAAATATTTTACACACATTAAATTTGTGAAATATGCATATATAACACTCATATGTGCTTATAAAACTTGCAACTGAAAATAAACAATGAGTACTCCATACTTCCACTTTTTCAGTACTGGTGTAAATATAATGCTTCACAACATATTTGTATTACGAAATTTGAGAGAGTAAATGTTTGCTTAAATGTCCGAAGAACTCTTGTGGAATACGCCTATCATGTAAATCCGTAAAGCAACATTCAACAAATCGATTATAAGACCCCTTGTGTATTGAAAACATACGTGAAGAGCTGGGTTGGATGTCACATGACACGCGATGAAACGCGGAGTCTATCTGAAAATCATATGATACATTCTTGTACATACTTCATTCATAACTACCTTATTCGTTTTCTTCAGGTCTTAATCATAGAAAAAAAATATAAAATAATATAAGTATTTGAAATCAAAATTAGGAAGTTTTAAAATCTGAAATACCTGGAGAAAAATCATTTAAACACACGGTACATATTTTGTGATACACAGAAAACTAAAACATGTCATATGATCGTAAGTAGCTCGTGAGAAAATAAGATGTGGGTATATATGTATCCAAAAGCACCATTGCTTAAAGAAACATTTCCACATACAAATTGCAAAGCTTGTTCTTTAAATTGTTAATATTACAGAATATTATTCGAGAACGACACTTTTTCTCCACACAAAGATTCTTTAAAATAGAATTGAATAGAAAAAGCAAAATTGGTTTATTACAGACGTGTGCAAATTATTAGACTCAATGGTGAAATTTTTAAAATATAATACCATTTATTTTCTATTTATTTAACAAAAATAATATTACAAAATATTTTTTTCAACACTTAATATTTTGTACGCATTTTGATGCGTTTAGGCATGCTCTCTACAAGGATGGAGCACTTTTCCTTTATTTCTTCATCTCTGTGCCAAATGCTTATCAGGCCCTCAATAAGCTGAACTTTTGTTGTTATTTTCAATTTTTTCAGTCTCTGTTTAACAATACCCCACAGATTCTCTATTGGATTTAGATCAGGGCTATTCCCCGGACATGGTAGTACTTTTACATTGTCTTCTTTGAGGAACTGAGTTACAGATTTTGCTCTATGGCAGGGAGCACTGTCATGCATGAACACAAAAATCACCATTTGGAAACCATTCTTTACTTTGCGGAAATAGTCTTGTTTCTAATACACTTTTATACTGTTTCTGATCCACAGATCCTACAACTATGTATAATCTCCCAGGTCCATGGACAGACATACAGCTCCAGACCATTTTTGATGTTGGGCGCTTTACTCTTTGATCGACACACCGAGGGAAAATGCTTCTTTATCTGTCCTTCTCACATATTGGCTGCTCTCTTCACATAATTCAAACATGGATTAATGTGAGGAAATCACCTGAAAGAATAAAAACCCCTATTAATATTAAACAGTTTTAAAACTGCTCAAAGATAGTATAACAAAACCAGCAATGAGTGAAACAAAGTTTTGGCTGTTTATTTCATATCCAAAATTTACATGTACATATCTTAATTTTATGCTATATACAATTTTCATACTATTTACCTTTCTCCAAAATTCCACTGGATGTTTCTGCATTTCTTTGGCCCATTCTAAACTTTTCTTATTTTGTCATTGCAGGTGTCAGTTTAGCCTTTTTACGAGGCCTGCGTGCTGGTGAACCTGCTTCACATAATCTTCTGCACACTACTGAGGCTGATATTTCTGTACCGTACTGCTCTAGTTGATTACTGAGGTCAATGCTGGTTGCTCTTCTATTTTGTTTTGCCACCTGCACAAGTTTTGTTTGCATCCTTGGTGATAGCCTTCTTTTCCTCCCGCATTTTCCATCCCTTTGCTAGGTCAACGTCTCAGCGAAAGTTAAAGCTTGATTAATGCGACTAACAGATTTTTGTGAAACACACAATTTCTTAGCCATCTCTTATTTTGAATAAAGAGTGTCCTTCAAAAGATTCTCAGTTACAGCTACTTTCCTTGGGGATAAGTCAGCAATTTTACCCATATCCTCACTTTTGAATCAATGTGAATGCTAAGGATAAGATACACGATGTTGCCTGGCTTGAGATCAATTAATAATAAATACTGAGGATATATTAGCCATAAAACACAATAAAGGCAAATATTAACAATCTTCAGTTACTACATTCACCAAATGAAAGCAATATCACCAAACAGTTGGATAAACAGACATGAAGAAAATGGCTGCTCTTAATTCAGAGCTACCACCATCTTACTATAAGTAAAAGAAAAATCCCCCAGCTATTATTAAGAGAGAAATTTCATTGAATATGCTTCATATTATAGCAAGGAAAAGAATGACGATAAATTGAAATATGTTACGGCGGTAAATAACTATTATTTTGAATGTTAAGCTGAAGCAAATGAAAAAAAAAAATGAATGAGGCTGATAATTTGCACACGTCTGTACAATGATGTCCTTACGTTTTGCAAAAGAAGAAATGTACATATGTCAATTATTCACTACTAAAATTAGTATACCTACTTTTAATGAAAGGTTAGCTAAATTGTAATTAAGGTTAAAAGTGGTTCATATAAATATTTGCTATCAATTACCCTGCTTACTCAATATAAAAAGTATATTATTGGCGGGACTTCAAAACCTGCAAATATAGGTATCGAAATTTTGGTTGGAATGTTGTATCTGCATCTTCACAAATTTTGTGTATGACAGAGAAAGCAAAAACAAACTTTGAAGAACTGCATAGAAACTCAAGTTGAAGACCTCCGTGAAGCGATATTGAGCTCGGAGAAGAAAAAACAACGGTCCATACAAGGGTCCCGACTAAGGATGGTAAAGTTAAGAGTAAACGAAGATCAGGAAATGTATGGAAGGGGTGAAATTTGAATCCCCGCCACCCTTCCTACATACACCGTAGGTTATCTCTTTGTACTACGGATGTACATCCTTGTTCGAGGAACATTCCTCAACAACAGTCTTGTCAGTCTGTCCCGACTGGTATGTCTAGAGAAAACCCGAGACATCGACCATGTAATGCTTTTGATATGTTCCAAGTTCGATTTAACGACGTTATCGATAGAGTCGTTAAAGATGCTGAAGTCGTGAATATATAAATCTTATGACCTTTCGAAACATGTCATGTTAAACGTTTATTAATGTCACGATACGGAGTGAAAGGAGAGTACGGGGTCTGTCCATTCAGAACGTAATTATGTAGTGACAGGCTTCAATAGTGCTCGGATGTTACATGCGGTCCAAGGTCGGTTGTTCCATTGTGTTGGAGACATTGTTTTATCTTCAATAGTTGCACAATGCACACTAAGTGAAGGGTTAACACTAACAAAAGCTATATAATAATTTGGATGTACATACATATAACGATGAGTTTATAAAGGTATTGTTTCAAAAAATATTTAGAACTGAGTCTCCGGAAACGGCAGCTATTTGTTAGGAATGCTTAGAACGTGGTCTGGTTATGTTATTCTGTACTTTTCGCTGTATATGCATGCCAAGATGGATATGAGATTGACTATTATGTGTTTCAATTGGGAAGGTGTTTGTCCTTGAGCGCTACTAATCCTTGTTTCACATAAGCTTGCCCCGTATCTCTTAACGGTCACGTGAGCTTATCACCTCTCATTGGCTGCTATTGCAGTATAGACATTTGTGCGGTAAGAACTAGTTCGTTATTTAACATGCTGATATATCTTTATATGTTGGAAGAGAATTGTCATATTTATATTTTCGTAACCGTTTTAATTAAATATATTACACAACGGAGTTGATTTATCTGAAATGCATGTTAATTCTTAAATGAAGTAAAGAGGAGGTTCCTTTGCTCTCAAGCACATGGCACGATAGCACGTGATTTAGCGCTAGTAATGACATATTTGTTTATTTGAATTTTATCACTGATCTTGTTTTGAACTGGATTAGTCATATATCGCCATTCGAAGATGTGTTGTGCCGAGTGCGAGAGCTAAATTATTTTATTGATCTTCATTGCGCGTGTACTTATTATATGTATAATGGCAGAGTCTACCGCCAGTTCTTCGCTGAAGCATCGCAAGGGAAAACCTTTACAAGACGGCGAAAAAAGAATTGAGGTGCATGTGTTTAATGCACTCACAGAGAAGAATCCCTCTTTGTCAGTGAGGGAAGTCAAACAGCTGTGCTCTGAACTTACAGGTGTAAGTGTTAGATCCGTAGGAACAACGCGACATGAAATTGAGACAACAGGAAAACTTACCATTCCAGGGGCGATATTGCTGTGTGGCGAAGACGTTATTTAAGGACAATCGCAAAAATACTATCTTGACGAGTCTTGGGTGAATGAAAGACACACGACAAGTATGGCGTGAAACGACTTTTAAGACTGAAAGACAAGCATTTTTGCAAGATATGTGTGCTGGTTTAAAAAGTCCCAGTGGAAAAGGCCGAAGGCCTTTCATTATAAACTTATTTCAGTTTCATTGCTCATTCATTCAGTTTTAACTTGCTCAGTTTCATTATAAACTTGTATTTTTACATGCCTTCATTATCTTATTTGTATGATTTTTATCTATCTTCCTGCCAATTATTATGACGTTTACTGCAGGTTTAAATGTGACGGGAAGGCACCGCCTATGGTGCGAAAGCATTAGCCAATTAGGACGAGGGGGAAGGTAATTTGCACGCGGAGTGATACATGTCAGTGGGCCAAGGTTATATGAAAGAGAGATTAGGTGAGCAACCAATCGGAGTTCTGCGGTGTTGTATTGCATTCCCGCTAAGTGGTGTGTGGCGAGCGCCAACCTAATCAATCTGCATGAAATACTGTTCGCGCTAAGACAAAAATTCAGATTTTGCCGAAACTGATCCATGTGGAAGGTAGAGAGTAATGTATTTAACATAACCGAAAACCCCCCATATTTTTAGCTCAGCTAGCTTTCCCAATTCAAATAAAGTAGATACCATTATATTATAACAATGCATTGCGTAAGCACTGTAATGATATCATTATTGGTTGGCCTGTATGCTGAACTTATATTTGAAATTACTCAGAATTGAAACGTAAATATTTGACATGATGTGGTGAAAGAAATATGTACTTTGAATAAGCCGAGGCGTTTGTTAAATTCGATGAGAGCAAACGATACACTTCTTGCTAGTCTGGCAGAACGTGTCTGGTCACGTCATATCTTTGTTTATGAATGGTTTGTAATGTCTATTTACTCAAGAGAGTTCAAAGCAGCATTACACAGATGTGTATCAGCTGGATCAATAAGACACGATCCACCTTCTCCATTACTACTACCAGAACAATCCAATTGAGTTAATGTGAGCTGAAATTATGTTGCAAGTAGAAATAATAGTTTTAAACTGACATACGTTGAACGACTTACAATAAATTGACAAGGAAAAAAAGACTGGGAAAACTGCGTGAGACATCAGATAAACTACAAGAAGACGACTTTTGGGAAGAAACAGCAAGAAACGAGATTTTGGAACCTGTCATCATAAATTTGCAGTACTCCGACGATGAAGACAATGACAATCACGAATTATCTCTTAACGTAAGAAACATTCACAGCTATACGGATGCACTGCTGGTATTTTCGTTGGGTTAAAAAGCAATTCATAAGCTATAATTAATTTTAAAGTAAATATTTAAGCCATCTGTGTAATATACGAAAATCCATGTTGTAGTTTTGATTTTGCATTATTATAAAACTTTGGAAAATTCAGTTTGCGTACCCTTATGTCTAGTGCCAAGAGCTCTCGCAAGTGTGCGAAAGAGAGATGGAAATATAAAAAGAGTGGGGATAACGAGGTGGCAACGGTCAAGGCTCTAACGCATCTCATTCGCTACAGGAGAGAACTCTTCCCATTAGAAACACATAATAGTATGGTTTTGTTTCATTTTGTGGTTTTGACAACTTAGACTATTTGCCCCTTACACACAAATCAATTATTGTCACTTGTTTTACATTTTGTTGATGTTGCTTTGTTCAGGCACGTTTTAGTACATTTATACTTCCAAACTTAGGCAGAATAGAGAGCAATTCTGGCTAAAGAAAAATCCTCCTCTATAGCCGGGAATGTATTCTGAATTTGAAAGGAGAATGTGCTGTACAAATTACCCATGATCTCCACAGCAGAGTCGTAAATTCTGCTTACAAATTACTCTCTCTCACACATTAGACACTATTTTAAGATAGCAAAAAGTCATCCAATTTGAAGTTATCGCATTTTTACTACGCACTTCTTTCATAATTCCTTATGTCTACTCCCAGTCCGATCGTGGATCAACTTGCTCAACAAGCTCGTTAATAAGGACCATATAGAAGACAAGAATGTGTTGAAAATATATTTTTCAGCTTAGTTCATTCAATCCTGGTAACTTCTCTTTCAAATACAGAGAGCTACTACCTTCTTGATCGATACATTCGCTAAATATTCTCCTTCCCTAAGGGCAAGTATTCACTGACAGTAATTTTCTTCTTTCATGGGCAGTGCTGTACAGCCTAAACATGATAAGCATGCTCTTGCCTAATGAGACTACTTATCTATCCATGTTGAATGCACAGCTTTGAACACGCCAGTCTAGCATTCTAGCTTTGGACAGTACTGCAGTGCAAAGTCTGGAGTAAGTGGGACAGTAAGCTGTTTATCCAATGTTACTACCAATGTAACGAAATAAATGTTTCGAAGAGCGTCTCTTCCGGCGGCTTTACGGTGGCTCAAATACAAAATCGAAAGAGGAGAAATACTCAATGTCATCCTTCCGGTCACGCTTATGGCTCAAATCGGTTGCCCCGACAGGATTAACCAAGTGCGGACTTAAGTATCGCAATCTATAGAACAATACGAGTAGTTTTACGGTCCGCGTGTGTGCAGTTTCGCTGGCACTGTAGCGCATGGAGAATCATACATACATACAGTCCATGGCCTTATAATAAAATGATGGATGAACTTTACGAAGAAACTAATTCGGAAAGGAATATAATATAAGATTTCTGTGTATAGTTTAAAGAAGTTATGACATAGCCATGCACATTTCTAGAGAAATCGCCCCTGTAAATACTTAAGGCATAAGGTCAAGCGTGACCTCACAATAAACGCCTTTTTTTTCTCAGAGACATTTGATCCCTTCACTCCGTCTGCTTGCTCGACCGTTATCGATCTGGAATACTGTGGCCTTCTCACACCTTCCTGCACTCTTCCCAGATGGGTCCGGATCAATAGTCAATTATCGCTTCTTGATAGCTTTGTTGTGTTGGGGCTTCTGGCTGTCTACCATCTCTGTGTTCTGATGAAAGTATAAAGCAAAGAATTGTAACCACGATCTTACCTAGATGCGATTCTGTTTTCACTGCTCCATCTCTTGTTTTCTGTTCCACGGAAGCGAAGGAATGTAATTCGTTGATATTTAGTACCCTTCTCATTAAAACTTGCTTCCTTCTGTAGTACTCGTATGTGTGCATAGCTCTTTACTCCTGGTGATTTTCTTAGTTCTGATGTTATTGAAATGAAACAAACATTAACTCAACTCAACAATTCGATAACAAACTTTTACCGGCTGGCCCCGCAGCTCACTCAGTAGAGCACCTGCCTGCCGTGCGAGGACTTCCGCGTTCGACTCCCGGTTAACGGTAGATAATCCAATTAGAGCGAGAGTGAACAATAAATTTCCTGCCGCCCTGGCAGAAACTTTCTGGTCACATTATATCTTTCTTTATGAATGGTTCGTAATCTCTATTTACACTAGAGAGTTCAAAGTGTTTGGTGTGTACGTATGTACATATACTTTTACTTACTTAGAACTAAAATCTAAAGTGCGGACATGACGGATAAAAGAATTACTATGAATAAGTCAAGGTGTTAAATTCGAGAAACAGCAAACACTTCATTTTCTGCTAGCCTGTGGAACGCTGTATGCTTATTTTTATGAATGAATGCTGGATAAGAAGTATTTATTTACTCAGGAGGGTTCAGATCAATATAATTTAGTTCTATTTTTACACAACAGTAGAGTAAGAGTTAAATAGTGTAATGGCTTCTTGTGGTGAATTTAGTGGCGAGTCAGAAAGGCAGGTATTGCGAAGTCAGGCTTTAAGTATTATATTTAAGGTGTACACGTACTTCAAAAATTTTCGGAAACAGAAACTAAAAGTGAGTTATTGCAAATAGTACTTCCGTTTAAAAACACGGAAAAAGTGAATCAGCTGGTTGAACTTGCAATTGAAACGGGACATGGGGTAATACGCCTCCCACCTTACCACTGCCAATATAATCCAATTGAGTTGGTGTGAGCTCAAATAAAAAGGGGGTTTGCAAACTGAAATAATACTTTTAAACTGACGGACGTTGAACGACTTGTTCACAAAGAAATTGACAAGGTGACGCAACATGACTGGGAAAACTGCGCGAGGCATGCAGATTTTAAGAAAGAAATAGCACTTGACGAGATTTTGGAACATAAAATCATACATTTGCAAGACTCAGACGATGAAGACAGTGACAATGACGAATTGTCTCTTAACAGAAGTGACATTGACAGCGATATGGATGAGTCAATGGCAGTTCCATGGGATTAGAAAATCAGGTAATGCATTGACTATTATTATAGTTATAATATTTTAAAATATAAATAATTTGCGAAAATGCTTTTTTCCAATTTTGATTTTGGCAACTGCATCACTGCAAAAGTTTGCAAAATACTTACCCTCACGTCTGCGCCAAGCAGACCTGCATGTTGTATGAGTGTGCGAGAGAGAGGGAAATATAAAAGTGGGGTAACAAGCTGGCAACGCTGAGTGTGATACGACTTCTGATTAGCTGGACTCCAGAACTCTTCCCATTTGAAACACATAATAATGATTAACATACAAGTACCAGCAACCCAACGCATACAGGTAACACCATCGCCAGTAGACGATGGTTTCTAACAGGAGAATGGCAACCAATACTATCGAGTTAAAGAGGGGCTATAAATAGAACATTAAAAAAATATCTATCAGATTTAAATTCTCTTTGGTGAGTGTCCATACATATTATCAATCTTAAATACCAGTATGTAAAACAAATACCTTCATAAACTGTGCTCAGAACCCAAATATAAACTATTCGAATTGAGAAATAGAAAAGTATAACAGGATATAAGACTGCATTCCAATTTATAGCTTTATTATAAAACGTATAGAATACATCCTGCGGAATTCCTACTACCAAATCGTTTTAGTGTATAAAAATACTCTTGCATTGTATAAAAATTCGAAATACTCTTTGTACACATTATTGGTTATTGCTCTCTTCTGTAAATGAATTTTCGCTAAACCTATTTTCTCTCTACGTCATTTTAACTAGGATAAAATATACAGAAATGAACTCTTTACATATTTTACTTTAGCTAGAGGTCATAAAAGGCTGCAAAATAATTTCTCCTTGTCCTGTAAGTTATACATTTAGCACATATACAAGCCATAAATTTTTACAGCCACAATTTTATTCAGTTTAATCTGACTTTCCTTGTTTTAATATGGAATTCTTCTAATGGTGCTGCTCATATTTAACGTAGCAATTTTATTGTGAATACATTTTTCGTGTGTGAAAGATAAGCGGCAGCAAGATAATTAAAATTATACAGTTTTCTGTAATCTTCCATCTTGCAGCCCTTTTACCCATGAACGCCAATACCTTTGCTTTTTCTTTACTTATTCTTCTCTTGTTATAGGCCACAGTCCATTTATGGCCCTCGACCCTTTATGCCAGCTCTTTCTCTTGAGATGGTGAAATTCATCTCTCAAGTAGAACTTCTTCGTCACTAAAAATAGTGACCATCAGCAAACAAGAGGTTACAATTTATGTAACTAGTTTCAATTTCCTCATTTCTCCTTCAAGATAAATATTAAAATAGGCTGCGGCAAACTGAATCCTCCTCTTACTCCTAATTTTGCAGTTTCTTTTTATAATTTTTCTTCTTTGGATTTATAGCATATTGTAGAACAGTTTATAATTGCATATCAATGTAATTTATATGGTTTATATTTATTATTTTAGAAAAATGTTTGGATAAATAGATTCTTTGTTTTTCAAGAGAAAGGAAAGTATACAGAATATAGTACACATTTTATTCTTCTTCTTCTTCTTCTTCTTCTTCTTCTTCTTCTTCTTCTTCTTCTTCTTCTTCTTCTTCTTCTTCTTCTTCTTCACTCCAAGGGCTATCAAAGCTGCCTGTTCCGGCTCAAAACATGTCTGACCATCGTTTTCGTGGTCTTCCCGGATGTCTATTTCCTCTAGGTTTATAGTTTATAACTCTTCTTGGGATTCTATCTCTCGGCATTCTCTCAATATGCTGTCTCCATTCATTTCTATAATTTATTATTTTTTCTTCTAAAGAACTTATTTCTAAATCTTCTCTTATTTTTTCATTTGGAATTTTATCTCAAAGAGTACATCCCTTTACTGCTCTTAAAATCTAATTTCGGCAGCCTGTACCTTGTTTTTGTCTGCTTTTGTTAATGTCCATGTTTCAGAACCAAAATGAAAAGCAGGCACAGCCATTATTTTAAAAATTTCATCCGTGTTTCTTTTCTGGTTTTAGCCTTCAGGCTTCTATTTATTTTGCCGAATATTTCTTGAAACATTGGTAATTTATTTTTAAAATCATTTGCATATTTAAAACTGAGATATGTTTCCAAATATTTAAACCCCGTAACTTGCTCTAAGATAATATCATCAATTACTATTTTGGTTCTAACAGTGTCTTTACCTCGAAACACCATTTTTTGTTTTATTTGTGGAAATTTTGAAATTATAATTATTACACAACTTCTGCAAAATATATACTGCTCTTTGCAGCTCGTCTTCAGTTTTACTTATAATTATTTGGTCATCCGCAAATAGCATCGTCTTAAGAGTAAAATTTGGTGCAAGATGAATGTCTCTGTTAATCTTTAACATCCACTCTCTAATCAGATCATCTGAATAAGATAGGAGACAAACTGCAACCCTGTCTTACACCTTGATTTGTATGTATCCATTTACTACACATTCCGTTTCCAATATGTATACTGATTGTTGTATCCTTATATGCAGATTTTAGAACTTTAATGAGATGATTTGGGTAGCCTCTTCGAGTCATGATTTCCCACAATTTTTTCCTATTTACACGATCAAACGCTTTTCTATAATCAATAAAAGCTATATGTGTGTCCAGATTAAACTGTCTCTCTCCCTCTTTTTTCTACACATTTAATGCAAATATTAAATAACATATACTTCGAACTAACTTCGTTTATTAAAAACTGTAAGAAGTGAAGGGACAATTAAACATTTAAAAGCCCGCTGTTAAATGCTTGTTTTCTTAATCAATACTTTTTGCATCACGTCACGATAACAAAAACGACGACAACTTAATAAATACAAAATGTGTATTAAAAAGCATCGGATTCTTAAAATCAATAGCAACGGACGCCTTAAATTGGTTAAGACACGAACAATTTAGAAACAAAAGACCGTCATTTCAATATGTCAATATTTAGTGTGGTAAGTTTGACACATTCCTTGAGATTTACCAATCATAAAAAATCTGACACAGCTCATTCAAAGGTTATCTATGGAACGTCCAACATATAAATTTCAATAGTAAAGAACTATTTCAATAAAAAATATTCAAAATACTTTGTGCCATTCTTCTCAAAAAGAAATTTTACAAAACATTTTGCATTTGAAATGTAGATTTAGTAGAAGTGATTTTCCTGAAAATATTTGTTACTTGAAGACGCTGAACTAATGCAAAGTCTGTACTTCGAAGAACTTTCGCTTTTAGCTTCTACTGTTTATAGAAGCGCGCCAACGTTCTTCTGAAAATACTGTTAGGATTTCAGTGGGCGTTGCAACATGTATTTTCATCAAATATCGAGTTCAAACGTTTGTTGGAATACAATAACTCATTTTACTTTAGGTAATGGACAAAGAAAATAAATACACTAAATGTTAAAGGAAAGCTCCCTAAAGATCATGGAGTATACTTGATACATAAGTTACGTTGTTCAATATTTTAGGAAGTCGCATAGGACACCAGTATAAATTACTGTAGAAAATTCAATAGAAACAAAAATGTTAACCTTCCGAAGATATAGCTACTTATAAATTAACTTAACCGTAAAATTTGCGGGTAATTGGAAACAGTACCTACTCTTGATACAAAAAGGGCAGCGAAGGCAGTGGCGAGAACTTCGAGGCTAAATGGGAAAACTAGTGCCCTCGTCGAACTAAGCGGACGAATTGGCTGAAAAGGTACAAACTGGGAAACCTATTGCTATTCGTTGTAACTCTTGTAACATAGTGATACACTAATAAAGCTAGGTAGGTGATTGAGATGAAGTTACGCATTTTACCTACTCCCGGGTTTTGCAGTGTATAAAAATAGCCAATACAAGAGCAACAGGTTGCACTGAATCTACAAGAAACTATCCCGTTTAACCATTGTAACCATCTATATACTATAGAAACACCACAAAGTATAAGGACGTGTAGAAACTGAAACAATTTAACTTATTTGATGTTTTTTTAGAAACATGGTAATAAATGTCTTGTCCCTTGGAAGTGCCCCATCAGTAATCATTATATTTACACTTCAAACAAGAAAAATATATGAAGGTATTCTGCTGTTATTTACGAGGGTGGTTGAATAAGTAATGCATCATACTTTTTTTCTCGTTTAACTGCCAAGAAAATTGAAACCAATTTACATAGCTTGAAAACTACAACATTGACGATTAATTTGTCACTATTCAATATAATCTCCGTCCTTTTCCACACTTTTGGTCCACCAGTGTGGTGTAACAGACGGTCTTCCTTCCTAAGCCATTGACGCACGGACGTTTTCACAGCGTACTCATCTTTAAAATGAATCCCACTATGAGCTTCCTTTAGTGGCCCCAACAGATGGAAGTCTGATGGAGCCAGGTAAGGGCTGTATGAGGGGAGAGGGTGGTGGGGTAAGACTTGCCATCCCAATTTCCTAATTTTTGCAATGGTCTTGCATTGTCATGCAAAAGAATAACATCCACCATAGTTCTTGTTGGACGAACTCGGCGAAGGCGTGCTTTCAGTTTTTTGAGAGTTCTGACGTATTAGACAGAACTTATTGTGCATCCCTGCTCCAAAAAATCAATCATAAGCACATCCTCTGCATCCCAAAATACAGTCGCCATAACTTTCCCTGCCGACTGCTGAGTTTTGAATTTTTTTTCCTTCGGTGACGCTGTGTGATGCTATTCCATTGACTGCCTTTTTGATTCAGGTTCAAAAAAATGAAACCACGTTTCGTCTCCAGTAACAATTTTTTCCAAAAACTCCTCTCCCTCCAAATTGAAGCGCTGCAAGTGTTCGGAGGCAATTGTTTTCCTTGTTTCTTTGTTTTGGGCGGTTAACATTCTTGGTACCCAACGTGAACAAACTTTTGAGTAACCCATTTGTTGAATAATCGTCATCACGCTGCCTTTACTGAGGGAAGTAATGCGACACAATTCACTTGTTACCCGGCGATCACCACGAATGACGTCATCGACTCGCTGAATGTTGCATGGAGTCACTGCAGTCACCAGCATGCCGCTTCGCTTTTCATCTGCCAATGGTGTTTGCCCTTCATCTTCGTTACAGTGATGAACCCATTGTCTAGCAGTGCTGACATCCACCGTTGCATCACCATACACATTTTTTAGCCTTTCGTGAATGCTAATTGGTGTTTCACCTTACGTAGTCAAAAATTCAATCACAGAACGCTGTCTAATACGAATGTCGATGACAGCCATTTTACAAGAGGATGCAGTGCTGCCACCTGTTGACTTAGGAAGTTACTACTGCAGGGAATTGGAGAAGAAGGTTTGAGGAATTGCGTCAAATTCAAAGTTTTCACATAACTTATTTAAGGAAAAAAATAGGAGGCATTACTTTTTGAACCACCCTCGTACCTACTTAGATACATCTATCCCTTTTATACTAACATGGGAGAGGTTACACACTGAAGGCTCACAACTAAACAGGAAACTATACGGTGAAGAATTAAATTGCAATGAATCAGAATAGATATTAATCGTTACCATTCTACGACACTCCACTTAAAAACTTGCTCCCAAACAATAATCACACAATCAGAATAAATATCTAGTTCTCCATTTATATTTTTGCTTAGAGAGACGAACGCCAAAAAGCGAAATGATCAGTAATAATCAGGAGTACAATTAATTTTTCCTTAACCTTGACTAATTATTACAAAGAACTCGCTATGTAATATTGCCACCTAAAAGCAAGTCATCCTGCGAGGTAGCTATGTCGCTAGCCAACCTCAGTACGGGACAGAGACATCAATAACCAAAGCTAACAAAAAAGAACAGGCAGTGCTCACAGGCTGGTGTTCACGAGAAACACGAATAATTCAGAATGGTTGTACCAGAAGTGAAATACTAAATGAAAGTTTTCTGTAAAGTTTTATTCATCATGAATTCAGCGATAAACAATCTACAGAATTGAGCATGTACTCGTATGTGTAATGATTTTGACGAAACCCTTCACTTCATGATGATCCTAGGTGGATTAGTAAGAACTGGCAACAGGTAAAAAAATGTGCTAATATACGTTCTGTCGTGATTGTTCATGTCACAGACTGAGATTTCAATCACCAACTGACGGATTACACTGACATATAAAAAAGCTAAAACGTCAGGTTTCAAATTGCAGTTGCATTTCTTAGAAGTGAACCTTCGAGTTATTTCAAATCTACGAGATATTTACACTCTCCAAGATGTGGAAATGGAGAAGCCAACTTTTCAAAGAAATATTGGTTCGAAAATGAAAGAATGGCATGTATAAAAAAGCCTAATTTCTGGAACAATCGACTAGCATGCATTAATTCATGAAATTAAGGTAATGCTGCTAGCCTTTAATGTAATGATTAAGTAACAGATATGATGGCATTTATTCATATGCCTTTCTGCCTATAACCACTTAACAGGCGTGATACTTTATTTATAAGTAGTAGACATAAAAGTAATTAGTATGTCCTTTTCTACATAGAATGTACAGTGCGATCCACATAAACCTGAACCATTTCAATGAGCCATAACTTCTTAAACAATAATAAGATTTTCATGCAACTTTGGGAGAATATTGTCGCAAACCCGTTTCTACGATCGCGCGGCTTGTTTACACAAAATGAACTAATAGGCGGGCAGTGTGAAAACCAAGAGACTGCAGATAAAAACAACAGACGAATAGGTTTCACGTAGATAACGAGCTTGCATAAGCAGATAAACATAGCGCTTGAGATAAAAGACTTACCGAAACAAACAAACTGAGATAAAATGAAATTTCTAGCTACTTCTTGACTCATAGAGACTGTTTGGGTTCTTGTTTATTTTCGAATAATCTAGAAATTATCAGTGAGGTATTTAAAGAGGCGACGACTCGCCAAGTGTCGAGTTGCGAGTTGTTGGCAAGCAGTAAACAGCTGTAAAGAGTTGTTATAAAGACATGTAACAAGAGTGTTGTCAACAGTGGAAGTTGAGTCAGCTGTGTTGTTGTTGTAATGAAAGCTGTTTGTTATTTTTATCGACCTTGGTGGTGTAGATTGTGATGTCATGTAATTCCGCAGCTACGGAGTGTATTTCTACGCAAATAAAAAAAAAACATTTGGAATATCTGAAAATAAGTCTTTGATTCTACGAATCCACAAAGCTACAATATTGTCACCCAATTATCGGTAGGCACGACCGACTGGCAGCTGGGTGGGCGACAGGAGGCATTTACACCACGCCTACCCATTTATCTTGTAGCGTTCACTGAGGGGATGGTTAGAAGAGCATCTCTAGCCAGTGTACCGTCTCTTTGCCCTCCCCCTGACGTCTGGAACAATTGGGATGATGTTCCAAGCGCGAAGCTTCCAGAAACAGCGATCTTCCCATATAAGGGCTGCAGTGGATGAGCCAGTTCAGTTTTTGGCGAGCAGCCGTGAACAGCGCAATGCTAGCGAACGGACTGGAAGATTGCGTATGTATACGAAGCGTATTTCTACGGAAATAAAGTGCAATTTTTTGTGTTTGTAACCTGGACTTTTGATTTCACGAACCCACAAAGTCACAATATAACACACAATTGGGAGATTACATTACACTATTTACATATCAGAGAAAATTTTGGAAGTGTCCTCCACCAGCATCTATACATGTTTGCAGTCGCCTCACCATATTCTCTGAAGTTTCACGGAGAGTATCCTCGCCAATGTTAGTCATTTCGGTTTGAATGGATTCCTTGAGAACATCAATTGTCCGTGGCCTATTCTTGTATACTCTATTTTTAGATACCCACACAAGAAAAAATCTGTGAGGTTAGGTCAGGGGATCTGGGGGGGCCACAGACCTTTTGAGATTATTCGATCATCAAGGAACTGGGCCCGCCTCCGTAACGTAGGCGGTAGCATGTCTGCCTCTCGTCCAAGAGGTCCCGAGTTCAATCTCTGCCAGGGTGAGTTATCTGGATAAGGTTTTTTCCGAGGTTTTCCCTCATCCTTCAAGACGAATGTCGGGTAACTCTAAGCTCCATGGTCCCTGGACTCATTTGAGCACCATTTTACCCAATTCATTCACTGTCCGATATGACCTAACGCTGGAGGACGTGAATTAAAAAAAAGAAAATAAATAAATAAAATAAACAAAGAAACTGAATACAAGTTCCATAGTGTAACAAGATGTATGGTGCATTGCTCCATCTTGCTGGAAATAACCTTCTCTCAATTCAATATGATCTCCGTAAAACTTCAGAGAATATGGTGAGATGAGTGCAAACATGTATAGATCCTGGTGGAGGACACTTCCAACATTTTATCTTAGATGTAAATAGTGTAATGTAATTTCCCAATTCTGCAGCATATTCTCCCAAAGTTGTACGTGTATTCTACTATTAGTTCAACATTTATGGCCTATTGAAATGCTGCTGGTTTATATGCATCACACTATATTTAAAATTAAGTAAGACATGCTCAGCATAACATTCCGAAACGGTATTCAAAGGCCTGTTTGTAGTAATAGGTACTTGCAATGTAAAGAAAAAACGGGGAGGGCAAGAATGAATCGCAAGTTTTTATTTGGTGCGTTACCACACATAATGCTTAAAAAGACTAGAAGTGCAGCATGCATATTCAGAAGAGGCCCAACAATAAGAAACAATTATTAATTTTGAGCGCGATTCCTAGAGCAAATGTTTCTTGCCATGTTTTAACAGCTATAAATTAGAAATAAAAATGAAAGATAATTCCAAATGCAAAGTACGGCACAAGTGTTCCCCAAAAATTCAAGATATGCACTTTGTTAATCATAAAAATAGTCACCACTGAATCCGAAACACCTGTCTCAGCGTTTCTGCCAGTTTTCAAAAACATGTTGGAAACCATTTTTTGAGAGATCCTTCAAAATCACCCCCGCAGCCTTCACCACTGCTTCTGATGATGGAAGTTAGGGAGTAGAAAAATGTCACATGGGACTAAATCCGGTCTCTAGGGAGGGTAAGAGATGTACTTCACGTTGATTTTTGCAAGATATTCAGCAACAATATAATATGCGGCCGCGCATTATCGTGTTGCAGTATCCAGCCTGTTCCACAGAAATGTGATCTTTTGCGCCTGATATGGACTTGCAATATTTTCAGGACATCCCTACAGTATTGTCCAGCTACTGATGTGTGTGCAGGTACAAAATGCTGATAAACCATTTCATGAATATCAAAGCATGAGATGACAATAACTTTCCCAAAAGAAACAACCACTTTTGCTTTTGGGGAGGTTGGTGATGAAGGAGATTTTCAAACTGAGCTTTGCTGTTTGCTCTCAGGATCAAAATGATGTAGCCAAGTTTGTTCAGCAGTGATTACGTTTGAAAGGAACTCCGGATCTTCCTCTAACATCAACTTTTAGTGCATGTGACCTCAACTGCAGCGGTAGGCGATACTGAACATATCTGAACTTACCTGGTTCTCACAGGCGGGAACCAGGAGTACCATCAATGAAACTACTACCAACAATGAAACTACTACGGCGTGTTTGTTTCGCATTAAGCTAACAGATAAGTTATAATAAGACTGAATTTTAGTGCGAAAACTTATGACCGTAAAAAAATTATGATCATTCTTTATTGGACAGCCCTGTATATTAGTTCTGAGACATGACGCGGTTCGGGGAGATTTCCTTGAAAATCTTAGTGTTGCGTCTTTGGAATTTGGAATTTTGATATTGTTTACATGTGTGCACGCACGCATCCTTTTTCTAAAAGTGCTTTTTGGATGTTTCATGGGTGTTAGTAACTATTTTGGCGGGATCTTTATGTTAAATGTTCTAGTCAAATACAGAAATTGGTGTATCACTGATAAGCATTTACTTAGTAGAGAGAGCAAATTACACACACATTATTGCACCTGATAATTCGATAGCTAAAGCTATAGAAAGATAGCATGAATGCTGTATATCCTGTAAAATTCACATTAAACCCTCAGAACTATTGTCCATAAAGTTTGAGTAGCTATCTCCAGATGTATATTGCTGTTCCTTAAAAGAAGAGCTGTAGAATTTATTAAACAGGAATAGCACAAGTTACCATAAACCGCAGGTCAGGGTACCGTGGTACCACGAAGGCATGAACAACCTGTCAAGTTCGATTGCCCCCTGCCACCAAGGTGCCAGCCGTAAATCAAAAGTAGGCTATTATATAACCACGAGAATGGCAGAAACACTGCTCTCGCAATTATGTTGCCGATTTAGACATTCACAAAGCGATTATTCTAGAATCAATTATTTCCAACAACAAATCATACAGCCTGTACGTGTTTGTGCACGGGACCAACCTTTGTGTGTTCTCACGCTTTTAATGGTTCATGTCACAGAGAAGGGAAGAGAATGTGAACTGGCTTGCAGAATCCCAGAAGGAGCGTTGTAAATTATCCTGCACACCCTTGTTTTCTTCAAAAATTTGTAAATCCATATTTCTGTCCAGCATATTTCCTCATTTGCGAGAAATTCTTTACATTACTGTGGTGTGCTACTTTATTCTTGAATGTCTCTCAGACCATTGTCTCATTTATGTTACGAATTGAACTGCGATTTTAGTGACAGTGGAACGAAAACAATTGCACCAGAGTCTCGGCTTTCTCTCCATTGGCCCAAGTTTCACTAGAAATGTATTTAAACATTAGAATGATTCATTAATATATATTTCCTTCGTATTCGAAAGATATTGCACGAGAGAATTTGTCAAAAATTTATATTTGTATTTCCTTAGCTTTCGCTTTAGTGGCAGCCAATATGCGGAAAACGAAACGTATCTGCGGGCGATTTTCACTTCGCTACATGCAATTTTGGTGTTCAGTTATCTTTAGTGCGATTTTCCACACAAATACTGTAGTCTTGCTGCGAGTCAAAGTTCAGCTATCCCGTCCCAAGCAACTGAACTTTGAGCAGAAGCGAGACCTAAGTCAGTGGCTATAATTTAAACTTTATAATTGTTTAGCTACGTATAGAAATGCTACGTGAAGAAGTATTTTTTGCTTTTGTTTTTTATATTGTCACGAACCCGTTTGCGATAGCGCGACTTGTGTACACAAAAAGCGTGGAGATAAGGAGTATGCCGGAACAAATAAAGATAGAGCGAGATAAAGGACTTGCCGGCACAGATAAGGTTTCCCGTGTGGAACATTCTGGTGTCGTCTTGATTGTTTAATAGAACATTCGATATCTTGTTTGTTCCAGAAATCTCTGGAATTCATAAATGGGTGTATAAAAAGAAGCCTTGGCTAGTGATGGAGTGAGTCGCAAACGGAGTAGAAGTAGTAATAGTAGTAAACAACTGTGAAGTGTTGTAACGAGAGCTGATGTAAACAGGTGTAATCAGAACGCTGTAGTGTATGTGATGTAATTCTGCTGCTACAAAGTGTATTTCTACAGAAATAAAGAACATTTGGATTATCTGCAACATGGACTTTTAATTCTACGAACCCACAAAGTCACAATATATTTACATTATTAAAAATTTGGGCTTCAATGTTCGACATCACTATGACATCAGGCACTTATAAGAGTAATCGAATCTCAATTTGACTACATTTATAAGATAAATTACTTTTTAAATTGTTGATACACAATCCACGAGTAACCTGTAATCAGGATACAATAAAATTACAGTTTTACCACTTAAACCATCTATATACCCCAAATGGAGCTCAAGCAGATGCTTTACTTAAATACTAAGTTTAGCATTTAACCCAATTTTACTTTTTGAGTAGTGCTGATCATAGGCACGCACAGACACGTTTTTCCCCTTTATTATTTTCTTTATTTTTGATTACGAAGTCTAAAAACGAATTGAATTTTTGGTTGGAAGCAAAATGCATATTTAACTTTAAAACTTGTGCTTCTCATTTATTTTTTACACTTTTGCCCCCAAAAATATTTATCATACAACTTATGTTTTGTTCATTTCAAACCTGAGTACATTGTATGAATGTGCTGAAACAAATAAGGAGCCTTTCTTGATATAAAGTATAGATTTAGATTGAAGTTTTGGTAAATTCATATAAGATTATTTTTCAACTAAAAATTAAAATTGCTGAACGGGAAATTTTGTGTTTTAAGACATTTCACCTTTAATTATATTAAACTTTATTTGAAGTCAAAATTTGTGTTCCATTTCTATCATGCATTTCATTTTTTATTCCACTTTCCCTTTTGAACAATATTTTCTTGAAAGGCTAGTACAATGACTGTCAAAAATAGTTTTCTACACCATATAGTTGGGAAAAAATCTAAAGCTACATTGCTAGCTTCAGTTATCACAAAAATTTTAATGTTGGCATTTTTCTGCATATTCTACATGTGAATAGGAAAACAGGATATTACAATAAATACAAGTATTGTAATATTCTAAAAGGATTCTAAGTTAAAAACTTTTAAAATAATTAAACCAATAGATAGGAATATCTAGACATTCGATTAAACATGCTTAGTGCATTAATATGAATCAACTTTGTATAATATCTTCCATAAAGCAGAATAATGAGGGAATAATGGATCGCTGGGCAGTTAAGGATTGAAAATATAAATTATTTAGCTTCATTTTGATGTTAAAAGCCAATATAAATATACTAGTTAATAACTTAGGTGTTCATATAGTTCTAAATAAAGTCTGCAGTAGGCACTACATGATTAAGTTAACAATATTCTTTACGTTTCCATGAACAATAAGAATTCCGGCAACGCTTGAACCCTTTTCCCAAATAATAATGGTCCTAATACGCTGGTTGATTAGATGATGGTTGTATAAGTACAACGTAGCACCGAGTACGCGAAATTGTGCACAACAGCTTCAAAGTAAAAGACTTCGTGTGTTACATTCATAGAGCTTTCCTTACCCTTGTACAAATTATTCTTATATACGCTTATCCCTCTACTTCATATTAATTGATATAAACATTTGCAGCAGGTTTTAAGAGATAATTCTATATTTTAAAGGTGGTCACTATGTGATGGTTTTGAAATTGCATTTTCCTTGCATAGCTATTAAATGAATAGAGTATTGAGAAAATATTAAGTATTAGAAAATTGAAATAAAAAAGGAATATTTCGGAAAATTTTCACAATAAACGTATTTTACATTCAAAAGGCCCTGCATTTTCTGTATAGTAAGACTTTCTCCATTTTTTACAATTACTAGTTAAGCACAGTTATCTCGGATAAAAAGGATTTTTAAAGGCATACACGGAAAATTTAAGATATACATTTTCTTTACACTGGAGCTGTGTTAAATAATGATATTAACCAAAGTCATAGCTACGAGAGCTGTTCAACAATGATCACATTTTTTTTTTTTTTTTTTTTTTTTTTTTTTTTTTTTTTTTTTTTACAACCTACCTTTACTCATCCTCAAAATCGCTTCCACAGCCTTCACAACTGCTTCTGATGATGGATAATGCCTCCTACGAAAGCGTTTCTTCAAGTTAAGGAATAGAAAACAGTCACGGGGCTAAATCCGGACTAAAGGTAGGGTAAGGGATGCACTTCACGTTGCTTTTTGCTAGATATTCAGCAACAGCATTGGCAATATGCGGCCGCACATTATCGTGGTGCAGCATACAGCCTGCTTCACGGAAATGTGGTCTTTTGCGACTTGTAATGTTTTCAGGAGATCCCTGTAGTTTTGTCCAGTCACTGATGTGTGTGCAAGTACAACATGCCGATAAATCATTCCATGAATGAGATGACCATAAGTTTCCCAGCAGAATCAACCACTTTTGCTTTTTGGGGGGTTGGTGAAGGATAGTTCCACAATGAGCTTTGCTGTTTGAGCTCAGGATCAAAACGATGTAGCCAAGTTTCATCAGCAGTGATTACGTTTGAAAGAAACTCCGGATCTACATCTAACATCAACTTTAACTGCATGCAGACCTGCATGCGAATGTCCTTTTGTTTGGGAATCAACTGTCTTGGAACCCATCGCGCACAAACACGTCTCATGTGTAATGTTTCTATCACCAATGTGTGAGTGGCACCCGATGAAATGTTTAGTATTTCAGAAAGTGATCTTAAGGTAATTCGTCGATCCTGTCTCACAATGGCAGCAGCAGTATTGATGTATTCTTCCGAAAGCGTAGTAACTTAATCCACCTTCCTTTGAAATTGATATTCTCCCCACTTTAAACACTTTAAACCACCTTCGAGATTTGCTGTAGGGAAGTACAGACTCTCCATTGGCCTCCTGTAACATTGTATAGACCTCAACTAAGGATTTGTTTAGACGAAAGCAGAATTTCAAAGACACGTATTGTTCCTCACGTGTTACCTCGATTGCAGCGGTAGGCGATACTGAATATGTCTGAACTTGCCTGGTTCTCACAGGCGGGAACCAGGAGTACTAACAATGAAACTACTGCGTCGTGTTTTTTTTCACATTAAGCTTACAGAATATAATAAGATTGAATTTTAGTGCGAAAAAGTATGACCGTAAACAAATTATGTTCATTCTTTATTGAACAGACCTCGTATTATTGAAATAATATTTTCTAAAATATAGAGTATAGCCTTCAAAATCATCCGCGTCACATTCTTGGAAGATTCTGCACTAAATGTAAAGTTTTCCATTTGACGTACTTTTGTATTTTGAGTTATGCTGTTTACACAACATTTTTTTTTTTTTAATGATGTCTTTGGATTCAGGAGTCTTAAACTTGTATTTCTACTGTAACCTTTGGGTGAAATACAATATTTTCCCTATTTTACTCTAGTTACGTGGCAGAGAATGCAATTAGCACAACTGTACTTGTTTCTGACTAATTAGAAGTCTTCATGCATTTTATAATCTAAATTAAGAATGGTTTCACTCAGAGAAAATAGTACAAATAAAAGTGACTCGAAGAGAATAATGAAAAGTGTCTTGACTTATACCTACCTCAGAAGATGTTCTTTGCTCTCTGACAAGCGCTGCTGCCACATGGTCATAAAGTATTTTAACTTATATCTACCACTAAAGTATTGACGTATAGCACAGGTTAAAACATTTATAAAGGCTTCACCTCTCAATAGCCTTATTCACTATACACATCCAGTTTCACATACATGTGAACACATTGGTTTAGTCTTAAGCAGTGGAAATCTCTTTAGGCTTGTTCTTAATTTCTATGTTTTATATAAATACCTATATATCACGAAAGGAAGTATTACGTTGAAAACAAAAGTTGGATTTAAATGAAAATACATGTTTCCTTTCGAGAAAGGTAGATATGTATCAACGTGGTTGTGAGCAGCATAATTTAGAAAACATGTCGGTTAAACACTAAACTTAATTTTTAACTTAAGTTACTTACAAGGATGTGAAACAAAAATTTTCAAGATAATCCAAGATACATTTTACATGTAATATTATTCAAAATTTTATATTCTCTTAAAAATGATTAACGATTTTGATTAAAATAACATAAGTTTAAGTTATATTCATGATACATGGAGTGCTATATTGAATTTACTGTGTACGTCCCTAGAAGTCTGCTTCATTCTGGATAACTTTTGTATACCCGTAAATTATAAGAGATGCACAAAATATTATTGCAGCAAAAAAGTGGAGTTTTGCACTTCTAAGGCTTTCTTTCAATTTATCTTAATTTTCCAATATTCCTACTTCTCTTAATTGGTAAGTCGATATACAGTTTTCAACATTTGGGTACACAAAGAGAACTAATTTCAAATCGATCACATAGAGCCCAGCTTAAGATCTGATTGTGTTTTAAAACTTATTGTATTTTCCTACCCCTCCCTCTGCACCTATAAGTAAATCTTCAAATCCTGGAGATGTTTGTCTCATTTAACATAAAGTGGAGGAATTGATGTTTGGTATAGGTGTTTGGTTAAAGAAGAAGGGGAAATTATGAAATTATGCATGAGACAGCAAAAAAGATTAGAGAACTAAAATAGTTGGTGGGCAGAGATAGGAGGAATTATGGAAAAAAATAGGAATGGGAGATATATAAGTGGAGAAAAGGAATACATGCGATGTGAGTAAATTACTGAACTGCAGAATGGAAGATATCGAAAGACAGGAAATCTGGGGAAGTCTAGAAAATATGAAATCATTAGAACTTTACAAGCAAATAAAAGAAATTGGGGACGAGAAGCATACGTAGATTACTGCAATAGGCAAGAGAGAGAAGGGTTAGTATGGATGAAAACAGGAATAATACTTCTAAGAGGGATAAGTGGTAGGGAAAAGGGAATTTGTGAATTGTGTGGAGGAAAAGAAAGCATAGAACACTATGTAGCAGAATGCGATGAGGTTGCAATATTGAGAAAAAGGTTTGCGAAGAAAAATGGGAGAAAGTAGAGAAGAGGATAGTAGCTATAAAAAAAGGGCAGGGAGGAAAAGAATGTAAGAAGTATTGATGAGTTATTGCAAAAAGTAAAAGAAAAATGGGCCATAAATGTAAAAAATGTAAGAAATGAAGATGAGGGTAAAGAAAGGAACTAATTAAGTAATCAAGGAAGTATGGAGGTTAAGAGCTACCTGGCAGAGCAAACGACCTGGGTGTCATGCAAGCCAAGGCAGCAACAAGGTAACGACAAGAGAAATGTAGCCAAAAGTTGTAAATTGTAAAATTTTGGAATATTCACAATAAATATATCATATCATACCATGTTTATATGAATAGATAGTACAAAAGCAGAGCAAAATAATTTGAGTGCATCGTGTCTGATTTTTGTTTCAGAAAATGCAATGAGAAGAGCATATTGCGATGCAGTCCTATTAAGTGCAAAAAGTGTAAAAGCGGAAAGAGGTCGTTTCATGTGGCTTTCAACACTTACGTGTATATATCTTGGTCAAAAAATTATATACAAATATACAAAATATACAAAATGTGTCTTTACAGAGAGGTCTGTGAGGGTGTGTGTGAGTATGCATCTTCACCTATTTATAATATCTGGAACAAAACAAAGGTATTTGGTATATTAAATTCAGAACCTTGCATGAAGGTGGCACGACGATTTTCAAGCGAATGAAATATAAAAGGGCAGAAAAATAAAAAGGAAGGAGAACAGAACGCACGAAAGAAAGGAAATAATCCCCCCTTTTAGTTTTCTCAAATATATAATCGATGTTGTTTAAATGGGAATAACTCTGAAGTTCTGCTTCATTATTTTTGTATAGCTGGTGGACTGTAAGAGAAGACAGTATCCTACTACCAAAATAAATATGTGTAGCTATCAAAGCACTCAACTTATTTAGAATACTTTTTCTCAGATATTCCTTGTTACTGGTTTGAGTTTTCCTATACTTAAACTTGTCTCCAATCCGTAGTCATTTTTATACATGCATGGAGATATCTGGTAATTTATGGAAAATAGTAGATAACTCAAAATCACCACGTAGCGACCGGCTCTCAAAGATGTGCCTTTTTGTGCCTGGTCTACTGTATTTTCCTATTCCAAAAAAAACTACAAGTGTATCTTCACTAACAAATTGGATGTAAAACAAACTTTCTTAAGAGTCTTGTACAGAAGTTATACAAAAACAATGGGTAGATAGAGTCATATAAATTTATCATTAATATATTTACCATCAGTTGCTGGAACGTTTGCACCTAATCGGTTAACAATTTCGTGCAACAACAAAAATGAAAAAAAGAAATTGTACCTTTTGTTAAGTAAATCGACACAGCATGTTGTAGATTTTGAAGACATATTCATACAGCTTCTGTTATGCATGCATTAGGCTACTGTGAAAAATAAGTTTTCTCTTAATCTATATTACTATAGGAATTTAAAAGTTAACGTCAACTGAAAGACGAATAGTAGGAAAGGAAATGTCAGTTTCTTTCATAATTTTCGAGGCAAGCTTTCTGTAACCTCTTTAAGTGGCTATCTAACACACAGTTGGGAATTAATCAAAATTTGGGATGTCAGATTCTGCTTCATAACTTCTCTTCTGATCTTGACGCGTGTAGTTTAGGCTACAAAATTTAATCCGAGAATTAAATTCACTGGCGCATTCAAGTTTTCTAGAACTGTAAATTGTGACAAATCTGAAATGGCGTGTCTCTACTGGTTTGCCAATCGAGTTAGTACTGCCTGTTTTCAGTCACTTGTTTGAAACTTTTCACGAGCTCCTGGATTATCCAAGGAATAGTGATACATATATGTTAGTGCATGTGCTATTTCAATCCCTGCTCATATCTTAGGCACTATTTTGAATATGTATATCAAACGTTAATGCTAATTCTGACTGCAACAACCTCCCTTATTGCTTTAATTCCCCAACGAGTCGAAACAATACCTATTACTGGCTGGCCCCGTAGCTCAGACGCTAAACTAGCTGCCTGCCGTGATAATTCCAAGAATATAATAATTCCTCAAGATAATTCCTCATCTTCCCCAGAGTTTTGAAGCATGAATGAGAGTGCGAATGTGTGCGTGATCTAATGATTAAAACCCAACGAATACGAGTTAACACAATCGATATATTCCCAAGGAGAACGGGTGCCGATATAACCAGTGCAGTTAAATGCGGGGTATAAATGGAACAAAAAATACCTATTACTCCCCTACAGTTATCATAAATGAGTATTTTTCAGACGCTGCTTAAGATGTAACAATGTTTTTACATACAAAAGTAATATGATGCAAGGCTAATTCCAGAAATCTTGTATTTAGAAAGTTGAAACATTTCTCAAGTTTCACTGTCACTTCACAAAAGTCTCAATCTCGTATTTTAACTTTCCCTGTTTGTTCGTACTGTCATATCGCTATTGATGCAACTGAGGCAGCCTCTTCTTCCCTCCGCTTTATTTGCTGAGGAGTCAAACATCTCAAATCTTTCACAGTTATCACTCAGTGTAAAGTCCGTCTGGTGAACGCAAGCGCAGTTGGCCCCTCAATAGAAACTACCCTCCCGACCACTAATGACCGTCATAAATCTATCGCCACACTTCACAAATGGAACAATGTCGTTGAGGACCAATGGCAACCCTGATTTTCTCGAAGTGACAGTCGCATGTCTACTCCACGTGGAGTCTCAGTTGCCAAAGTTCCAACTTCCAGTTGATCTGTTTCATTACGTGCAGAAATTCGTTGCGTGTCACTATGTGGAGACTGTGGGAGGGAAATGCAGTGGTAAATGCAAATGAAGTAGTAGATTACTTTCAGTCAAGTGAAAAATAATCAAAGTGATGACAATAGTGTGAATAAGTGGGCCGAGTTATATTACTGGAAGAGCCTCAAAAACAAAGTTATAATGGGAACTGTTTCTAAGCAAATTCAAGCTCTTGTTTTGAACACGTATAAATATGTGCTGACAAATAATCTTAGTAAGGGGTCGTGCAATGAACCTGATGATAAATTCTGGGTATTCACAGAAATACAGTAAGAACTATTGTGACGAAAGGAATACCAAAGACGCCGATCAAGTGTGAAAACAAAAGGAAACGTTTCTCTATAGTAGATAATTTCACATGCGTTTTAATTCGTCGAGAAATTTATAGATTCTATGCAAAAGGGAGAGCGCCCACCTTAGATGAATTGGTTGCACATTTGCAAGAAATTTGTGATTTGTGCGGTCTCCTAAAGGAGCTGGGTTTCAAATACCGCACTTTGAATAAGATAAGAGTTATTATGGAATCCAGTAGAATTGTAGCTTGGCTATATATATAAACTAAGGAAGTTTCGCAGTACGATATATAGATATATATATATATATATATATATATATATATATATATATGTCGTCAAAGCTAAGGAAGTTTTGCAGTAATGGACATAAGATAATTTATTTGTACGAAACCTCGTAAGATACCCATGACGTATCGAGAAAGGTGGCAACCTTGCAGAAGGGACTGTGAGAAGGAAGGTCTGTGTTGTAAAATGATTATAAGGGTTCGTCAAAGGCAGCGGCCGACGTGCACATGAGTTAACTAAACAGACTGTACGTCACATTCGCCGCTCTCAATACGAAACACATTCGCCACTCACTTCTTTAGTCTCTGATTCGCGAGCACGCTCGCGTATATAGCTGCTGGAAATTTCCACAGAGTAGCCTAGAATGTTCTAGAGTCAGAAAAAGAAGGTTCCAGAAGATTTTAGTTATCTGTCAATGCGATTCTCGTATTTACGATGTGCGAGAGTGCTCCTTTGTTTACATATACATAAATGTAAACAGCTTCTTTCGTTTTTTATCTTGCACTGTGTTCTGTATTCTGCAGTTATTGATATGAAACTGTAACCGAACGGTTATATGGCATTACTTATTTCTTCGAGGCTGCTATAAGGAGTCAATACACACTTTGTCCACTAACCAACACTTCATTTCTGCTGTCAAAAGGTCAACACTATGTGCTCTTATAGAATTCCATTTATGCTCACAAGCCCTAGGAGTAATCAGCGTTAACCGAGCGGGGTGACCCAGGCAGTTTCGTCTATGGCTCATATTCTGGAGATACGGGTTCGATTCCCGTGTCCGACCTACCTGGACCAACGGGTTTTCTGCGGGGATTTTCCAGATCGCGAATGCTGAGTAGGTTAACTACATCTCCCGAATTTCTTGTCCCTCCATTTCATCTTCATTATCATTTCACATCATCTCACCTGGTGGTCTCTTTCAGGTTAGAAGAGGTGACGGGTGTCTCGGCACTATATGGCAGGATGATATGCTTCTGGTAAACACTTTTTCCTTCAGTAGGACGGTTTCCGGTGTCCAAGCTGACCTGGTGGGCCGTTTCCGGACCACGGCGGGGTGGTTGTGCTGGCCTTCTGGGAGAATTTCCAGTTGGTAGTTGGTCCCTGTGTGGACCCTGTACTCTGCACTGTTGTGACTCTTAGATTGGCCACCCTTTATTTGCTCTTGCCTCGTCCTTATTCCCAGGGATGCCGCACTTGGGGCTTAGGTGCCGAATCTCCTTAGTAGTAATCCCAGCCCAAATCAGCGTTGTAGTTAGCGTTCAGTTTTCGTTAATGTCAGAGGCTCTAATTCCATTAGTCCTGGACCCGTAGGACCAAGGACCCGGATCTCCTTCGACCAGGGAGTTACCGAGCTGTCCCCAAAGGGCGCCCGGCGCCTCCGTGGGGCTTTCCATAGGGCAAGACCTAGAGACTAACAAGTCCCCTCTCCATCTGGTCCTATGGACTCAAGACGGGGTGGAAGTGGATACTCCACTTACGCGCGCCAACTCCAAAATGGGAAGGCTACCGATATGACCTCGGTGGTGCCACCTGGTTTTCTAGCACACCTACTAGCTATGCAGGCTAGTACTCGGGAATATTAATGGCTTCCCTCAACCCCGTCAGGAGACGTACCCGATCTCCCACAGGTATCGGGAACCGCTGCCCCCTCTAGTCCAACCCAATCTGACAAACTCCCTATCAGGGACGGGCTCGAATGTTCGGCCCGAAGTTCCTCTAGTAACGTCAGAGGTACCACGAGTGCTAGGCGTCCACAGCGCCCGCACCACGGCAGCTAAAGGAGACGGATTCCCTCACCTACGGGGAACAAACATTAACGGAAACAATTACTTGCTGAAATAATATATTTTTAAAATTGGCTCATTGAAACGGGTCATATCGTAATCGCCTATGTAACTTCTTTAGCTTACAGATTCACTTACCCTATTGACAATGAAGCTGCTTTGTAAACCGCACTTGGTAGTAACTCGGATACATTCTATTTTTCATTCATTCACTACTTTCTCCAAAGAGAATAGGACGGACAACCTGCAAGTTTCCCTAAAAGGACATCATTACATATTCATCATATGCAGCAAAGGTACAAAAGCATTGATCCGTGATGAGGACTGATCTCTCTTTGCGGAAGCTCAGGAGTAGCAGCGACAGGATGCAGATTGTCGCCGTCTCCCACGATCTCTCCTCGAGGTCGAGCGTGACAGACTGGAAGGACGTGACACTGGTCTTCCATAACGAACCGATTCCTCTTGAGTGGCAGCAGGTGCCTTTTACAGCTTGCTCTTAACGGATGACAGAACTACGACTCAACATGTGCCTTCTCCCTCCACGGTATGCTCTGCAGAATGCCAATGTGACGGTATTAAACACTTTCATCTGTGTATAAGTGTAACTGCTATGTACAAATATGTAAAGAAGGAACGCTAAGTACTAGGGATGTGCAGGAAATAACGTAATGATTACATTATAAGACTACTTTGATGTAATATTGGAAAGTAAGGAA
Source organism: Mantis religiosa (assembly GCA_030765055.1). Lineage (NCBI taxonomy): Eukaryota > Metazoa > Arthropoda > Insecta > Mantodea > Mantidae > Mantis > Mantis religiosa. The sequence goes on along the minus strand of CM060947.1, from coordinate 73,138,641 downwards.
TACAGTAAGGACTAGTTATTTAGGCAACTGAAGTAACGAGACTGCTAGGGAGCCTGGGTGATATGTACTGCAGTGCATTGCTGTTCTATTCATTCATTTACTCACTCACTCATTCATTCATCCATTCATTCATTCATTCATTCATTCATTCATTCACGTACTGTTAGTGCAGTTACACAATATTAACAGCGACGACAATTACTTAAAACTACTCACAAAAGTAAAGTATTCATTTACATTATAAAGATACGTTTCATTATTGCTTTGAATTGAACAAACCAATTCTTTAAACATGTTGTTAGAACATTATAACACTTTAAGCAATAAGATTGAACTTTTTTGGACCGTACATAATAATAAAAATAATTTTTGGCATAATAACATTTCTAGACCGTACGAGACCGCTTCTTCACTTATCGGGAACTAGTTATCCTACGTTGCTATGCAGCATCATCTCCTGGACAAGAGATTATGAGTAGCATAGTCTATCTCATATGTGTCATCTGTCGAAGAAGCTACCAGATTATTTGCTACATATGCCTCTTTAACCAACAAATAACCTAGGCTAGGTTTGAACCTCGAACTTAGCCTACTGATTCCAAGGTCATGATTTCGATCCCGTTTTAGACCAATGACTTTTATGTATTTTTAAAGACCACAGCCTTATGTCAATAGATTTACTATCGGTTCTCAGTCGGCTCTCGTAGCCGTGGTCGTTAGAGCATATGTTGCGGGTTCGAATCCCGCCTTGGGCATGGGTGTCTATGTGTACTGTGTATACGTGTAAAAAAGGAAGATATGCAGAGAGGGAAATAAAAAAGAAATGAGGAGAGAGAGCTAAGCGAAGAGGACGGTGGAGGGCAGGGGGAGAAGAGGAGAGAGTGGTGGAGGAAGAAAGCATACCGGTTACACGAGAAGAATGGCAAACTTAAGCCCACAATTTTTGCTTATGTACTGCAACATAACACGATGAGGTTAAATTGAACTTGGCACGTGATGATCTATTATTTAGCTCTTACTCCCGCTAATGTAACATATGTAATTGTCACAATTCTGACCTCCCTCTTTTATAAACAGGTGCCGCGGAGGGAAACAAGAAAAATTCAAGTAAGTTACACCTACATAACTTCGATTATCAGTTATATTAATCATTATTTTTTAATAATTAAGTTTCCAATTTAACTGAGATGAGAGCTTTGCAGAAACATTAATGTATTTGACTCAGGAGTTTAGCTATGATCTTGGGTTGACAAGTGAACCTGAGATAGCGTTCCATTGTTTATTCCTCTCACTCTAATGCTTGCATCCTTCTTCGAAAGTAGCTTATCCTTTCCTTACCTTTCAGGGACAATAAATATTATGCGAAGTAGCATCAGTAATACATTATAATGCCGCATCAAACAAAACAATTCCACGCATATCTTCAATAAATAAATCTGTTGAACTTTTACCCGTCAAACAATATAATAATGACCATACAAGGAACCAAGCGATATGATATTGTCACTGCTTACAGTTGAACTGCATTGCAGATAATAAATTGTAACTGCCAATGTTGCTCTATTTGCATGAAACCAAGAATTTCAACACCTGACAGCGTGTTACCATCTAAGAGAAGGGTACACAGCTTGTTATAGGTATAATGCCAACAATTTGGTTCCCTGTCATGAAATGTGCCGGGTTCGATCTCAACATTAGGTATTTCAGATTTTAAGTCTTGGATATAGGACCGGTGTCCACTCAGCATCGTGAGGAAATTGAAGAGCTACGATAGGTAGCGACCCTAGTTTAGAAAGCTAACTCTCCGGCTGGGGATGCATTTTTTTTCTGTAATTTACGTCCTCCAACGTTAAGTCATATCGGACGATGAATGGGATGGGTGAAATGATGCTCAAATGAGCCCGGAGTCCATAGGGCTTAGAATTACCCGCCTTTCAGGATAAGGGAAAACCCTGGACAAACCTTATCCAGATAAGACACCCTGACCGAGATTCGAATTCGGAACCTCTTGAACGTGAGGCAGACATGCTACCACCAGGCTACCGAGGCGGGCCAGGGGATGCACGATGCTGGCCACATCTCCTGCCCGTAACGGTTGGATGACGCCCACCCTGCCTTACGCAGGTTGGCCGGCTCCGGCCCGCTCGCGGGCTGTTAACGCTATGGGTTACTTTTCTTTATAAAGCTACAGCTAAAGTGAAATGTTTAAAAACTGGACGCTCTATTTTCTTCTTAAAATTCAAGAAATAATTATAACCCGACTGGACTTCTTTTGAAGAAAAATAAAATATTCTGTTCACTTTAAGTACTAGCAGTCAAATTAACGGAGACAAAGTTCTGATGTTTAATATCTACACGGGAATAAACAATATGGCCGTTTAGTGATATGAAGTACCCAATTTATTTTGTTTGTAAGGGAAGGTGTTTATTTTTTAATTTTTTTTTTTTTTTTTTTTTTTTTTTTTTTTAATGTTACGTCCTCCAACGTTGTCATATTGGACGATGAATGGAATGGATGAAATGATGCTCAAACGTGTCCAGGGTCCATGGAGCTTAGAGCTACCCGAGCTTCGTCTTTCAGGATAAGGGAAACCCCGGAAAAACCTTATCCAGGTAACTCACCCTGACCGAGATTCAAACTCGGGACCTCTTGAACGTGAGGCAGACATGCTACCATCTACGCTACCGATGTGTTTCAAACATAAAATGCATCTCTCTCTCATTTTATTTTTACTTTAATAGTACCCATTACATTGCTATATAATTACACACAAATATGTAAATAAGAAGGAAGGAAATTTGTTAGTACATCTAACAGATTTTATACCTTTTATTTTGAGCCTGAAAACGAGATGTGGTGTCGATATTTCTATAAATGTAAAATTCATTTAGCAGTAGAATCTCTTAAAATAATTCCTGAACTGTGTGTTAACCATCATATACTTTTTCTATCAGGATTACACTCGTGAAGCTATTTGCTTTTATGATTCCTAACCTCCTGTTTTAACTTCAACGGATTAATATTGATAAGAGCTGGAGTCGTATGTATAAAAGCCCATGCAAACACACTGTAGCCATATGAAACATTTGAAAACGTACCGAGGTCAATGACCGCTGGTTTCGAAGTTCTGCGTAATTCTGTGCACTGTTTTATTGCTATGATTATTGTGTCGCAAATACAAGTTTTTTTGTACAACTGCACCAGCGTTTTCAATAATTTGTTATGCTATCCAACTGACAAATGAAGACTTCAACAAACACTTTGAGACTTTAATTTAAAAAAGAACACAGATTCAAAGCTGTCATTTAACGCAATTTATTTTGCTACTCCGAAAATTCTTAGCTAAGTTGTAAAAAATTTTATTGGTCATAAAAAAGGAGTCCTTAAGCAGTATTCTGAAGAAAACGAACAATGAGATTAGATGCGAAAAAATCCGAGTCAGCCAAAAAACTTTACTGTAGTAAAAGTTTTCTTTTCATGCGTAAATATGACGAAATATTTGCCACATAGTGAAAAATAATGATTTTCCTTCTTCTAATTACCTGTTTGTGCATTTCTAATATCTTTCTCCTTTCTCCGATGTGTAAACGCGTGCGGCTAATAAAATAAGTCTTTACAAAATACTTATATAAATACATACAGCCTATATACATACGTCCTATATATTTTCTTCGAGAAAATTATATGTTTACATAACAAGTATGTAATTTTTAGAATGTGGCATGAGATATATTGATCATAAGTTTGGCACAAACTTTTACATAAGCTTTATGTTTCATGTTATTTTGTACATTTATGTGTATAAAGGTAAATGTTTTTAATAAATTAGGTAGATTTGTCATAAGTTAGATCTATTTTGGCCCTGGTTAGAAAGATAGTGTTTCATTTCAGGATCAAGGAACGGGCTTCATCAGAAAGTCAAAATGGGTAGACCATGCTTTCACCCCATTAAAGCCTAACTTGCTTTGAGATAAGGAGTGAATAAAATAAAAAGGCAATTATAACTCCTGAACTTCTAATTAGAAAGAAAACTACTTAAACCGATTTAAAAAGGAATATTAATATAAATTATTTCATTTTGGAACAAAACCTCGTGATACATTTGATAGTAAATATTTTCCAACCTTTTATATCATGCAAATCTTTTTAATTTCATAAGCTTTATAAATAAGTTTTATTAGTTTTAAAAATACCTGAAATTTATTCTTCTCGGGTTTCTTTTACACTATCTGAAATTTCCTTATTAGCAGTTTAAATGTGAAGTACTCTAATTATTTTACTAATTCCTTGATTAGAAATATATTAAAACATTGAAGCTGCTAAGCAAATATTTATTTTCAAAACGCTTAATAATTACTTTTCCACTCAAAGTGTTTCAGTAGATATATTAAAAACTACAATTTTGTTACTATTCTTCGCCTAACTCCTTTTTAATTAATTACGGGCACAGCATACAGAATACACTTAACTGTTTCAGTGGGTTTTGAGAAAAATCTGAAAATATTAAAAGTAGAGAGAAGTCTAATTCATTTGTCCTTACGTTTCAACTAGTAATTTAACTTTAGATTTGAATTAAGAAAAGCCTTTACCTTTACATGAAGCAAACTCGTTAATCCTTTTCTTAATAGATAGTAGAAATAACGAAAACCACAAAAATGTTTACCATTTTCACTCCGCGCACTGTCATACACGCACGAATCTAAAATGTCACTGGTTATGTGATGTGCATTCGAAAGGAGAAAAAGAAGGAGAAGCAGTTACTCGTCTGTTTTCCTGCAGCCGATTGTGTTTTGGTTTTGTTTACCAAACAGATGGCACTGTTATATTAGACACAGCGTTACCACTTACGTTTCATTTTGACATTCTAAATTCCACAACAGCTTTGCCAAATTTCTATATTAGCGTATATGTATTAGATTTTAAATCATATATTTCCAGCAAACTCTTTATATAAAATCATTCGGTTGGGTGCAATAGCGGGTAAGATAACGTAAAGTTGGTTAATATACCAAATGACAAAACCTTTATTCTTCTTTGTTATGTTACATAATTATTAAGACATTAAGCGATTTTATTGTTATAAATTTTACTGACTAGGATATAGAAAATCGCATATAAGTAGACGAAAGAACATATTTTTACTTCTGTCACGAACATACCAGGTGGAAATAGTATTCCATTCTGCCCAAGAATTAGATATCTGTCTTTACCTCAAATACATGTTAACGACCCAAATGCGTTAAAATTGGTTGAAAAATATGTAGGTGTGTGCCTATGAACGGCATAAGTCTAAAATGAAATCTCAGAGAAATACCCAACTTGGTATTTTACTTCACTGACATCCAAAGATGTGAGATGAAGATTTTGAATAAAATTTCCACTCCAACTATCCTTTATATAGAATATGCTTCCAAATTATTCTTTTTAATATCAAAAGCTAGAGAATTTGATAAAAAATCAAACCCTTAGCTTTTCTCGAGAATAAAATAAAGATTATTACTTGCGCATACTGCTAACACGTGTCTTAAATTTGCGATTACCCATAAATTTCTCAAGGAAATACACCTTTACGACAGGTTATATATATCACCAAGGCTATTCAGCTTCCTATGTTCATGTTTCATGCCAAATTGTTCACTTAACAATACTGCTACGGCGACAGCGAATACCTACCGTAACGGAATTAAGTGTGAAATACCCCATCCTACCATTTTTGTCGTTTGCAGTCAAGATAAATAAAAAGAACACTCAAGGACAGTCCACGACATCATCAGCCGGAAAAGGCCTCTTTGTTGCACCGCTCTGGTGTTCCAGACCTTTCGATTTCGACAGATCTAGAATATTTCTCTTGTATAATATTCCATTCCTACAATTCGAGAAATTTCTGTTTCCCGAGTACTTCTGTGATGGGTAGCGAGCGCAAAAGCCTGTCAATGTGCGATAATAGTTGTGAGTTGACCGTCGAGTTGGAGTTGTGAATGAGACGACCAGGAAGAGGAGTGTACAGGTAAGCATTCGTGAAGCATTCTGTGTGTGTCGAAAGGCTATGAGCAGCAGCATTTGTTTCTCCCACAAAGGCATAAAAGAACATTAGCATGACATGCTTACTCTGCCTATTGTAAAAAGTGAAAGGCCTTGTAATTTATCCTTGTGATAAATAATGGGACTTTGGTGCAACTTCTTGTTGTCCTTTGTCATAATACGAATAATTATGTATAAAAAAATTGCAAGTGTTTAGTTATTTATTTAGGGTGTTATATTATACTTTTCTAAAAAAATTGCCTTAGTTGTGCTTTTGAAATCTACAGTCTATATATATATATATATAACATATTATTGCATAATTATTATGAATTCATTTATTTTCTTAAGAGCTAGTCCACAGTCAATGAGGTTTCATCGTTCTCCCAAACTGGAAAATATGTTTGAATAGGATATAACAAGAATAATGAGAACATCACTGTTTCTGAGTTTTTGTTTTCTAAAGCAGTAAATATGTCATTAGGTGACATTTGTGATGTTTCATTCTTTAGGAGTATGGGTTTACAATATTTTTGGACGAAACAACGGCATTGAACAAATTGCACCAAAGTGTTCATCTTGTTTTCGTGGAGTATTCTAAATTTAGTATATACCAAATCTTTCTTTATAAACACCTTTTTTTTTTTTTTTTTTTTTTTTTTTTTGTAATTTACGTCCTCCAAAATTAAGTTATATCGGACGGTGAATGAATTGGGTGAAATGATGGTCAAATGAATCCAGGGTCCGTGGAGCTTAGAGTTATCCGACATTCATCTTGAAGAATAAGGGAAAACCCCGGGAAAAACTTACCCAGGTAACTCACCCTGACTGAGATTCGAACTAGGGACCTTTTGAACGTGAGGCAGACATGCTACATCTACGCTACCGTGGCGGGCATTTATAAACACATGGAAACTTCTATGGTTTAATATACAAGACCTGATGTTCAAGTGTAACCACGTTTATTCAGTCAGAGGATCTTATGAAGACATCGAGGATTCCTCTTAAATATAAAAGAGCAATACAAGAGCGACCTCGTGGTAAACATAGAACAAAGGAGCGGCAACTTTAGATGTTGGAAGGCGAAATGACGGTGTAAAAGCAGCATCTGGGAATGTCAATCGAAAGTAGCAGGTAACAGAACAAAGGTGGAGTCCCTTTCCCACTGGCTGTCAAGCGAGCTGTGAAATGAAGGCGTGCTAAATCGGGGACCTGACTTTGTCTCCTGGACCACCGTCCTACTTGTCACATGGCTGTAACCATAACGCTCAGCTTCAAGTCATGCTTAAATCAAGTATTCAGTTTGCTCGGGAAGAGGGGTGTGGACACTGCACGCTCTGATGGCACAACTACAGGATGTTGTCGACCATGTTTCAAACTCAGTTTACAAACGTATTTAGGGTTTATAGACTTTAATAATAATACTAAATATTTCGGAAATATTAGTAAATAAAGAATGATCAGAGTGCCACTGAAATGTCTCATAAACACCATACCTGATAATTGGTTCAGCATCTTCCGAAAATAAGACAGGAATATTTTCAAGAAAACTCGTAATTTCAAAGTATCTTCACTTGGAAGAGCTGTTAGATATTCTCATAATGGTTATAATTAGTTTATTACACATGTATCTTGAGTTTTCTAGAAAAAGCTTGTGAATTCTGCAAAATTTTGAGTTACAAATAAATCGCAACAGTATACAAAAACCCCCCTAAACAAGAAATAGAGACTATTATTGAAATTTTTTCAATACAAAGTCTCATTGCCAAGATATACATTGATTTTTGTTTCATTTTTCCAATTCTTTGACTTCCTTTAACAGTGTTGGTGCCACTCGATTGTTTCTTGCGACAACATGTAAGGAGTTTGAAATTTCAAGAGCAGTACAGAGTGGCTAACTATTAAATTGTGGACTGTTGATTCGATGCCTTCTATCTCCAATTGTACCTTCAACAAAACATGTAACGAAACAAGTCGAAAAGGTTTATCTGTATTAATATTAAGTAGAGGGGATAGCAAGATTTCCTTAAAAAATCGTGGAATCTATATTAAATTAAAGTCGCAGGTTGATTCGTGTGAATTTAACAAGTCAGATAATATAGACACTATATTAAGAAATGGTGAAGAAAAAGTGCTGATATTTTGAAGAAAAGGAAACCGTTTAGGACGGTGGATGTATTTAGCCTAGAAGAAATTGTGAATGACAAAAGGTACCTCACAAAGATATTGCATCAAAGATAACATTAAGATAAAGGGGTCACTTGTGCTGACAAAACTGAAACAGAGAAAAATTATAGAGAATGCTGTACCTTCAGGGCAATACAGAACCACTTTGACTTCAAGCAGTTACATTAATTTGATTGTGCTATCGTGTGTGCACCTGGTGGACGAGAATGCTTTGTACTAAACCTGATAAGAGGAAATGTTGTATTTCCCAAAGGTTCGATGTCGAATATGCGCCAAAAATAAAATTTTTAGGCTTTATGTATGAGAAATAAATAAAAATGCAAAGAAACCAAAGTATAGGTATTTAGGAAGCGGACAGCGTGCTTGCTTGTTTTTGTGGACAACGTAACCCGCAAATGAAAATTCGGATAAACAACTACCCTGGAACTCAATTTCCTTCAAATATTTGCCATGAATATTTTCAAGAAAATGTGTATAGCGTATTTCGTATTTACGATTTTCTCAAAAATGAATCTGACTACGTTAATCAAAATATTCTACAGTTAGGGTATTTATAAAATGTATATACCCATTGAGATTTCTGGAAATAGCCTGTCATTTGGAAGGAATTTTGTGTAACGCTGGATAACGAATAAGTTATAAGAGATAGTCAAATATACTGATCAAAAAGTACATACCTTGAAGCAGATAATATATTTAAAAGTACTTTTGCTGTGGCATTAGCCATTTCTGCGATATCCATTGTTATTATTGATTTGAATTTTCAATAGCTTTATTTCGCTATTCAATTATTTCTCGGAATCTCATGGAAAAGCCATGAAATTATTAGGCCAGCATATATTATCCGCGTTTAAACATTTGAATATCGATTTGGGTGGCTCTACACTCCATGAAGCTCTAACGGAAGTGTAATTAAATATTTCTGCAGGATTTTGCTCACATAATGGTAGAAACATAAAATTTCCTAAAATATTTTGTATCACTATATAAAAATGTACGAATGTGATAAGCAGTGGTAAGTAATTGTAACAAAGTTTTATGTGGTTTTTCATACATTCAAAATACATTTCTTTTTAAGTTGCTTTTAAAGTAGGAATAAACTTTAGTACTACAAGAAATACCAGCTTGGTTCGTATTGTACATATTCCATTGAAGGTCTAAAATGATTCAAAGGTACAGAAATAAAATTGGGCTCATTGTGTACAGGATACAATCACATTTTCCTGCAAGGTCAAATTTGCGGATCGATCTGATAATCTCAAGTACCATTATTATGGCTTCGAGATTTGCCAAGCCAGTTGTTTCTTATAGCCATTGTGACAATAGCGACTTCTGACCTTGTATTTGACCGTGAGGTTCGGTTTGCTTTTAATGCATTTTCGTGGAGATGAAGATCTGTGCTGAAGACGTCACAAGGTCGCCTCTTCCTTCCAGCCATTGTTTCTCTCCGCTTCAGCTCAATTTGTCAATGTGACCGAAGCCGCAAGTCCGCTGTCACTTTCAGTCAATTAATGTCTTTGTTGGAAGCCTTGTCCGGATGGTGGCATCCGATGCCCTAAACCGGAACAAGACACGCTTCGGGGAATCTTCCTCCATCGCCCTCCTCCTGCGTCACTCTTTTTTCTGGATAAAGATTAGGAACGACGTAGAAATCTCCGCCCTCTTCTGCCAAAATTGTAGATTTTGTTTTACAGCTGTTCGAAACCTATGTATATCTCAGATGCTTTATAAACGCACTAGATATGTGTTTACTTTTACATTTTAATTGCGCAATAGCAGAACCTATTGTTGCATTACCTGCAAACATTCTTCCTTTCTCTCCTTCACTCACCCTCTCACTGCATCTGTCTCTCTCCTCTTCCAGACCAGCCGCGATAACGTGAAATATTCCTACTGGAGACCTCCAGGTTTCGTTCTCTAGCGACCGTCCACTTAAAGTTTATTTTTCGTAGTAAAAGTCAATGCGGTGGTTCCTCTTCCACCTCGACTTCCCATTCCTCAAGTCCTGTGTTCATTATATCTTGCATTGTCATCTGTTTCAGGGATATCGAGCCAGCTGACTGTGGTCGGTGGATTTGTGCTACGTAGAGGTTCCTTCTCTGATGCCGCAAGGGACTACCCAGTCGGATATGCCTCAGAATGGAACCTACTGAAGAAAACCATCGGAGTTATGGACTTATCGGTGGCGTCGGAATGCCTTCGAAATAGAGAGATAGATCCTGTCCATGCATGTACTGCCCTTATCCTCTCTCTCCCTCTCTCTTTCGATTCTCCTCTCTAAATATCTTCCCATTTTCTCTGCCTGTGCAATATGTTTTGAAAACCAGCAATAAAACTCGAAATAGAATCTAACAAAAAGTAGAGCTTAACAAAAGTTAACTCGCCTGTGCTTGTCCTGCATGTGCATGGCATCCTCAATGTTCCTTCTTATCGGCTATTGATAAATAACCAAACTACCTATTAATAATAATGAGAAATCGCGTCCGTTTACCCTTCTTTAACAAAGGCATTTACTAAAGAATATAAACACACATGTTTTACTTTATAAATGTATAGCCTATCGTAATTCACACTCTTGTGTACTAATATGACATTGTGGTCTAGTTTATTAAAAGAAATCTAGGATGCACTATTTTAACCAGGTTACACAGCAGTCGCCTTGGCATACTTGAGTGAAAAGATAGCACTGACTAGACGGACGGAGCGTTCTGGACCTAACTTTTGGCTGATCCCGTAGCTGAGTCGGTAGAGCACTTGCCTGCCGGGTTCGATTCCCGGCGGTGGAGGTGGAGATTTTTCTCCATCCAAGATACTTTCCCATCTTCCCCAGAGTCTGTAAGTATGAATGTGTATGTGATCTAATGATACAATCCAACGATTACGAGTTAACAGCACCGATATGTTCCAAAGGAGAACGGCCGCTGATATGACCACTGCAGTTAAAGCCGGGGTATATATGGGGAAAAAACTAATTTTTAGAAGTTTAGTAGACCTCAAAGCGGATGTTTGCTTTGTATTCTCAATATTGACCTACTGAGTGTAATACATCTTCCCTAACTTACCTTAGGTAAGGGTAGTGAAAACAAATAGTGCAGTATTAATATATTTAATAAAAGTCCTTAGATTTGTGTATTTCCACTTTATAAAGGTAAAAAAAATGTAATTGGCATAACTTTTGAATTCAAAAGCTTACCCTGTGTAGCTTCTGTTAAGAGCTAAGAAATTCGGATTGAAATGTGTACAGTGTATGATCCATTTCTGTCCACGCTTACTTGCGTAAGCAATATGCAAGAACTCTGCCTATTTGTGCGGAAGGCAATATATTATCCTTTCCTCCATACTGAGCATGACGCAGACAGTGAAAAAGCCAAAAGTGACTATATTACGGAAAAACTAAAATTAAAAATCAGCTCAATTTCTGCCAGGTGCCAAAAAAAATGTTAGAAGCACGTTAAGTACATCAGAAGTCCCCACCCCCTCCCTTCTCTCCTAGGCTTCCTCTATTTCCTCTTAAAACGTCAAATTAAAAGCGTTTGATTTATCTTCATTAATGCAAGCAGTAAACTTGATGTTCACCTCGGTAGCGTGTGTGCCTCACGTACAAGAGGTCCCGAGTTAGAATCTCGGTTAGGGTGAATTATCTGGATAAGGTTTACTTGCGGGATTTTCCCTTATCCTGCAAGATGAATGTTGGATAACTCTAAGCTCTAAGGAACCTGGACTCATTTGAGCATCGTTTCACCCATTTTATTCATCGTGCTATACGACTTAACGTTGGAGAGCGTAAATTAAAGCGGTAATAATTGACTTTTTCATATTTGATATATTACTCATAATTCGAAGAAGTATTTCGAATAAGTATGTTATTATTCTATTTTTTTAATTTACGAACAGCCCTATTTGCGTTTTACACTCTAGTTAGGCGTACAGTCAGATTACTACCTACTCTAGGGTCTATTTTCGTTTTGAATTTTCCTGCTCTCTTTAATCAAAGGAAAATTATGCGAGGGGTGTTCAACAAAGAATGATCATATTTTTTTTTTTTTTTTTTTTTTTTTTTTTGACATCGTACCTTTGTTCATCCTCATAATTTTGATGGTCCTTCTCAAAATAATCTGCCCTGAGTGTGATGCACTTGTCCCAGAGTTTCTGGCAGTCTTCAAAGACATGCTGGATACCATTTTTAAGAGATCCTTCAAAATCGCCTCCGCAGTCTTCACCACTACTTCTGACGATGGATAATGCCTCCCACGAAGGCGTTTCTTCAATTTAGGGAATAGAAAAATGTCACATGGGGCTAAATCCGGACTATAGGAAGGGTGAGTGATGTACTTCATGTTGATTTGTGCAAGATATTTAGTAACAACATTGGCAATATGCTGCCGCGCATTATCGTGGTGCAGCATCCAGCCTGCTTCATGGAAATGTGGTCTTCTGCGCCTGATATGGACTTGCAGTGTTTTCAGGACATACCTGTAGTACTGTCCAGTTACTGATGTGTGTGCAGGTACAACATGCTGATAAACCATTCCATGAATATCAAAGAATGAGATGACCATAACTTTCCCAGCAGAAGCAACCACTTTTGCTTTTTCGGAGGGTTGGTGACGAAGCAGATTTCCATACTGAGCTTTGCTATTTGCTCTCAGGATCAAAATGATGTAGCCAAGTTTAATCAGTAGTGATTACGTTTGAAAGAAACTCGGATCTTCCTCTAACATCAGCTTTAGCTATATGTTACCTCCTTTGCAGCGGTAGGCGATACTGAACATGTCTGAACTTTCCTGTTTCTCACAGGCGGGAACCAGGACTACCAACAATGAAACTACTACGACGTGTTTGTTTCACATTAAGCTAACAGAATATAAGATCGAATTTTAGTGCGAAAACTTAAGACCGTAAATAATTATGATCATTACCTTTTGAACAGCCCTCGTATAAGTTTATATAACTGGTAAACCTTAAATACTTTTTGCTGAAACTATTGAGCATGGTTAATTCTAAATAAAGTCAAAAGTATCTCGTAATTCTCTAATGGATCTAATTTTGTATTTACAAAGTGATGATAAATTTTAATCAAAAGAACGTATAATTGTAAAACAATAATCTTATCTTATTTAGTAAACAAAAATAATTGGATAAAAGTGGTTCGATAAACTTAAGAGGCACTCCGCTGCAACCTGAAAATGTTTTAGTGTTATATGTATTAAATACTTTATGATAACTGGTCATAAATTTACAAAATTTTTAACATGATTGGTTACGACTCTCTCCACATGACAGCCTTGGCCTTCGAGGTAACGTTGCCCCACCGGACACCATTTCTCAGGTTGAGGCACCAAGAGGGCGGTGTACATTATCTCCAATGATAGGGTGATTGTGAAGATTACGGTGAGGTGAGAGGACCTACATTTTATACCGTGGACTCCGAACTACGTTGGTTACAAGGGACTTCAGATGTGATAGTGAAGCCGTGGATAGGGTCGACTTAAAATCGCCAACCCCAGAGACGGGAATCGAACTCGGGACTCTTAGCACGGTAGCTGCGGAAAAAAACCACTGCGCTGTCACGGCGTAAATTTTTAACATTGGTGGGAGAGAACACTTGACATTTACTTGTAGGGTACAGGATCAGATGTACAACCCTACCGTTGTTTCGGAATAGTTACCGAAATCACATATTAGTACCGATATATTGAAACACCAATTTCGACCAATTTTGGTAGTTTTTCTCGTTTTAATTTGCATTACATATAATTGTATACAATCACTTTATTGTTTTATATATATGTATTAATTAAAATATTTGAGACAGCACTGCTGCCATCAGTGATTACAGAAGTGAAGTTATTGGGGAAATGACAGAGTTTTCATTAATTTACTGAGAACTTGTTATACATTGATACCGAAATTAGGAATTGCAATGAATAAAGAATCGTAATGGATTTCAAAGGAGTATTGTATATTTGTTACGACACGAACAGGTGCAGCTGGTTGAGTTTTGTAACAAAAGACACGGGAGAAACAGAATTCAAAGGGATAGTACTTGACTTTGTTTGAAAAGGCATTCTTCGGACCCTTAGTAATGGCATGGCCGAGAATAATAATCACAATGGACAAAATAGTTACAAAGGGAATCTTTGTGTGAAAAGAGGGCTTCCAGAAGTGAAAGTTACACACCCACACACAGCTAGTGAAGACACTCAGTCCTCGGCGTGAAGCTGATTAGGTCAGTCCTCTTCTTCTGTCTTGGACAAGGCAGAAAAGAAGCGATGAGAGAAGATATTTGTCGGTTCATATGTACGTGAAGAACGAATTAGGTATTATCGAGTAATAATCATTTCACATACAGTAACTCTAAACAATGATATTGGTAACGCTTGGTCGGCACTTCGAGTTTAATGTAATTATAAAAAGAAGCAGTTAGTAAATCAGTTTGAAACGGGCATTCCAGTGTCATTAAAACCATCTTTCTCATACATACCCACGCATACCCTGGGAGAAACCTCATTGCTCTACCCTGCGCTAAACACTATTTGCTTCAAACTATCGCACCAACGTGGAACTACTTTGCGCCACCCATTTTATTCGTTTCACCATATACAAAAGTCTATTGCATTCTGTGGCATTTTTATATTCTGGTCAATAATGTACGACTGAGCATAAGCACCATCACTTGCACGCATTTGTTTCAGTAATTCATATTCATAATTAATATTCTATGGATGAGTATAAATCGCTACAAAGTCTACCTGATACGACTACTTGGGAAAAATGATGATAGTATATTTTAAGCATGGCATTTCTATAACTAAGTAATGTTATTTTAATTAATTAATTTTAATTAATGATTTAATTAATAGTTAATTATTTTAATTGATATTTAAATAAAAGTTTCAAAAATATTTCTCTTCTAACCTACTGAAATATTTTATCCTCATCTACCGAAGTTGGTTCCATACAGGTTGATAAAGCTGTATACTATTTACAAAGGAGGCAGACACCACATCCTGTGCAACCTATATAGAACAATAACTCGAATACCCGTCCTAATACTGTAGTTCCTCACAGAGGGTCATAAACAACCCGTTCAACCAAGTAAAGTCTGTCTAGTCAACGCGAGTGCAGTTTGCCTCTCCATACCTCAGAAATGGAACATTGTCATTAAGGACCAATAGCAACACTGATTTTCTGGAAATGACAGTCGCATGTTTACTCCACGTGAAGTCTCAGTTGCCAAAGTGCCAACTTCCAGTTGATCTGTTTCATTGCGATCAGAAATTCATTGTGTGTCACGATGTGGAGACCGTGGGAGGGAATTGCAGTGGTAAATGCAAATGAAGTAGTAGAAAACTTTCGGTCAAGTGAAAATAATCAAAGTGAAGACAAAAGTGTGAATCAATTGGAAAGTGTTGTTGGGCTGAGATATGTTACTGGAGAAGCCTCAAAAAATAAAGTTATAATGGGAAATGTTTCTAAGCAAATTCAAGCGCTTGTTTTGAACACACATAAATATGTCCTGACAAATAATCTTGGTAAGGGGTTACGCAATGAACCTGATAAGTTCTGGGTATTCACAAAAATACAGTAAGAAAAATTGTGAGAAAGGCATACCAAAGACGCCGATCAAGTGCGAAAACAAGAAGAAACGTTTCTCTAAATTTTCGTAATTTTACATGTGATTTAATTCGCCCAGAAATTTATGGATTCTATGCAAAGGAAAGAGCACCCACCTTAGATGAATTGGTTGCACATTTGCAAGAAATTTGTGATTTTCCTTATGGGCACTGCAATTTATGCAGCCTCTTAAAGGAGCTGTCAGAACTAAGGAAGTTTCTCAGTATTGGACATAAGATGATTTATTTAGAGGAAACCTTGTACGATACCCATGACGAATCGAGAAAGGTGGCAACCTTGCAGAAAGGACTAGGTGAAGGAAGTCCGTGTTGTAAAATGATTATAAGGGTTGGTCAAAAAAGAGGCGGCCGAACTGCACACGCGTTTACTAAACAGGCTTTAGTCATGGAGTGTTTGCTGTAATGCTCTTTCCCCTGAATAAGCATCTGCGCCATCTAACCAATACCACAACACACCACGAACCCTAGACGCATTACTAAAGAAAGCAAAGTAAACAGAAAGAAAGGAGAACAATATAATGGAAATAGCAATAGGCGAGAAATCCGTCCAGATTTCCCTTACAAATCAGTGAAAATCATGAGATTCAATGTTGAACTGGGCAGTAAAGGAGAATCGACTGCGGGACTACATGAATGCAAACCTTACACAATATTTCACAGCTAACATGCTGTGTTTAATTTCCTCTTAAATGTGAGTTTTGTGATCTAGGATTTAGGTCGAAAATTCCCAGTGTAAATTTTGGAGATAAAGTCTCTGGGAAAAAGGTAGGCGTTATAAGCTCAAGTCCACGTCAAAGATCTTAAGCTTCAGTTATTAGGAAGCACGCGAACAGTTGGTATGTTTGCAGCGCAGTGATTTGAAATATTGTAGGGCAGTGCGACCAGCTTGTATTGACAAATGGCAGACCATCTTCAGCAGCGGAAACTCTTCCATTACAAAAAGTGACAGCAACAACAACGTCAGATAAAAAGAAAAATGTAGTAATCATCTTCAGTGTGCGGCAGGACCGTGATTGGATTGCTGCAGGACAAATGAGTTAGCATTTACACGGTCAGAGTTCAGAGGAGACTCGGCACAAAGAAGCACGCTGTTACTTATGCTCTAAAAGACGGACATTGTCTTAACCTTTTTTATCACTTCTTCTTACTCACTGACAGACTTACCACGGGGTTTTATTCTCATCAACCTCACACCCACATCTGCTGCGCCTTTCTCAGAGAATCTGAAACATTCGGCCAATTCGGATCAATAAAATGGAATGAGACCGCAATCTTTGACACTCTGGTTTCAAATTGGCATAAGTGGAGACAGTTGCAGGGTTGTTAAGCCCTCATGTGGCTGAGTTTTTCAACCTATATATTTTTCAATTAATGTTATTGAAATTTTGGGCATATATTTTTGCTGTAACCACATTATGTTGTACTGAGTTTAATTCTGTAGATTGCTTGCTTTAGGAAATGCTGCGAATTATTCAGTTCTGTTAATCGCTGCATTCGCAAAGTCCTTAAGGACAAAGCTTCAATCTAGTCATGGAGAACATTGATTCAATAGATACTTTCATTTCCAGTAGGGAAATGAAATAATGCAAAAAATACCTTTTGAGCAACACGATAGAAGAATGTCCGTTTGCAACAATAGTTGTGCATGTGTAGAAAAGGTCATGTGATTGCAATGCATTCATTGTCCATCACGTCTTTTTTTAATTTACGTCCTCCAAAGTTAAGTCATATCGGACGATGAATGAGATGGGTGAAATGATGCTCAAATGAGCCCAGAGTCCATAGAATTTAGAGTTACCCGACATTCGTCTATCAGAATAAGGGAAAACTCCGGAATAATCCTTATCCAAGTAACTCACCCTGACCGAGATTTGAACTCTGGACCTCTTGAACGTGAGGCAGACATGCTACCACCACGCTACCGAGGCGGGCCCCATCACGTATAGGTATAGTAGGAATAAAGGGCACTATATTCCACCGAAAAATTCGTACTAAAATGTCACTAGAAATACATATTTTGAGGTCCTTTTCAATAGAAATTTTGTGTGTGTATGCGTGTGTGTATGTGTGTGTGTGTCCATGAAAGCATCCCTGAAAAGAAAAACGTCATTTAATGAAAAATAAGGCACTTGTATTCAGTATATAAAATCACCCATGCTTCAGACTATCCATTGCTTGGAGCATTTTTTCTAAAATTTGATTTTCAGGGAGATGTCTATTCATTAACACACGAGTTAAGATATTTACCTAGCAAAGAAATGTATAAATTGAATTATCTTCTTTATTCCGAAGGATTTTTACAGAACTGTAAAACCAATAGAGATTAAAAACTCTTACTGGACAAAAAATATCGACATCCTTAAAGAACAAGAGTTTTATTTTTTTAATTTTCAAATACATATAAGAAGTCGTTACTCATTTTTTTATCTATGGCCAATGCAGAGGAATCGAAATTTCAAAATGGATTGCGTAGCAACCTCTCTTAAAACGCTGACCATCGCTTAGAAGCTTGCATGGAACAAGAAAATCAGTTGTAAGATGATTTCTGCAAGTATGCATGTCGATGAAGATTACGTTATTCTACAGAGAAAATAAAGTACGCCTAAAACATATCTAACACATTTGGACAAATAGCAACATCCCACTACAAACTATTATCACTATAGAGAACGCAGATATCAAAGACTCAAATAAAAATGGGCTCTATGGCACCTCAATGCAGCATTAGCCAACGAGATACTGGACAAAAACGAAGTGAAGTCTCAGAGTGACACTGACCACGGCTTCCTCGGCCACCTATATTCTATAACCTGGTGCCTATAATACCAGATTGTATTCTCCTCTTTATGGTTTTCCACAGTCATATCTGACGTCTAGATAGCCCACTGTAATACAGGGTGGAAGTGCATACGCCACTTAGGCGCGTCAATCCTGCACGGAAGGCTGCCGATAACCTCGGTAGGCCCGCCTGGTGATCTAGCACACCTTCTACTATGCTCTACGGGAACTTCTTAGGCAACCCTATGCACCCTCGGTGCGGCCGGAACCCAGCCGGAGGTACCTAATCTCCAATTGGTATCGGGAAGCACTGCGCCCTTGAGTCCAACCAAATCCGAACAACTCCCAATCGGGAGAGGCTTGAATGTTCGGCCCGAGGTTTCTCTAAAAACGTCAGAGGTACAACGAGCGCTAGAGGTCAGCAGCGCCCGCACCACAGCAGCTGAAGAACAGTCAGACAGACAGAGGGAAACAGACAGGGCACTATACCTAGAGTCGGACCTGCTTAATACAGCGGCAAAAACTCCGTGAAAAGGAAAATTAGGTCTTTGTTTAACGAGAAATGCTACACACAAAGAAAGACTACTGAAGAAACTACAACAAAGAGATAACGCAAAGAGAATATTCAGAAGAAAGGATGAAATTCAAATAACTCATTAGACAAAGCATAAGCAAATTTACAGAAAACTAAGAGTTCGAGACAATCTTAGCCGCAAAATCATTTCCATGGCAGTTAGTGACGGCATCAAGCGACAACTTGCCAATGCAGAGGGGGCGGGGGACCTGCTGCAGTTGACCTTGGGACGAAGTGCCTTGCATCTGTGTGTGTTCGTCGCGAAGGTGGCTGAGGAGGTGATACTGGGACTGGATACCCTCAGGAGCCACGAGGCAACGGTCGAAGTCAGTAAGAAGGTTCTACGGCTCAATGGGGAAGAGCTGTTGCTCCGGCACCCCGAAAAAGTCTTACAATCTGCAGGGTTATCCAGAGAGAAATCGGGGTTGTCCCCGCGAGAAGCGAGGAGGTGTTGACGGCGCGACTGGAAGGCCAGCGGACGAAAAACCTGACTTTGGACCGGTAGACGCCTGTGCACGGATTTTGTGTAGCCAGGACATTGTTGCCGTGCCGAGAGAAGGTGCCGGTGAGGCTGCTTAACCCATCAGACACCGATCACGACATACAGGCAGGACGGAGTTGGGGACGTGTGAGCCCATGGTCAGCGCATCGCCAATCGAGAAGACCCAGGAGACGGTTCCGACGCAAAACATAGGGCCTCGGTTGGAAGGCTTACTGGAGAGGGCGGTCGACCACCTGACCGAAGAACAGCTAGAGGAGGTCCGACAACTGCTAAGACGATACCAGCGAGACTTACGTCAAGGCAACAGTGACTATGGCCGCACGAATCAAGTGCTCCCCCACATCGATATCGCAGACGCCCGGCCTATTCGGCAAACAACCAGGTGCGTTCCGCTGGCGAAACAAGCGGCGGTACGGAGCATACTGGAGGACAAGATCCAGGGGAGTGATTAAAGTGTCTGACAGCCCTTGGTGTTCCCCTTTAGTCCTAGTTAAGAAGAAGAACGGCGAGGTACCTTTCTGCGTGGACTACAGGAAGCTGAACAGTATCGCCAGAGAGGACTGCTTACCCTTATCCAGGTTTGGCAACACCCTGGGCATGCTTACTGGGACCTGAAGTGGGGTTACTGGTTAATGGCTCTAGAACCGAGAGACAAGGAGAAAACCACATTCTCGTTGAATGCGAGAATGCATTCAACCCCGCATTCAAGGGAGGCTTTGGGAGGCTTTGTCAGTTATGAGAACTGTAGAAAATTTAGATAAAGCCTGAGTTAGGAAGGACGTTCTTGGTGGTATTCAAATAGTGGACCGCACATGCCCATGGCTTCCCACACATGCAGCTTCTTACCACTTAATTTACTTTGTCTCTGGTTCTCAGCTGCGCATAGCGAGGCTCTGTTCAAGCCCATAGAAAATTACCTAGTTTTGAAGTTTTCGAAAAGAACAAACACCGTTATAATAAGAATATATAATATAGAATAGAAAAATGAATAGAATATAGAATAGAAATAATATAGAGCATAGAATAATTATGTTAATAATAAGAGGTCGGTGACTTCTATATAAGCATTTTGGAGAACATCTTCAGAAGTGAATGCGAAATATGAAATATCAGGGCCAGACACTCCAACTACACTTACGGTTTGTTTAGTGACATACTCAAGTTATCCTGCATCTCATTTAAGAATTTAATATATTTAATTTTAAAAACATTACTTTTAGCTACAGTAAATCTCCGGTTTCATCTATAAATGTACCGTTTTTCCCATAATTAACGAGCTGCATTTAACAAGCCAAGAATAGGAATTGTATAACATTCAAGTTACTCCGTGAATTTGATACAAAATAAAATTGAAACAAAGCAGCATCCCGATATCCATTGGAAGTCACTTAATATAACTGTTTTTTTTTTTTTTTTTTTTTTTTTTGCGTAATTTACGTCCTCCAATGCTAAGTCATATCGGACGATGAACGAAATGGGTAAAATGAAGCTCAAATGAGTCCGGGGTCCATTCGTCTGTCAGGATAAGGGAAAATCCCCGGAAAATAGCTCATCCTAACCGAGATTCGAACTCGGGCCTCTTGAACGTATAGCGAAAATAACTTCTTCAGATCCAAAACAAACATTTGTTTTCCCAGATCCCCTGGTTCCCTGCAACTCAGAACCAAATACTGACTTGATGGTGCGTAATACGTAATAGCAGTCCAGTAATGTAAAAATAAAATATAGGGATATATAATTATGTTTAAATATTTATTTTTGTATAATTCGAGATAGATGAAATGAATTGTATTTATAAAAGCTACTACAATTGATGGTAATCAAATTCGTAATTAATCTATTAATATAGCTGCAATTTAATCACATTTTATTTAATCATATGTTTAATTGGAGTAGTTAAAATTACTAACAAACGGCTTTTAATCGATTAGCAATTTTCTTAACCGGAAAATTCGTTCAACCTTTATGACGATTGTCGGTCATAATCCGTAGTAACTCAGGCAGGGCTAGCACATACTGGAACAGTTATGGACCCCTTTTTATATGTTACACTCACTGTCCGAACGTAGTCGCCCAGTTAGTTCGCTCTTCATCCCCTCCCAGAGTTACGTAATCTTGAAAGCACAAAGAGCACATAATGCGTGAGTAAGGTCTTGTACTCCAATTACTGGGGGGAGGGAGTTTTTCCGTCAGACTTCAACTAACTCTTCTCCCTCATTTAATTTTATCTAATTTATTTACTACATTATTATATTAGCAATATACAAATGTTGTTTCTTACTTATTGTCTAATAGTAGATAATGCATAAATTCATTGTGGCCACGCCGTGGCTCAGTGGTTAGACCGCTTGGCTCTCACCAAGGCGGCCCCGGTTCGATCCCAGGCGACCGCAAAGTGAGATTTGTGGGGCTAGTTTTCTCCGGGATCTCCGGTTTCCCCCGCCATCTCATTCCACCGGTGCTCCATTTTCATCTCATGTATCTTCAGTGTCATCGCCTGCGGTGCCGTATGTAGTAAAAGGGGCGTTAAACACTACACATTTATAAATTCATTGTGATTTCTATTCGACCAGCTCGAAATTTAATCATTTATTCATACCATTGAGAAGATTTAGAGAAAACTACTGTTGGGTATTTGTTAAAAATGATAATTTTGAATTCCGTACTTCTTAGAAGAGCAGGTGAATATTAAAACTTACAGAAACACTTGCCCTCGTGTTTTTGAGAAAGATGATCTATCAAACTTTGGAGTTAATTGCACTATACAATCCTATGAATTTGAAATAAAGTTTTATTTTAGCGTTCCATGGAAATTCTTCTAATCAATGCCAAATTTGGCAATGTTTAATTAAGAGTTTCAATATAAAAGAGTAGAATCAGGAATCAGTGATTGTGCCATGGCGCCTTCAACTCTGTGCTATATAGATTTACGTGTTCGTTGGCAGAGGGTGGCAAGACAGGAATCGATCTGCGAAAAGACATCAAGGGCAACAGCTCTGGACCTCAACCCCCACTAGGCCAGGCTCGCTAACAACTAATGACTTTCCCATCAACACCAACCACGATGCTCTCTTTCGTTTTCCCTTTTCTTTCCTTCCAGTCCTTCATTCGTTTGTTCTCTTCACCTTTATTGTAGTGGTGCGGACAAGCCGTTGTTCCTACAGTGGCGGACACTTGTTTCTGTTTCCAAAGTAACTTCGAAAACAAGATCTTACCATATCGCTTCATAAGGATACTCGAATTTTTATGAAACATCCGAATTTCTTCCCTTGTAGCAGTAGGACTCAGTTGCGCTGCAGTGAGTCAAGTGTAATTGAAAATATTATAATATTTAGCTAAGTCCCTTTTATTCTGTGAAACAGTTTGCCGATGCTTAGAAGTTTTCATTTGACCGAGCGGGATGGCTCAGGCGGTTTCGTCTCTGGTCCTCATTTGAGAGGACCGGGTTTGGTTCCCGTGGCCGACCAATGTGATCCTAGAATATTTTCAGTGGTTTTACCGGATCGCTAGACGCATGCAGGGTTGGTGAATTACATCCCCCGAATTTCCTGTCCCTCCATTTCATCTTCATTATCATTTCACACCATCTCTCATCTGGTGGTCTCTTTCAGGGTAGAAGTGTCGGCGGGAGTCTCGGTGGTGCTTGGCAGGATGATATACTCTGAGTGAACCACTTTCTCCTCCGGCAGATCAGTTGCTGGTATCCAAACCCACTGCTGAAACAGTCTTCGAACCACATTACGACGGAATGTCTTTGGTCGACTGTGAGGGAGGTTTCCATCTAAGTAAAAATGTTATGACACTGCCCTCTTCACTGTAGTGGCTTCTTGAGACAGCCACCCTCTGTCTCCTCTGGCCTCATCCTTCCTCCCAGGGATGCCCCACTTGGTGACATAAGGTACAATAGACCAAGACCTGTCGTAGTGCCGAATCCTCTCCGAAAAAAAAAGTTTTCACACTCACATTTTATTGGTACCAATGGAGCATGCTCAGGAAATGCTATTTCCACAATTGTCTATTTTTTATTTCCTCTATGTCCAATGACTCTGAATCGGTGATTTTTCGCAAATGCAGTACAGCACAAAATGCTAATAAAGACTTGTATTCCAGCATCTAACTTCATTTTACACGACCTATGATGTGATAGGAATATTACGGAGAGGAATACTTCGCTCTTTGTACCCGGGGCCATTATTGTGGGCCATATCCCTCCAATTCATCATTGGGGAAGGAGATAGGAGAAAGGAGATCTGTGGTATCAGAGCAGAACTACAGAGATGTGCAGAAGTCCTTAACAGTTTTACATGCAGCTACACGGCCCACACACACAGCTGACACGGAACTCGTCAGCACCACCCAGGGGGAGGACGATGAAGCCACACTATCGCCTTGTGCACCGTCTATCCCGAATGCCCGAATCACCGACTGACAACCAAATCTAAAAGTGGCATGAAATGAGGAAGGCAATGAGAGCAATACGGGGGTTACAGAGGCCACACCAATATTCAGCTAACGACAAGAGGAACCTATATAAAAGCCCCAAATCAGAGTGTTCGGTCGACTGCAATCAAAGCCGCACCTGCCGAATGTGGGTCACAGATGTATCATCCCGTTCGGTTTCACGACTTATAAACCAAGATGTAATGTACTTTTTGGACCAGAATCAAGTTTACCGGAGAGTAAAACTACGAGCTGACTACAGCAATGGTCTGGCAATTAGCCGAACTTCCTGACCAAAGTTACATAAAATCATAGTCAAATCTCACATACCCATCTTACAAGCTTTAATTTCAAGAGATTGTAAACAAGTTAAGAAAGTAATTGCTTTCATCAGAATATATGGACCAATCAGGAAACACCTCACGCCTATGAAGATCTCTGATTATGATTATGATTTCACTACGGGGGAATTTGGAACGTAAGCCACCATGCTCAGCCCATTGTACCTATTCCACAAGTGGGGCAACCCCGAGAGGAAGGATGAGATGAGAGGAGACGGAGTCGGCCCACCCAAGGAGCCATGACAAAGCAGAGGGCATGGCCCCTACAGTTTACTGGGATAGAGACTTCCCCCGATAGGTCAGGACAATGGACACGCTCCCCTACTGCACGACGGCAACAAACCCAGTAGCGGAGCTCCAAAGGTACCTGACTGGGGGCCCCGAAATTGTCCCAGCAGAGGTTTGGAGACCGGCAACCGACCTACCGGAGGAGCAAGTACTTTTCCTCAGAGCATATCATCCTGCCATGCACCGCCGGGACACCCGCCGACCCTTCTGCGCTGAAAGAGACCACCAGATGAGAGATGATGTGAAATGATAATGGAGATGAAATGGAGGGACAGGAAATTCGGGGGGTGTAGTTAACCTACACAGCATCCACCTAGCGACCCGGGAAAACCCTCGAAAAAGCCCATGGATCAGGTAGGTCGGCCACGGGAATCGAACCTGGGTCTCCCGAATGCGTGCCGCAGACCAAATCGCCTGAGCCATCCCGCTCGTTAAGGTCTCTGATTGCAATCCCCTTCACCGTCCTCACAATTAGCAGAAACTGATGAAAATCTTCAGGAATGTAGTTAAATAGAATGACGCGAATTTAAAATCTTCAGGAGAAGATAATGTCTTTACAAAATGTCTTAATCATGTTTGTGTGCCCTAGGCGTTCCACCGTGCTGAGAGACGTGAGTTGATACTGCCTCGGGCATGGGTGTGTATTGTATGTGTACATATATGTAAAGGAAGAAAAACAGCAAAGAAGGAAAACAGAAAAAAAACATAAAAGGCCAAATCAGGTGAAAGGAGAAAAAAAGTATACACCTTCATAAAAATGGAAGTAATAAGGGGAAAGCCCATGATAAGTGCCTTGTCATTGATGAGTTTCTTAAAATCAAATCAGTACTTACTAAATAAACATGGCGTGAATTAAATTTATAAATATTCCTACTTTTTGTAATTTTACATAGCCTGAGTAGCTACCACTTACATTCAAATCTTGCTTGGGTGGCGGAATACATTTCAATTTGCCTTTCTTCCTTATTGGTTCTGCCTTACCGTGAAGAAAGCATGAGATCCCAATTAGAAATTGGAGGAGCAAGTCCGTTTGGAGACAGTCCTGGAGAAGCATCTACTTTAGTGACAGATTAGAATTAAGAGCTTAAATTTTCTGAATTCTGCGACTCATTCTCGTGCTAAATGAAGAATGTAGGATAGGAATATGCTTCTTAAATTACTTTATAAAGTATAAACCAAGATGAAAGTGAAGTACAGAATGCTAAGAATATAGCATGAACAAAATATTTAGTTTGTAGCAGGCAACAATTTTTAAAGAAAAGGAGAATGGGGAGGAGGAAAAGCTGAGTACAAATTATATCCAAAAGTACTATCTCTGTTGTTGCAAACCTTAGACAATGTTTAGCACTGTTGGAACCTTAGTAGTAAAATCATTGCCGACCATTATGGTAAAAAACTATTTGTACATTTCTGGTTGCTATAGCTACCTTTTTAAGTACTAAAATAAGTCACTAATTAGTTCAGCTAGTTCGTACGTAATGTTACGCGTGATTTTCCAGGGAATTTCAAAATCTGCAGTCGCATTTGCAGGATTAGTTCACGAATAAAATAAATTAATAGTCCCTGAAATAAAATTATATTTCAGATGCTCACAGTAAATCATGAGTACAATCATAATACTGGAAACTGTAATTATGGTTTAATTCAGGACACTACATACTAAATATAAATTAAATCTGACATTGTTTTACTGTTTTCTGGTTTATACATATTTCTCCAATTCATATCCTTTCACTTGGTTTATTTCCACCCGTATAATAATAAATAACCCATGGCGCGAGAGCCCTTAGAGGGCCAAGGCCTGCCACCCCGACTGCCGGCCTCACGCCCACTTACGCACGGCAGAGGTGGACGATCATCCAACCGATACGGGGAGGAAATGTGGTCAGCATCTCGCCATTCCCCAGCCGGAATGTTGGTTTCCGTGACCAGGGCCGCTTACCTAGCGTAAGCTCCTCACTCACTAACGATGCTGAGTGGGCACCGGTCCTATACCCGGGACTTTAATCCGCACCCCATGGGTGGGATCGAACCCGGGCCGCTTTCCGTGGCCAGGGACCAAGGCATGCCGCCTTGGCCCGCTACGCCACGGCGCAGGACTTATTCCCACCAGTAGCCTAACCAAATCTTTTTACAAGGAACACATTGGCAACAGATCATGAACCTTAATTATCGATGCAAGAAATAACACGATTCGTTAATATCTGACAATGTCTATTACATACATGTCTGATTAACGTGTGATTAAGAGGTTGCCATAGTTCTTTGTCTTCTATTTCTTTTACAGATATTTATTGCAGTCACATACACAACGATTAGCTACTTTTACTAGGTGTATCTAATATAATTCATCGGGAAAAATTACTTCACGCTAACTTGTGAAACTCGCCTTTCAAGGCCCCGGTTTCAATTCACGTCTAGTGTGGTTCGTTCGCGGTTGCCCTGCGGCTATCACTCCCTTCAACAACAAAGAGTATTTTGGAAATAATTAATGCTGGTAAAACATTTTTGTGTATTTTAACAACCTGTAGGTATAGTATTTCGGTGTGATTTTTATCTATAAGTTTTTCATGAAATTCATTCATGAGGAACATGATTTCACTAGTAGCTTGCACACAATTCAAGATGCACATTTGTTAAACAATTTAAGTATTGAAATTTCAGTACCATGATTTGAGAAAGTAAACAAATAAGTTAAAGGTTATCTTGAAAATGTTCCCTAGAATGTGTCGATTTAAATATCAAGTTCAGTAGCATAAGGCTAAAGGCCAACTTTATAGGGAAATCGGCGTCAGGCAGTTGGAGAAATTAACAGATAAGCAAAAGCGGAAGCGATTTTGCTTAGCGTAAATGTCATAAGATCTATGGAAAGATAACCAAAATCTTCTGGAGACTTTCCTTCACCTACCGTGTCACTTACCAGCAGCTCTATAAGCGAGTCAGTTAAAACTACGTTAACGAGTGCATTTCTGGTGCGAAAAATGCTGTGGTTCCAGAGCGAGCTGGTGATAATGTGTAGCGAGTGCTGCTACTGCGAGAGATTAGAGATGTCTCATGTTCAACCTCCCACCGAGAAAACAGTCCTACATATTGCATTACGCCCCTACGTCAGGAAGAAAGTAATGTGACAATGCAAAATGAGACGGATGACATTAGTAAACTTATAGTGTAAATTGAACAAAATCACTTTTGTTTATGAATTGGGTATGCATTTGGGCACACACATCACACACAGACACACACACGCACACGCACACAAGTAACATTTTACGCTGTTTATATTATTTTAGCCATAAAAATAACTAAGCTCATGTATACTACCGCAATCATTCTCTCAGACTTGCGGAGTGCAGGGAGAGTTTTTAATGTGCAAAACTCCGTTTCCAACCAAGAACTGAATCCGGGCCAATGGGCTGAGAAGCCAGAATGCCAATACCTCAATCACTGGGGCAACCAGCATTTGTTTTCTTTTCTCTTCTTTGCCTGTACACTGCTATGGTTCACAAGAGAATGTAGAGCTGAAAATTAATACTTGTTCAAATGTCGAGTGCTAGAGATATTTCTCTTTATACTAGTTACTGATATAATTATTATAAAATAAATGAAATGAAATGAATTTGTCAATAAATTTGAGTTATAGACATTATGAAAACAGAACGAGAAACTGATAACCTTTAGAATATTCTAAAATTTCATGTTAGTGTCTTGCTATGAACTCATCTAAAGATTTTAGTATCATTATGCAGCAATTAACCTTTGAATATCTTCCAAATTAGACGTTTTATACGTTTTATAATTTTTTACAATACTTTGCCGAAATTGAAATGTAATTTATTGATTTTTATTACGTACTTCTATTTTACGAGTTTTATTTTACTTTTTGTATAATACAACTAGGAATCTTGAAGACGTTTTAATGCACATATAAAAAGTACTTGAAATATAAGTGTAATGCATGTTTCAGTTAGCCTGTCTGACAACAGCTTAACACAATAAAAGACTATCTTAAACCCTCTTAAAACCATGATTTTTTTAGTGACACAAGGAAACAGTTTTAGATAGTTTATCTCTTATCACAAAATATTTTCTTGAAAAAAAAAGTAATTACATTTTATCTTTTTTCTAGAAAACTGCTCTAAAATATTGGATATAATGTAATAAGCGTGATAATAAATTTTAGCAATGTAAAAGTTTCCTCATTCCCACTGAAATGTAACTATGAAATCAGAAGGTATTATAAAATAAAATATTGCACATAAAATTTAGGTCCTCGTTATTTAAAAGGTTTGTGTTAACAGCTCTCAAACACCATTCTCTGCTGTTCATTAGACACTTCCCCATTTTAAAGAGTAGAGTTATTTCAAACGCTATTTTTTGCATATAACATAAGCATGTCTAAGGAGTTTATACGAGCACCATGTCAACTTTTCAAGGTTGCTCCTTGTTTCAGCCTCCTAAACAAAATTGGAAAAACTTGAATACGATTAATAGAAAGTGCAGAGGAGAAAAAACTGCGATGCTTACATAGATTTGTGTGGTCATTGTTCTACAAAATAATCTTCTGTTTACTTTATCTATAAACAAAGTTTTCATTACGCGTCATGGTAGATATAATGAGAACAGGATTGGCTGAGTAGTTCTTAGAACTCCAAACTTTTTTCAGGAGTGGCCACTTACCACTCGAAAAACATAAATATTTGAAAACTGAAACCAGTAACATAGAATATCTAGAAATATTTAACGCCAAAAAGTATATATCAGACATAAACTTGTTTTGACTGGATCTACATCCTCTGTGTGGTAAGGTTTTGTTTATTTCTTGTGGTTTACCAGTTTTATTAAAGCATTTCCAAATTAAGAGGACTTCCATTTCATTTGTCATATATAAATCTTAAGCAGGTAGTATTTTACTCAAAATCATTATAAAATTATTGATAAAATCAAAATATAAATAAAAATTTTCCATGTAAAGCGGATTTTGGTTGGGTGAATTTTCTTAAAAGCTTTCTTGTCAGTCCTTGGGAGATGAAACGAACATCTATCAAGTGTAGAATTTAGGAGACTTTTCTTTTTTTTTCGTTTTTGGGGGTGGGGGTACACGTTCATGTATGTGGGTATTTTCTAAATTTGTTTAGTATTCAGGGAGTTTCCTGTGAAATTTTGTTGACGATATTTTGAGTGAATGCAATCTTCCTCTACTTGCAATCTACATGTATATAGTGAGAAAGTAAACATGATTAAGAAACAAAATACTGCCTGTTTCTCATAGCTTCTTGAGTCTAGTTTGAACTTCTACTGTAATCCAACATAAACCCTTATACCGAGTGAGCAATCCTTGACGCAACCATATGATTGGCCGCCATATCGTTGTAGGTAAGACATATACTTCCCCATCAATGCTCAAAGCTTCACTATCAAGCAACGAGGTAATGTATCTGCCTCAGGATCAAGAGCTCCCGAATTCGAATCTTGTTCAGGGTGAGTTATGTGCTGAGTTACTTTATTCTGAAAGATGAATGTTGGTTAGCCCTAAACTCTATGGACCCTGGACCATCATTTTATCTACTTCAACAATCGTCGTTAGTTAAATAAATAAGCATTGTTAGGTGACGCTTATAGAAATGCATACAAAATCAGAACATGCTCTAAAGGAGATTAGTTCAAGATGAGTTTCCTGGTTTTCAATTTCCAAATTGGAGTTTTACACACTGATTAGTAAATTTATAGGAAAAGGTTTAGAAGAAGAAATAGGAAAAGATTTTATCAAGAATCTTAGACAACCGCGTATAGTTCTGACAGAAGAGTGAGTGTGCTTTAAGGGTCCGTTGACAAAAGGCATTATATATATATATATATATATATATACCCTCTATATGGATATCCTCTAAAACGAGCTCCTAGTAAATCAGTTCGTCTTTCCTAGAAAATGAGAATTTCCAAAAGCTATGAAGCTATTGAAGTTAAAACCGTATAAAATTACTGCAGTTCAAGAACATAAGCCGCATTTCCCTACAAAAGCGTTGCGGTTTTTTGAATTCGTTTTGAATGGGTTTTATGAAAGAGAAATTGAGCTTAATCTAATTTACTTTTCGGACGAATCCTAATTCCACCTATGTTAATTTTCAAAATAAGCGTTATTGGAGTTCTGAAAGGCCTAACGTAATGCACAAGGAATCCCTATATGATCAAAAAATAGATTTGTGGTACGCTGACATTTCTCAGAGAAAATTTTCTGCTGTGTGCAATCATCAGTTTTCTACGAGGGCTGATCATCAAAGACTGAAACTTTTTTCACAGATGTTTATTACTGCAAATCAATGTTTACATGAATTTTTCAAAGCACTCCGCTCCTGCTTCAATGCACTTTTTATAGCGTCTCTGCCAGTCCTTGAACAGGTGCTGCAGACCTTTCTTTGTCAGGTCCTTGAGAATCGTTACTTTTCTTGAGCACTGCTTCAGAGTTCTAAAATCGAATACCCCGATATCATCAGGCTGCATCATTCTGAACCTGAGAGAAAACAAGCCAGCACAGTGTGGAAATCACCAGGTTCTCCAACACCAAAAATGGCAAAAGTTGTTCCATCTGCAGGGAAAGTGATGGTGATCACATTTTTTGACTGTAATGGAATGATTTACCAGCATGCAGTTCCCCCTGATACTACTGTTACAGCAGCATACTACACGTCAGTATTGGCTACACTGAGGAAGCCAGTGCTTTCTCGGACTGGGTGGCCACTTCGTCATGACAATGCACGGCCTCACGTCGCAAATCAAGTCATGCAGTTTCTGACTCGATTCAACATTACCTGTGTAGCACATCCATCTTATAGCTCTGATCATGAACCCTGTGACCTTTTTATTCCCATCACTGAAGGCAAAGCTTAGGGGTATTCGATTTGAGAATTCTGATGCAGTGGTCAAGAAAAGTGAGGCGATTCTCAAGGACTTGACAAAGAATAGTCTGCAACACGTGATCAAAGACTGACAGAGACGCTATAAAAATGCATTGAAGTAGGAGGGAATTACTTTGAAAAAGATCATGTAAACATTGAATTGCAATGAAAAAATGTCAGTCTCAGTCTTTGTTGATCTGCCCTCGTAAATAGGAGCTGGGACTGCTTGAACAACGAAACGAGACAGTGTCAATTTTAGTTTGATTAATATACATAAGTAATTTATTTTTATTTTTTAAGTTTTATTATTTTATGTTAGGAATGGTTTAGGCCAATAAGCGTACCATATTAACTGAGGACCGAAACCCTCTGCTGCAGCTTCTACAAAGCAACTAATGGTAAGTCCTCCGGCCAGCTGAAGCTGCGAAACTCTTTCCGTAATCTTAATCTAGATTAAATAAATTTAATTCCAACTACAATTTTCTAAAGAGAGTCTATCCTAAATATACTTTCAATACTACTTATAGTGTTATTTAATTTGATATCAAGCACTTTAACGTGATTCGCAAACATAAAGGCACTATTTGCTTCACTTAGTAAACTTGAATATCTTCACTGTATTGAGTAAAACACAAATACCTGCGTCTTAATTTGGCTGTCCCTTGCAGGAGAAGCGAATTTACGACGTTGAACGCCACTGCATGTAGGTCCATCAGTCGCCCCACAGCAAAACATCAGAGCCAGGCCAAGGCAAGCGGTAGGGTGAGCCAAGTGTCACTAAAGCATTTCCCATTTAAGCACTGAAACAAAACATAACAAACCTACTTCAGTATTTCACAAGAACTGTTTCACTACAATGCAAGAAAACAGACATGCCATCGTTCAAGAGTTCACATAAATAGCTGCAACATTTCTGCAGACATACAAGCTTCAAGAGAGAAACGCAACTCTTATTTTGGGTAGCTTAATATGTATTTGCCTTCGTTTGCCAATTAACATAAAGCATTATGTGGTCTTCCTATTATGTTCTATAGGTATAGCGAAAGCTCGCCTGCAGATGATCTCAGCTTTCGTTTCCATTGGGCCGGTTTTTGTCGACTTTTCCCCGTGTCGGAAAGCAAGCTTCCCTTTTACTACCAATTTCCTGTATATTATTTTATGCTCCGTTTATTATTTCAATATTCTCTTATTTGTTTTACCTCATATGCTGCAGGGCTAGGCGACAGCGGTTTGTATGTTGTGTCAGGTCGGTAGAATTATGTTACGAAAAGATTTCTTATCACTTGGAAGAAACTATGTGTCCACCTTACTTCTTGGAAGCTGTCTTGTTTGTTTCCAGTACCCCTAGTTTGCGGGTGCTTAAGGCCAGTGGAATCAAAATTGGTGTCATCTGGAATTGTTGGAGACCCCGTGCACATCATCATCCGGGTATGACCAACTCCCATCATTCCTTGCTCCAACGGATCAGTTTGGAAGGGTCTTTATGGTATACTTGCGGTGTTGTGTTCCAAATACGGGAGACTCCTCTGTCTGATTACTTCTTACAATACATAATTACTAAACTTTTTGGGACTACCTTTCAAAATAAGTTCATAAATAGAATAAATATATTTTCAATTAAGAGAAATAACGAATAATTCAGATTGTGATGGCCTGTAAGGATAAAGAAGCCATAAAATTCGAACAACGGGTGCAGTGTTGATACAGAGCGATATTGGTTTTATTTATTTACGATTCATATTGATAAGTTTAAAATGATGAGAGTTTTGTTTTGAATTGGTATCAGTTATAGATGGCCATGACTGAATAGAGTAGGTCACAAACAGATGAATATGAATGTTAATATCCAATTTACATAAATAGTAAATATAATAAATTAAATAGAAAGATAAAATTATAAAATTAAATTGTTTTTAGGACTTTATATTTGGAAAATCAAAAAAATTATATTATTTAAAATTAATGTATTGGTCACAGGAAAAGATGATATAGACTAATATATTTAGTTACCATGGTGATAAGGTAAAAATCAATGATGGAATGGAGACGATATGGTCTTTTGCATGGTGACCGCAAAGTGAACAGACGGGTGTGTGACGCGGGTGCAGAATGCTGCATGTATTCACCAAAAATGCAGGTAGCAAACCCGCAACAATTATAATTATTCATCAACGTGAGTAGAAGCTTGGATATAGTGCAAGTTAAAATATCTGAAAACTAGTGTCTGAAAGACGAAGAAATTGCGTGTGTGTAAAGGCAACAGAAACGAAAGAAAATGATTGCATTAAGATTGTAATGATTAGAATTGTATGAGAATATGTTCGATCATCGCAGAAGATATACGCTCGTGAATTACAACAAGTAATAATAAGAAATAGTTAATGGCATCGTGTAGGAGAATAAGAAAACTGCCACAACGCGGGGCTACGAGTTCATCTTCATCCCCCACCATCTACACATAGAAGTACTATCAGCACCACAAATCCTAATTCAGTGTAATGCAAATTTAGACGAGATTAAAACTTCTATTGAACTAATACTAAATGTTTTAAAGTAATGACCACTATCCAGAAACTATTTGACTATCACAGGAAATTGTTACAAGATGCACATGAATGTCCGCTAAGCTCAGCGGTCTACATATATCCAACAAGATTCTTTCTAAATTAAGATCGGATTTTTTTCCTTAACTATTCCTTTTATTTTCAAATTATCAGCAGTTAAAATCGTCTAAAAATAATAAATTTATTAGCGCCAAAGTATATTCAAAATAGCAGTTATATCTCTTCTGTATCATACTGGTATTTTATTTAGCAATGTTTAATAATTTCTGAGTACAGCAAGCCACAAAAAAGCTGGTTCAAAAATAAATAAAAATTAAAAAAAAAATGCATAATTGGATGTGAAATCATGAAATATGGAGTTAAAAGCTATTCAGTTTAATAAACTTTCACCAAAAGCGGACAAAGTTATTAAACTTATTTGCAAAGATTGAAACTACATAACCTTTGCATACAGAAGCTGTTATGCTTAACAGTATTGTCGTGCTGCTCAATAGGTTACACTGGCTTCATCTTTGTTAATAGAAACCTCTGAGATAAGGCACTGATTATTCTCGGAAGAGTGGGAAGAGTATTGGCGCACTTCTCGGATGTTTGCTAAACACCAATGAATGCATCACTTTAGCCAATGGAATGCGCAGGCATCACAAATGACAGATATTATGTTCAGGTGGAGTAATTAGTGCGTTATCTGAGAGGTTTCTACTAACAAAGATGAAGCCAGAGTTACCATTTGCGTAGCACGACTATAACACCAAGTTAAAGAATAAAACTTCCTTTAAAAGATGGGCTAAAGTTTATCAATCTCTCCAAAGAGTGTGGGAAATATAATTATGTTCTGTGAAGTTGTACAGAATCGAGGCACTTTACATGATTGTTTTTCCCTTTCGTTGGTACACATGTTAGTAGACCCTTTGTAGAGTTACAAGTCATTCCAGGCAATAGTTGACTGTAGATAGTTGTTTGAAGCACTGAAAGTGTGCATTGCTTTGAAAATGGAGAAATTCGAACCGCGCTGTGATAAAATTCTTGTAAAAGAAGGTTTAACACCTACAGAAATTCATTTGCGGATTGTTAATGTGTATGGTGACTCTTCGCCTTCAGTTTCCACTGTATAGAAATGGGCGGCCGATTTTAAACGTGGCCGTGAAAGGTCCAAGGCGATTCACGCGAAGGACGTCCAAAAACTGTAACCACACCGGAAATCATTGAAAAATTGCATGACATGATGTTGGAAGAGCGGCATACAAAGGTGCGTGATATTGCTAATGCTCTGGGAATATCAAAGGAATGTATTGGCCACATATTGCACGACGAATTAAGCATACAAAGTTTTTGCGCAAGATGTGTGCCGCGTATCCTCACTGTGGATAACAAACGTATGCGCATGACACTTTCTGAAAAGTGGTTGGCGCATTTTCAGAAAAACAGAAGTAACCTTTTTGCTCCAATATGTCACAACAGATGAAACATGGATTCACCACTATACACTCGAATCCAATCTGCAGCCGAGACAGTGGACAGAAGCTGGTCCTTCAGGTCCAAAGAAGGCTAGGATGGTGCCATCGGCGTAAGGATCATGGTGCTGTGTTTTAGGATGCCAAATGAATTTTGTTGATTGACTATCCCGAAAAAGGTAAAACCATTACTCTCAATTTTTAGCCATACTGAATGGAAGCATTCTTGAAAACAGACCCGCATCAGGACAATGCACATGCCCACAAAAGTGTTTTGGCAATGGAGACATTGAAAGATCTCCACTACGAAGTGCTGGAATATCCACCCAATCTCAGGATTCGGCTCCCTCGGACTTCCATCTGTTTTCGAAACTGAAGGAATTCATCGCTGTTAGACGTTTTTCATCCAATGAAGAAACAATTGCAGCTGTAAATGAGTACTTTGCAGCAATTCCAGAGAGAGAGAGAAACAAACAAACAAAGAATGAAAGAAAGAAAGCAAAAAAGAGAGAAAGAAAGAAAGAAAGAGAAATAGAGAGAGAGAAAGAGAGACAGAAAGAAAGAGAGAAAGAAAGAAAGAAAGAAAGAAAGAAGAAGAAAGAGAAGAGAAGAAAGAAAGAAAGAAAGAAAGAAAGAAAGAAAGAAAGAAAGAAAGAAAGAAAGAAAGAAGAAAGAAAGAAAGAAAGAAAGAAAGAAAAGAAAGAAAGAAAAGAAAGAAAGATAAAAAGAAAGAAAGAAAGAAAGAAAGAAAGAAAGAAAGAAAGAAAGAAAGAAAGAAAGAAAGAAAGAAAGAAAGAAAGAAAGAAAGAAAGAAAGAAAGAAAGAAAGAAAGAAAGAAAGAAAGAAAGAGAAAGAAAGAAAGAAAGAAAGAAAGAAAGAAAGAAAGAGAAAGAAAGAAAGAAGAGAAAGAAAAGAAAGAAAGAAAGAAAGAAGAAAGAAAGAAAAGAAAGAAAAGAAAGAAAGAAGAAAGAAAGAAAGAAAGAAAAGAAAGAAAAGAAGAAAGAAAGAAAGAGAGAGAGAGAGAGAAGAAAGAAAGAGAGAGAGAAAGAAGAAAGAGAGAGAAAGAAGAAAGTGAGAGAAAGAAAGAAAGTGAGAGAAAGAAAGAAAGAGAGAGAAAGAAAGAGAGAGAAAGAGATAGAGAAAAAGAGAGAAACAGAGAAACAGAGAGAGAAACAGAGAAAGAGAGAGAGAAAGAGAGAAAAGAGAGACAGAGAGAAAGAAAGAGAGAGACAGAAAGAAAGAAAGAGAGAGAGAAGAAAGAAGAAGAGAGAGAAAGAAAGAAAGTAGAGAGAGAGAGAGAAAGAAAGAAAGAAAGAAAGAAAGAAAGAGAGAGAGAGAGAGAGAGAGAGAGAGAGAGAGAGAGAGAGAGAGAGAGAGAGAGAGAGAGAGAGAGAGGGGGGGGGGGGAAACGGACTTTACAATCAGCTATTTAAGTGTCTATAATTGTTACAGCTTTTACTTTGTGGATCCTGTTAATGATAACGCCGAGAAACCCAAAAACATCTTTTAACCATATGCTTTAATTTACCCCAGAGTTAAAAATGTCAGGCGGTTGGTTCGGGGACCGCAAATCTCAACTAATAAGTTCTGTCGTGAAATTCATTTTCCATTGTTCTAATCGAAAGATTGGCCGTATAAGCTGTTAAAGAATCTTGTTGATAAAGGGCAAATCAGGATTCTCTGTCCCCTCATTTTTATATACATATAAGAGGAGGCAAAATTGTTTTCAGGTACTGGGTCTATAACTCTTTCTCCGTTAATGAAGAAATGACAATATTGTTCAATGTGAACACGGCGAGTGATAGATAGTTTCCTAAAGAAATGACAAACGTGTATGGAAAACGACAGTGGCTTATTTCAGTAGAATCTTTAATAACATGGCTAGGTAAGTCCTTTATCTGTATTGTTGAAAACGTTGATTGGTTTCATCCACGCCTTTCTATGTCAGCGGCAGACGTCAACGAGCGCCGAGGTTGCGGACAAGTAAAACAACACACAGCCGGTTATGGTGCTTTTGGGTCTCTCTGTATATTGAATACGGTTAATAATAATAATAATAATAATAATAATAATAATAATAATAATAATAATAATAATAATAATAATAATAATAATAATAATAATAATAATAATAATAATAATAATAATAATAATAATAATAATAATAATAATAATAATAATAATAATAATAATAATAATAATAATAATAATAATAATAATAATAATAAT
The DNA here is from genome assembly GCA_030765055.1 of Mantis religiosa. Lineage (NCBI taxonomy): Eukaryota > Metazoa > Arthropoda > Insecta > Mantodea > Mantidae > Mantis > Mantis religiosa. The sequence goes on along the minus strand of CM060947.1, from coordinate 73,100,732 downwards.
AATAATAATAATAATAATAATAATAATAATAATAATAATAATAATAATAATAATAATAATAATAATAATAATAATAATAATAATAATAATAATAATAATAATAATAATAATAATAATAATAATAATAATAATAATAATAATAATAATAATAATAATAATAATAATAATAATAATAATAATAATAATAATAATAATAATAATAATAATAATAATAATAATAATAATAATAATAATAATAATAATAATAATAATAATAATAATAATAATAATAATAATAATAATAATAATAATAATAATAATAATAATAATAATAATAATCCAGGGCGTAACAGCCCGCAAGAGCATCAGAGCGGGCAAACTCGACTGCCGGCTTCACGCCCACATACGCAAGGAAGAACTGGGCAATCATCCAACCGACACAGGGAGATGCGGTTAGCATTCTGTAGGCCTAGCCGGAAAATTGCTTTTTTTTATTGGAATTCGCTACTTATCGTAGCTCCTTTAATTCCTCACGTTGCTGAATGTGCCCTAGGCCCATACCTGGGACTAAAAGTTCCCACCCTTGAATAGGGTAATTTTCACTTAATTGGGAGATTTATCGTTGACATTAGAACAAGGTACTATAAGAATGCCCTTACAAATGACAGAACCGATCAAGAACCTATTTGAATTTGTTTTATTGATTCCGTGAATGTTATATATGTATCAACTCAATACGGGGATTTAAATTTCTGTTAAATTAAGTCGTATAAGAAATAAAGATGTATTACTTTGTGTCATATTATCACGATCATCATTACATTAACAAATTTAGGAGTTTAAGCTTACGTTTAGCTCGCTTTACATGGTCATCCTAATTTTCATTATTGAACCTATCAGCAAAAAACTTGAGCAGGTGTGCTCCTACAATGAAGCTCTGTGGCAGCCCACAACGTCTCTCCAGACATGCAGATGTTCGCTGACAAATGACAAGAGGTCAAACAGCGTGCAAAATGAGGTCTAAAGAAAGTAATCGGCACGCACACACGCACACACACACACACACACACACACACACACACACACACACACACACACACACACACACACACACACACACAAAATTGAAGTAGGCATATTTCCAGAGCATTTTACATCCGAATATTTCCGTGCAACGCATTCTATTCAGATATTGGTTCTGTAGTACATTCATAACCCAGAATTTTATGTTGCCGTCAAAGGCAAGTTTAGTGACAAGTAACAGTTTTTTATGTGCAAACAGGGAAATAACTCAGCTGCTAGTAGGTACTTATTCTTTTAGGCTGCGATGTTGATAAAATTCCATGTTCCTTAACATCTTATATAATTTGACAACTCCACCGCAATTTTGTGCAAACCAAGCTGCAACGTGCTCCCTGGAATACGTATGTAGTCTGCATACAAAGAAAAGGAATGCACTTATGCATTATACTGTAAACCGATCACCAAGCATATTTTCTCTAACTAAATTGAAATATTCTTCAAGAGATGCTCAAACACGCGAGAGTAAGTATATCTTAAGGGAAAATTCCTCACAGTAATACATTAATCACAATACCTTTGTTGACATAAGTAGGTAGAATAGCATTAATAAAACGTTTTATTCAAAACTGCATATGCCTCACGTTGGTCCTCTCATATCACTGTTAACATGCCTAATCTGTCACTTGTACTTAGAGATGTTATTCTGTATTAATTTCCACAAATATATTCCATCAATAACACTAGGAAATTCAACTCTTTCTAATTATCGTGGTCTTTTGTTTAAATGCAACTTTTTCGCCATATAATATTTGACATGAAGTGTACTAATAGGAGTTTAGACTGGCGTTACACTCCATTTTTTTTAAGATTAGGTTGATACGACCACTGGAATTACGCAAGAGGTAGATGAATGATGACATTTATGCTATATCACCATTCATATACATAACATTAAGTTTTAATTAATAAACATGATTCTCTATAAACAGCTTAATCTCCATTTTAATAGATATAAAGCTTTACAGGGCTGAACCTGTAGTTCAGTCAGTAGAGCATCTACCTGCTGTGCAAGGGGCTCCGGTTCGATTCCCGGCTGTGGGTGAGAATTTTTCTCTAACCAAGAACTGGTACCCCAGTTTCCCCAAAGTCTGGAAGTATGGGCGAGAGTGTGGATGTGTGCATAATCTAATGATTAAAATAAAAAGTACAAGCAACTCAACATATATGAGTTAACACCATCGATACGTTCCACAGGAGAACGACCGCCGATATAACCACAGCAGTTAAAGGTGGGGTATAAATGTAACAAATAAAGAGCTTTGCGAAAATAGCTCCATTACACGTTTTGTTATAGATGCGAAAGGACTAGCGGTAGTTGCATGATTTAACAACTGAACGTTACATGCTGGCCTTGAAGTTCAATCGCTAAAAACAACAATCGAAATATTTATGGATACCTCGAAAATGTGTAGTACCATTAAAAAGTTATTTGAAATAATGATATATGAAACAGTTTGTTTTTGTTTGGCCTAGAACATAATTATTGTTTGTAGATTTTGTAATACTTTTCATATTATTTTATAGTGTTGTTAAAGATTTGGAAATATTAAAAAATGTTAAAATGTTTATATTGTGGAAGTGGATAATCAGCGAATGAAAAATAAACATAATACATAGTAGGCTATGGATGTTTAATGAAGGTTTCTAAGGAAACGATTAAAAATCAATCATCTTCAGAAAGAGAGACGCTTGCGTAAAAATGAAGTTCTATAGTCGCGGGAGTAGACGTGCAGGAGAGCTGTTTAAAAAACGATTTTGTGTGTAATAGTGTTTAATAAGTGTTTTAAACAAAATTATTATCTACATAAAAAATTTCAATAAATTTATCCTAAAAACGCATTAATCCGAGACTTCGATCTTCAGATAAGAATATTACGCACCTACTGGGTCTAAACTGGTACAAAGAAAATTTAGGTGGCTGCAAATCAATTACATCTACATAATTTTGAAAACGAATCACTGCTTTATACAAACAAAAGTAAAATAAATAGATCAAATTATCATTACAAAATTAATTCAATGCAAATTTTCAAAGCATAAGAATTTCAACACCTAACTTAGAACACTTTAATCCAAATGGCTTCCCTTCGTGGAACATAGAAATTTTAATTACACCTACATATTTTTTGCGGTGTATTTTCGTGTGTCACTTATCCTTTACGAATCATAAAAGATCATAGGTTTACAATTCCTTACGAATGAAAAGGATTGCTGAGGCTATTTTCAGAAATTCAAAATATATGTACATTTTGTTTGTCTTACAAATCCTACAAATCCACATGGTTAAAACTATTTTTCATAAAATGAAACTGAAGTAGTAGAGTATATTTTGGGTTGGAATATTTCTATATTGGTATTGTCTATTCGGAATATGCTAGACTTAAATACCAACTTTGGTACTTAGACGATTTTTCGTTTTGAGTTAAGCTGTTGACATACACACATACACACACGCTAAACAAACACGGTTGCTTTTTTAAAGAATGATTTTTGTATTCAGAGGGCAGAAAATGTGTACCTCCGTTGAGATTTCGATGTTAAACTTTAGGATCAAATGCAATATTTCCTCCACCTGACACGTTCATGATACAAAAATTATAAATATGTATCCATGGCCCTGCAGGCTTATAAGTTTACAAGCATACGTTTCCTTCCATCACATTTCTAATGTTTTTATTTAAAATTTCGCTCTTTATTTTAACAAATATTTTATTTTTGTTGTTCGGCAGCCTAAAGCTATAGTACAATAAATATTTCCTATGGGGCTTTTAAAAGACATATGTACATTATGTAACAAGTATTTATTCATTTAAGAATACTCAACATTGTATAAAGCGAGTACCTTTGAGATGCATTTGATAGATATCCAGTGTGCTGTGCTGAAGAGTTCATGTGTTCTCTCGATCTCTTTCTACATTTCTGGGAATTTTGTGTTTGTAAACAGTATATGTGATCTGGCAAATGTAGTAATTTTGAATGGATATATATATATATATATATATATATATATATGTGTGTGTGTGTGTGTGTGTGTGTGTGTGTGTGTGTGTGTGTGTGTGTGTGTGTGTGTGTGTGTGTGTCATTTTAAATCTAATCAGGTTTCCAGTTCGTACCTATTTGCTTTCAGCCTAATGGTATGTTTATCTCATCAAATTAGTACGTCCAATTAATTTTATACAATACTGAACGTAGCAAAGTTATATTAAGATTATCAATGAAAGAATATTATTGTTATGTGTGTATATACATACTGTATTCGCTTTTCTAAAGAATGTTTGTCAGCATGTGGAACTTTATATTCCTTTTCCAAAACGTTAATTAAATGGAAATAAAACTATGAAATATCATTTGTTTTTATTGCACAAAGATGTGTAAATTAAAATCAAGTATATAAAATCACATTGTGATCAAATATTATTTTTGAACCACTGAAACTGCATGCAACGTAATCACAACTACCATAATATGCCACACTTTACCTCAGCATGTGACGTCAACAAAGCTGTCCTGCGACTAATTGTTAGTATCACATGTGCAATAGCACATGTAGTTTGTAATTTTTTTTTATTCTTTGTTACTTACACTCATTTAGGGTTACATGTAACGTTGATTGGTGCGTTGCGGCGGAAAGGTAAAACTTGTCCTGTGTAAATATCTCTCACTAGTGCTTGGATGACCGGCTCGGAGTGGCTTGTCGAACCTTCAGGTTGAAAATGACTGTTAAGGTCGCTGCTATCATTTTCGAACTGTTAGAGACCCTGACCTTGCTAGCGTGCATCGTCACTCTACCAGGAGTAACTTTGGAAGCAGAAATGCCCCTTATGGCTGTGCTCCTCTAATAGTACTAATTGACGGTAACTGCCTAAAGATGTCTCAGTCACATACAATTTAGAATTTTGTTTTAAGACATCTACTAGCTGAAGAGGTACTACGTAAAGGTTTAACGTCATGTTGGAGGGATGAGGGAACGGGAAAGAAGGTAGTCAGTACCTCTGTAGTAGCTGAAGACTTCCAGTTTGTTGAGTGGGTGTAAGGCATATGATAAACACGTTTTGATGGAGGAAGAGAAATAACCTTGAAGGTCGGTACAAGTTGTGCCCCCTGCGGAGGATTCTCATGGACTGTCCCACTCAGCAGGGTGCATGTGGCTTGCTTCTTAGACGATCAAGCGATCGGCTGATGGATGGTTCATTCGGAGAAATAAACTACGTAATCACAACAAAAATGAATCTAAAACGAAAGAATCAAACGGTGGCATGGGGCAATAAGGTAGATAAAAGCTTGACAAAGAAGGATGACACCCTCTTTTATGAACATTTCAGTAGTACATTGAAAGAGCGACGAACAAGACTTTATGATATCTTCTCTTTTCGTTGTGTCTAGACTTGGAGCGATGAAGTAGCATAAGTTGTTTTCAGTCTCTCTGTCAGGTGCTTTTCTCATATCCATAAATGCCACATTTATTTTCTCCATTATTTAATTTATAGAATTCTTTCTTTATGTACCCTCCAGGTATGGAGAACTTACATCCCGCAAGACTTACAAGTGAGTGCCTAGACTCCGATGACTGTCGAGGAGCAGGCGAACTTTGAATCAGAGTTGGGTGATCAGCTGGAAGCCTGGCATGAGAGTGAGAAGCGAGATCATTCGAAATGACATGAAATGGATGAAAGAAAGGGAGATGGAGCAGTTGATGAAATGAATGGCTGAGGAAGACGCAGAATAGGGACAAAATCCACCTAGACGCCTCTTCGTTCACCATAAAACCCATGCATGGTTCCCTGGAATCAAACCCTTTGTGAGAGGCTGACGGTCTAATACTTGGCCACAGCGCCCTCTTCATTTGTGGAATTAATATTAAAACATCTGATTTGGTCACTTCCTCTGCTTACCATATTAGAGAGTATTCTTATAAAAGCTTATTCTTCTAGCTGCCTTTTGTCAATCCATTAATTTTCAATAAATACTTACAGATTTCATTGTAGGATACTGTAGGTAAGGCTTAATATTTCTTATGAAGGCGACGACTTAGAAATTTAGTGCTCCTCGCATGATAAAAATGGGAAGGATCAAGATAATAGTGACTTAACAGTTAAAAACTAACATTTTGAAAATGCAAACCAACAGAAAAGAATATCTAGAAATGGTTATCCTCAAAAATTAAAATAAAGATTGCTATTTTACATAAACTTTATGCTTTATTCAAATGAGCATATTTTGTTTACCTTTTATCCATTGTAAATTGACTTGTTATTATTTTTGCGAATTGGCATTTTCTTTATCTCTTGACATTTATCAAATATACTTACAAAGGCCATCTACGTTTCAAAACAAGTACTTCAAGTGAAAGGTTAGTATCGACTTATTTGCTTTACTTATAGATGAAATTAGAGAACATAACTGTCTGGATTTTAAAGAAATTTATTGTTTTATATTCAATATTTGTTACAGTCAAATATAAAGGTTCAACTCTATAGTAGACTTCTGTATAAGTCTGCTAAGTGAAGGATGCAGCTATCCAAAGCAGGGCATTCTAAACATGAAATTGTGAATGACATTTTAGTCCATGTTGCCACAATGGTTTCATTCATTTTCGCTGCCACAGATAAACAGTACTTCTAGTTTTTAATGTTAAATTATATTAGTTTACGATGTACATAAAGGAATACGATGACGAAATGTCGTTTTCTGCTAGCCTCATGTACATTCCTATCTTGCAGCAAGGTCACTTTAAAGGATTAAGGGCTATTTTAAGATGAATACAATTAACAAGCTAGCTGGCACCGAGGTAACGGATGCAATTCTTCGGCTGTGGGTTCGATTTTCCGAGCCTATCTTCCTGGACCTTGGTTTTTGGGGGGTTTCCCGGGGTTTCTAAGCGAATTCTCGAATTTTTTTGCCAATTTGCCGTTTGCTATGCATTATTTACATATGATAATTGTAGGCACACTCCCCTCTACTGTCCTGTCTCCTAGGCTCAGCTACCCTGTATCCACTCTCACTTCATACCTCCATCCCGTGGGGACGAGCAGAAGCACAGGTATAAAGGTCGAGGTAAAAATCAGCTGAATATTTTAATTACAATTGGTACCCCATATAAATGTCACTGCTGTAAAATATGCTCATGGATCTACACCTATATCAAGTCTAAATGTAGGTACGATGAGCTCAAACAACAAAGCCAATTGTTTCCCTGCCAACCTTGTCATACTTCATACTTTATGCATATTGTTCACAACAAAATCCTAAAACTAAGTTGTCCTCCTTTTGTTAGGTTAAGTGGATCAGCTATTGCAAAACGTAAAAATAAGAGAATGAAGGAACGAACTAAAATCTGTATTCATATTATGTATATTGATATTATAGTTGAAAATCAAGTTGTGAGTGGACATTTACACAGAATTTTGTGTTTTGAGTAGTGTGAAATTAAATAAAGGAACATTTTTGCTAAATACATTCCTCCTTTGGACAAATTGCAGTTTTAAATTCTCAACTAAGTTGTAATGTCCCACTAGTATGAATTATAATTTATCATGGCTTCTGTAAGTTACAGCAGTAGAGCTGAAGCTTATAAAATGCCATTTTTTACCCTGTAATCGCAGGATGGCATCGTCGATATAATATTCATTAAAAACTAATGGTGATGTACTGCGTCTCTCGATAAAATTAATACCTACTTGTCTTTATGAATAGCTACGTGTGACTGCCTAAATTTGTGGGGAAGATTTTACACCATGCCAAATTAGTAATTGAAAAGGAGTTTTCACTTCACTCTGAACCTTCAGTTTTCTTTATTCTTTTTTCTTTTCTTTCTTGTATTTTAGGTCTGGAAAAGAGAGAAGTATACAGGAATGCCCAGTGTAGACAGGTAATAACAGGACTCAGGTTCATTACATTGAACACAGAGTGAGCGACCAAACTTAATATGGAAACGTGCGTCATCACTGGCAATAAAAAGGTTTAGGTCGCAACCTTCTGTAGAGAAGATACTGATGACTATATTTTGAGGTATTCAAGAAGCAATTTCGCTTCACTTTACACCTAAAGGTGAATATTCATACTGGAATTGAATGTTCAGCTGAAGTCGAGGGGGTGGATACGTTTTTAAAGTGTTACACTGAGTCACGTTAATGCTGAATATTTGTTACTACAAAATATACAAGTGTAAATTCAAACAGTATCATTGCTGTGGCAGTTAAACAGACATAGCAATCCTCATTTTGACGGATCCATCGAAGTTGCATGTCCTATTTGCTACCGATTTACCGAAATAGGTACCTTACTTTGCGAATTGCGTTTTACAAATTAAATACTGTGTATGTGTTTGTGTTTGTTTGCATAACTCAAAAACGAAAAGCCGGCTAAATATTTCAGTGTATATTGGTATTTCAGTTCACCACTTTCTGTGGGTGCAACACTAGGATCTTTAAGAAAGTTCCTCCACCGTAGACTACCACTTACACAACAACCTTTTCTGAGAATGTTGATTTTCTCAAAAATGACTCCAGTGATTTTGATTTCATTACATTTAAGTTTTAGATAATTTCATGAGCAATGAAACCATTACATATCTTAATTTAATGGGTTTTCTATTTCTGAATGTCCCTTGATACTGTTTGCCTTTCTTAAATGTCTGGCCGTTAATTCGTTTTCCCTTATATTCATATCAAGAAAACGAAATATCATTACTGTCACATAGTGATCAGCTATAAAGTATCTGACTACAGCTTAAGCCTTCAGTATTCCTCTATTCGCAATTTGCCTACAATAAATATGAAATAATTGTACTAAGTTCTATACGGATTATGGAGGAGTGGATAGAAAAATATAGAATTTCGAAGATTAGTTTGTATACTGTTTTATGCTGATGATATATTAATAATACAAAATACTGAAGAGACTTTGCAACGTTCAGTATATAAGCTGGGTTGAATTAGAAAAGAATATAATTTTAAAATATCTATAAAAAAGAAAGGTGATGGCTTATGGAAGTAAACGCCCACCATCGAAAATAGCGGCAAAAAACAAAATATTAAATATTAATTTGTATAGTTATAAACATTAGAACGAGTGTCTGACTTTGAGTATCTAGGACGCAATGCGAGCTTTGAGAGATACAAAGATACTGAACAAATTGAACAGATTTCAATTAATGTATGAAATAATAAAACTCAACAAAATAAACCTCAAAAACATACGAAACTAAAATTCTATAAGTCTATGGCTGTTACAGTATTAATGTTCGGAAGTGAATGCTGGGTACTAAAGAGAGGGAAAGAAGTACGATGTCAGCAGAAATGAAATTTTTACGAAGTGTAAAAGGATGTACAAATTTTTATCAAATTCGAAGCGAAGATAAACTAAAACTGTATAATAATAATAATAATAATAATAATAATAATAATAATAATAATAATAATAATAATAATAATAATAATAATAATAATAATAATAATAATAATAATAATAATAATAATAATAATAATAATAATAATAATAATAATAATAATAATAATAATAATAATAATAATAATAATAATAATAATAATAATAATAATAATAATAATAATAATAATAATAATAATAATAATAATAATAATAATAATAATAATAATAATAATAATAATAATAATAATAATAATAATAATAATAATAATAATAATAATAATAATAATAATAATAATAATAATAATAATAATAATAATAATAATAATAATCATAATAATAATCATAATCATAATCATAATCATAATCATAATCATAATCATAATCATAATCATAATCATAATCATAATCATAATCATAATCATAATCATAATAATAATCATAATCATAATCATAATCATAATCATAATCATAATCATAATCATAATAATAATAATAATAATAATAATAATAATAATAATAATAATAATAATAATAATAATAATAATAATAATAATAATAATAATAATAATAATAATAATAATAATAATAATAATAATAATAATAATAATAATAATAATAATAATAATAATAATAATAATAATAATAATAATAATAATAATAATAATAATAATAATAATAATAATAATAATAATAATAATAATAATAATAATAATAATAATAATAATAATAATAATAATAATAATAATAATAATAATAGTAATAATAATAATAATAATAACAATAACAATAACAATAACAATAACAATAACAATAACAATAACAATAACAATAACAATAACAATAACAATAACAATAACAATAACAATAACAATAACAATAACAATAACAATAACAATAACAATAACAATAACAATAACAATAACAATAACAATAACAATAACAATAATATTAATAATAATAATAATAATAATAATAATAATAATAATAATAATAATAATAATAATAATAATAATAATAATAATAATAATAATAATAATAATAATAATAATAATAATAATAATAATAATAATAATAATAATAATAATAATAATAATAATAATAATAATAATAATAATAATAATAATAATAATAATAATAATAATAATAATAATAATAATAATAATAATAATAATAATAATAATAATAATAATAATAATAATAATAATAATAATAATAATAATAATAATAATAATAATAATAATAATAATAATAATAATAATAATAATAATAATAATAATAATAATAATAATAATAATAATAATAATAATAATAATAATAATAATAATAATAATAATAATAATAATAATAATAATAATAATAATAATAATAATAATAATAATAATAATAATAATAATAATAATAATAATAATAATAATAATAATAATAATAATAATAATAATAATAATAATAATAATAATAATAATAATAATAATAATTTAACCATTCGGCGTACAATTCAATAGGTTTCGTCAGCAAGTAATTAAAATGAATCTAAATTTAAGTGATCTTGTAGTGTACGAAAATTAACATTGCTACTTTTAACTCTAGTTTTAAAAGAATTTGCATTTAAAATTTGTCTTAGATTTAAAGGTAATTTATTGTATAATTTCACTGCAAGGTACAGATGAGAATCCAGAGATTTCTTTAAGCGAAATTTAGGAGGTGCCATATTATTTATACCCCTAGTATCATGAGCATTTACATCAGAAATAGTACCTCATCTATCTTTTGAAGATATATCTGTAACATAAATGAAAACTAGAAGAGTACAACGACGATTGGACGGCATAAATGAGTTGCATAAGGAATGAAAGAATTCCAGTGATGATCAATAGTTATCATTTCCAAGGAAGAGGAGATATCGGATGTCCAAGGTAAAATGATCTATACCTGTGAAAACAGAACAGACAAGATTCTCCAAACCCCCGCATTTTGAAGAAGTAGAAGATTGGTTTGTATAAGAATAAGCAGAGAAAAACATTTATTTTAAAGAAATCATACGTTTTATTACAATATGTTCAATGTTCTTTTTTTCTCTCTACTGTAGACTTAACCCCTTATTTTCTTTATATATTTACGATATATACTTTTGCATGCTTTAGTAACGTATAATTTTCATCATTGTTGTTTTAATCAGTTTAAGCTTATGGTTAATAAATTTTTCATCAAGTGTTCATCTTTTTGCATATAAATATCCAATATTCTAAATCTTCCCGCCCTTCCCACAATGAAAACTCAAGCTGAGAAAACAATGTCGTTGCGATTTAAACGTCCGCACTATTGTTACCTATCTATATCCTTTCATTTCTATTTATTTACTTTATCACCATAATTTACTACTTCTCAAGGAGAATTAAATCTCACATAAATAATACTAAACAGCTGTTGAATGTTTGTATGTTCAAATCGCCTACTTGTCTCTTTCCAAAACTTAAAAATTTGCTTCTGTTTTCCTCCAAACATTCCCCGAGACATTACTTCTAAATCTTAAAATACTTAGACTCCTTGTTTGAGGAAGATTCTTTATATATTAAACATTGGCCATTTTTAATGAGGTTTGTATGCGTATCTTGTAAATAGGTATCGAAAAAATATTTTCAGAAAACATTCACTTGTTTAAGCGTCTGTTTTCAGTTTATTCTAATTTAATAAATAACAGTGAAGAACTCCCATTCCATTTTGACTATGGAAAACCTTCATAAATTACGCAGAACAAAAAGCACGTTTCATCTACTGACAACCTACACGTTTACAGGTACGTTTAACACTTAAAAGTAGCCAAATATCTCCACAGTAATGTAAGAAATTCGCTTTCGGGAGGTCTCGGTACGATTCCTGCGAACGCCCGCACTTGCGTTGGTTTTTCTGTTGTTTTCCCTGATCGGTAGATCAATGCTAAAATGGTTTCTTTACCTACCACGATGTCCTCATCATTTCCTCTTTAATTTCGCTTCCTTCTTATCCTTAACCACAATAACAGGATTAGTGGCATATGACAGTGCCATGATCAAAGGAAAGAACACTCAATGTGGACTCTAGAGGGCTGCTTGGTCGACGGGTCGTTCATTGCCTTCTCTAAGAAACTTCCACAGTAAGTCCCGTCTTCGTGCCTGAAGTGCTAGGGACTTACTTCCTTGGCCTGTTTGTCTGCTTACGGTCTGTAGCCTCCTGTAGTTCCTGTAAAACGCTTTTTACTTTTTCTGCCTGCCCCCTTCCCTTCCTATAGAAAGCAGAAGGAAATTTTACCCAACACTTTGGAGTCGAAATTTACCAGAAATATATTTTCAGGCCCCATGTAAAGAATCAAAAGTGCCTTAATATAAGTCTTTGTTTCCTTATTTAATTCTTAATTTGTTTACTTCTGATTTTCTCCGTGTGCTTGTGTGTTTGCGTATGTAGGCACACGTGTAACTATAAACATCATCACACCAAACAAGTAGACGAATTTGGTAGTTAAGTTCAGCAACCACAAAAATCTCCGCCTGTATAGCGCGGGTGGTAGCGTGCCTGTCTCATGTTCGAGGGGTCCCCAAGTTGGAATCTATCGCGTTCTCTGGTTAAAACTTTTTAGCTGGCCCTCGTAGCTTTCGTCGCTATAGGGTATGTTTCTAGCGTTGCGCCGCGTAGAGGGACACGGGTTCGAGTCCCAGCTTGGGCATGGGTGTTTATGTGTATTTGTGAAAACAAAACAGTAAAGGTGCGTATAGAATCAACAGCTGGAACAGTCCACTTGATTATAAATGAATGAATGTTGTTAAATGTTCTGTTACTAGTGCATTTCGGATATATGCAAATCCAACTACAAAAAATATTATTATGTTGCCCAAAGGGAAGGACAGGTAAAGCTGTAGTTATCCATACATATATTTAAGAAGCTATAACATTTTTTCGCTTCGTGTTTTTCTTTTATGTAAACCGATATTTTGAGAAGCAGTATACTTACGATCACGTAAGAAGAAAAGAAAATAGGCACACATTTGTGTGCTGCTAAACCTTGTATTTGTAACTTAATTCTAAGTAGTATCTCATTAACAGCAGCGTTGTGACCATTTTTAAAAACATAAAATCACATTTAAAATACAAAATTCTTCCAGGCCAAAAATGGCCCTCAGAATAAAAAAAGACAATAGGATTCTTCCTAAAATAAGGAATTTTAGAACCACCTATGACGTGTAATTCATTATTAGTCTCCTTTAAATTGCACTTGATTTCTGATTTTGTGTAAATGAATTAGTTACCTCACTCTTAGATCTACGAATTCAAACAAACTCTATATGATGATTAGGCATAAGAATTCCTAAACAGTTGACTTCAATTATGCAAACTATATGTTAAAACAAGAATGTAAACAACAGCGACCAGGGGTCACTAACGGCAGGTAAACACGATCAGGTGAGTGTGCTGTTTACAAACGCAACACACTGTAAGAGGAATGACGCGGGAATGGTTTATCTGCTATGTCCTGCTTAAGACCTCATTTACATATGTATGCCGTACGAAAAATACGGCACAAAGCGAAAGTACTTATTTAAATTGAAGTATTTATACCATATGAAACAACAATTACAGGATGATTACCTCAAAAAAGTATTATCTCCTAGCTTCACAATGCCAGCAACTCTAGAATCGCCTCAAAATAGATGGGTGTTAAAATTTAGATCTGTTAATGCACCTGCGTTGTAACACTTGTGAGTAAAGTTAGTTCTACTGGTTTGCCAAACTCAGGTTGTAGTTCTGATTTGTTGTGTGCGTGTGTGTGCGTGTGTGTGTGCGTGTGTGTGTGTGTGTGTGTGTGTGTGTGTGTGTGTGTGTGTGTGTGTGTGTGTGTGTGTGTGTTTTCGTGTAATGTGACAACGATGTGATTTTCATTCTTGAGACTTTTATCAGGTTTGGGAATAGAAAGTTCTATTAGAATTTCAATTTGGGATTCTTACTGCGTCAGAAAATTCCAAGGATCGTGACAGAAAAAAGAAAATTTTATTATTATCGTTACCTGGCTTTATCTTTATTTTTTTTATTTGTTCTATGTACACCCCGTCTTTAACTCTAGTGGTCATATCGGCGGCCGTTTTCCAAATTTTTTATAATAATTTACGTCCTCCAATGTTAAATCATATAGGACGGTGAATGAATTGGATGAAATGGTCCATGGAGCTTAGAGTTGCCCGACATTCGTTACCCTATCCGGGTAACTCACCCTGACCGAGATTTGAACTTGGGACCTCTTGAACGTGAGGCAGACACGCTACCATTTACGCTACCGAGGCGGGCGTTCTCCTTGGGAGCATATCCAAAGTATTAACTCGTATTCTTTGGGTTTTAATAATTAGATCACGTACATATTCGCACTCTCATTCATACTTCCAGACTCTAGGGAAGGTGAGGAATTATCTTGGCCGGAGAAAAATCTCCAGCACCACCGCTGGGATTCGAAATTGGGATCCCTAGCACGGCAGGTAGGTACTCTACCGACTGAGCTACGGGACCAGCCAAAGCTTTACGTTTGCTAATGCAGCATCTCAAATAACGCACTGATTACTCTCGCAAGAGTGAGAGTGTTACTGGCGCGCTTCTCTGACGTGTGCTTAACACCAATGAACGCATCACTTCAGCTAATGGATCAGCTCTGGGATCAGAAATGTCATTATGTCCTCGTGGAGTAATCATTCCGTTATCTGAGAGGTTTCTATTAATAAAGATAAAGCCAATGTAACCTGAGCAACATTGAACCCCGTTCTATTTACAACCCCGTTCTATTTATCGGAAGTACACATCAGTCATCTGTTTATTCTGTTTTGTTTTATTTTTCCAGGCTAGAGTTCCTAGCGATTGTAAAATACAGGAATCATTCTAGCTGACGACACAAATGTGGAAACAAATGAAATGAAATGTGTAGTGTTTAACTCCCGCTTTTACTACATACGGCACCGCAGGTGGTGACACTGATGATACATGAGATGAAGATGGAGCACCGGTGGAATGAGATGGCGGGGGAAACCGGAGGTCCCGGAGAAAACCCGCCCCAACGCCGTGTTGTCCACCACAAATCTCACTTTGCGGTCGCCTGGGATCGAAATGCGGTCGCCTGGGATCGAAACCGGGCCGCCTTGGTGAAAGCCAAGCGGTCTAACCACTGAGCCACAGCGCGGCCAAATGTGGAAACAGGATGGCAGAACTTATTTCTCAATAATACACAACCCACAGTATTTAGTAAACGTTTACGAAATCAGGTGGATAACTGATGTTTAAGGCGTACTATCCACACAACTTTATTCACTTATTTCTGCCTTTAATGCTTACAAATGCGTTAGCCTGGTTATGAGATTGTCAGAGATAACAAGGGTAGGTTTACTGGACGCGTGGTCCGTGATTTTGTTTGCTGACTGTACCAGAGCTACATTTCCATTCGATAATGCATTTGTTAAGTGGGCCCACCCACTACCACCCGAAGAGGATAAGGGTATGAAACCTTAATAACATCTCGGCCGCTAAACCGTTGGAAACTCGAAATGACTTTTGTGGTCCGACCTTGTGGCTCACATGGTGCCTCCAAAATAGTAAGCGAGGTCAGGTTACTCTCTCAAACAAGCTGATCGTGCAAACAGATAACCAGCCTTCATCCTAAATGATATAACGCCGCTTCGTCCTCTAGTTATCTAAAATCAGAACACTTGTTCTTAAAACTAATGACGTAGCATACGATTCATTATTGTTTGTTCTTTCTTATCGGACTAATAACTCAGGTGTGACGGTTTTAAAGTTGACATGATTGTAATATGACCGCTTCTAACTCAGGTAATGAACGTAGAAAGTTCATTGTTTCTTACGTTAATAATGGCTGACTGTTTATGTCGTAACCCGTAACATTTGCAGAAACACATGCTTGTGAAACATTGGCCTGTTTCTTTTTGTACCCAATTATATTACAGAGCATTAACCCAATAGTTATGTTCTCTGCTACTTACGTAAATGAAATATATGTTCTACTTTAGTAATCATTTGAAAACGAGCATCATTCAAAACGAAACAGTTAAGACCTCTTAATTACGCTTAGAAACATATATATTTTAGGAATGTGTGTGCGTATGCGCGCGCAGCACAGCAGCAGCAACAGCAGCGGTAGCAGTAGTAGTATTATTAGTATACTCTGTCTCACGCTAGTTTAATCCTGCTGTAAACAACAAGGCGGAGCTGACTCAACTCTCCACGTGTTAGATGCTACATGCACGCACCTAAGTTTTGCAACGCTAGCAATAGTAGCGCTAACTTCTAGACATATAAAGTTCAAAACAGTTAAATGAGAATGAAAAAGTTAAACTGCAACATATCCCAATTAATACTGAAGAATGGAACAAATATCATAAGAAATTATGGACTGATTCAGACGAAGATAAATTAGTAACAACATATGTTAATGAATATGTAGATTTAATAAGTATGGATGAACTAAAAGAAACTTTAAAAAATTTCAAAAACGAAAAAATTCCAGGAACTGATGGTTTGAATATGGAACTATTTAAATATGCCTCGGTTAAATTCCAGACTAGACTTTTGAATGTCATCAATATATGTTGGCAAAATGGGCATTTACCAGAGGAATGGAATATTGCATTTATATGTCCGATTTTTAAAATGGGAGACCGAAATGAATGTGATAATTATAGAGGAATCAATCTTTTGAACTCAGGTTACAAGAGCTTTGAAAAAGCCATAACACAAAGAATTGAACTGATGAACTTCTAGACAGTAAACAGAATTGTGTTACGCATTAGTTTATCAAATCTATGAGTTGGAATATTAATAGAATCATGCAGTAACATAATGGTTGCCTTTAACTGGGTTCCTACGAAAACGTTTCATTTGGCGCAGATTCCACATCACAATAACTTCTCTGTCCACTATAACTGATTTTTGACCTCGCTTTTCAAATCTCAATACAATATCTATCAACAAACAATCGAGAGTACTTTGTGAAAAATATGGCAAGTCTGTGTCAGAATTTACTGCATGCAAAACCTTATTTAGATTTGGCGGTTAATTCTGAAAAAAAAATAATCATGAACTTAACTGCGTGTAGCACTTTTCGTAAAATCGTTGTATTTCTCCACGCGCTGTTTGCATTTTCGCATTTTTTTTCTGTGTTCTTAGAGTTCCGGATACTTGCTGTTCCATTCTAACACTACGTACACTACTTGCGGAAACACCAAGAAGATCACCAGTTTCAATGCGCGATCATTCGCCTCTCGCCACTTTTTAAAGGTTTGCCTCAATTGTGTTTCATTTCGGCTGAAGCACCGGCCTGCTCCATAATGAAAAGCGTACTGATTTTAAATTGCAAATACGTAAGTATCGTTGTGTTAAATATCAGAAGCAACTCCACAGTATAAACAATAACACCTTAATTAGCATTTAACTCGATACAGACCTCGTTGTGAGAGAGCTGCCTGGTATAGGAATGCAAAAATATTATATAATAGCAGTGTCCTTTAATAATTGTTAAATAAAGTGCAGCTTATGTATATATCTGTTGTAAATATTCCTTTCAGGACTCACGTGCCCAGAACACACGTCCTTGTGGTATGTGAAGCAGAAAGATGAAATGTGGGACTATTATATTTATAAGAATCGAAGCATTTGCATACTTTTCTCTCCCGAAATTAGCTTGCACAGAGCAGTGATCAGAAAACTACTTACAGTACTGTACTTAAAGGAGGGATTTCCTCCTGCCCATCACACAATCTGCAGCTGATATCCCCTTGGAGGAAACCTACAGTCTGTAAAAGCTCACTGAAGAATCCTTGCCCACAGAGTAATGATATAGTTGCATTCCTGAGTCTTGCCTTAGTGATATTAAGAAGTGATCTAGTGAAGGTTTTTCTTTTTCTTTTCTTTTTTTTTTTTAATTGACGTCCTTCAACATAATCATTTCGGACGGTGAATGAAATGGCTGCTGTGATGCACAAATGTTCCCAGGATCCATAGAACTTTGAGTTACCCCACATCTAACTTTCAGGATAAAGAAAACCAAGATTTGAAATAGAAACCTCTTGAACGTGAGGTAGACGTGCTAACATCTACGCTACCGAAAAAGGTTTCACCCTGACCGAGATTCGAACTCAGGACCTCTTGAACGTGAGGCAGACATGTTACCATCTACGCTACCGAGGCGGGTTGTCAATGCTTTAATGACAGCCTGGCCATCAGAGAGAATCAGTTTATGCTTACATTTCTTCTTGGCCACAGTGAAGGAATAATTGATCTCTTCTTGGAAAGGAGTAGAGTTCTACTCAAAGTGAAACAGTTCATTTATCGAAGTGGCACCGAGTGAAATTACATCAGAGTGATTCACATCAGAGTGAATAACATGGCTGTAATGAGATAGATTCTCAGCTACCACTCACTAACTCTTTGTATGTAGTGTATGCCTCTGTATATTGTCCATTTATGTAGGTATATATATGCTTATGAGTACATGTGTGCGTTTGTTATGTTCATGTTGTCTCTGTCTAAACAAGTTTATTTTGTAACGTGCGTCTTTTAACTGCTTATGTATTATCGGATGATGAATGAAATGGGTGAAATGAGCCCATGGTCCATAGAGCTTAGAGTTACCCGACATTCATCTTTCAGGATAAAGGGAAAAGCGCGCAAAAAATCGCACCCAATACTGTCCACCCAACATAAGAAGACAAAGCAGAGGAATGTATAGCGTTTTCCTGTCAAAATGATGTTTATGCTCGCCATCCGGATATGATAAGGATGTTATGTTAATAAAAAATACACAGTGTTGTCACATAACTCGCCCATGCATAATACCTCTCACTGCAGTTACTGAAACGAGCATTAAATCTTTCAGCATGGGTGATTCATATGCATTCTCATATTCTAATTTCATAGTAAACAGATCCAGTACCACAACAGATAAAAAGTCCAAGCTCCTCTCCCTCTTCAGGTCCCGCATGTAGTGGGTAGATAGTAACTCACCCTGACTGAGATTCGAACTTGGGACCTCATGAGGTGAGGCAAGCGCGTAATAAAATACGCCACAGAGACGAGCTGCAAGTATTGTGTGTGTATGTGTGTGTGTGTGTAGCTTACAAGGATATAAAAAGAACTGCTACAATCCTAAAACATATTTTACGCAGAAAATGCTTGTTTTTCTTATCTCCTTAAAAATGGACTTATTCATTTTTATTTAAATGTCATTACATTGTATTTTTTTTCCTGTCGGTAGACGAATGCTGTGGTGGTTTCTTATCCGCTAATTCCTTTCCATCATTTCTTCACTCATTTCCTTCTCATCTTTCAGGTATGTCTTCTAGTTTTAGATGAAACGGGTGCTTGCTCAAAGAAAGTGGCTCTCCATATTGATCTTAGAGGGCTGCTTACTCGTTGGGTTGCTTAGGCAGCTCCAGTAGTGGCAAGGGTATTCGATGCTAGAACTGTTAAGACACGCGCGTTTTTGTTCCCTGTCTGTCTGCAGGATGTAGTCCCTTGATTTCCCTCAACTCTTCCTCTTGAATGGAGGTAGGTACATTAGATCTATGTAGATCACAGTGTGTGAAGCGTGCCCAGCCGTGTATAACCTATAATTGCATACATATCCTTTATCATTTGTGTACAAGCAAATGTTATATTCAGGTATTCTTCAATGTAATGAAGCAAAAGCAATAATTGCTACTTACAATTCAGTGAACGCCAATATGGTAAGAAAGGATTGATTCGTTGCTATTCTATATATAAAAAAAAGGAAAAACTCTGAATATCGCTTATACACAATTCAGTAGGTAATTTCAACGTTACAATGTGAATTCTTGTCTAAAAGAGCAACTGTTTCAAATACCTTAACTTTACTTACCATGGATAACCTAAATTAGACCAATTCAATAATGTTAATATAATAAATACTACCTTGAAAAAAATCATAGATAGAGCATGACTGTTCACGTAATAGGTTATGCCCGCCTCCGTAGCGTAGATGGTAGCGTGTCTGCCTCACGTTCAAGAGGTCCCGAGTTCGAATCTTGGTCAGGGTGAGCTATCTGGATAAGTTTTTTCCTTGGTTTTGCCTTATCCTAAAAGACGAATGTCGGGTAACTCTAAGCTCTATGGACCCGGGACTCATTTGAGCATCATTTCACCCATTCCATTCATTGTTCGATATGACTTAACGTTGGAGGACGTAAAACGCAAAAAAGTAACAGGTTATCAAAATATTGACTTTTATCCTCAGTTAATGGAACTATGTTTATTTATAAAGCAGACCACGAAAAATGAAATACAAAAATTGTCCCTTGTATAAATTTGTTATTACTTTAAGTGTTCCATTTCCATCTTTGTTTTGCTCAGGTTCTACAAATGTTCAAAACATTAAAAAAAATTCATGTTTTTATATAGAAGAATTGCCTAGAGTTTGAACATTTTAGACCTTCTTAGATATGGAGCAAAGAATAAAAATCTTGTGTAATTACCACGTTGCAGTAACAGTGATAAAAATCTCTGCAGTATCTAGGTTTTATTTTTATTATTATTGTGACTTTGTGGGTTCGTAGAATTAAAAGTCCAATTTGCAGAAATTTAAAATTTATTTATTTCCTTAGAAACACACTTTGGTCCACCCTTGCAGTAGCAGAATTACGTCACATACACAATTACAATCTTCCAAGGTCGTTGATCACAAACAAAAGCGTTCACTTTCAAAAGAGTTGCAGGCGCACAAATCAGTTCCGATTATCACTTGCCTCATTGCGACTCCGTTTACGACTCTCTGCTGCTTCCTTTTATACGTCCATTGATAATTCTAGACTGTTCTGTAACAAACGAGAAATCGAAACTTCCAGTCATCTAACTTTATCTGTTTCGGCAGCCTTTATCTTCGCGCTATCTTCATCTGTTTCAGCAAGTTCTTTTGTGCGCGTTAGCCGCGCAATCGCAATAATGACTCGCAACATTATAAATATAGATGATCCCTAAGAATAAAACTATTAATTTGATTACACAATTATTTTGGTTGGTAAACCTTGAATTTGCATATGCCTACTGTATTATATGACCTTAAACACACGTACAGAATTAGTAAATGGAAAGCTTATACAGCTTTTAAGTCCTGCGCCCTGCAGAATGCCTTGGTCCCTGGCCACGGAAAGCGGCCCGGGTTCGATCCCACCCATGTGGTGGTGATTTTGGGTCCAGGGTATAGGACCGGTGCCCACTCAGCATCGTGAGGAAAGTGAGGAGCTTACGCTAGCTACGCGGCCCTGGCCATGGAAACCAACGTTCTGGCTGGGGGATGCCGAGATGCTGACCACATCTCCTCCCCGTATCGGTTGGATGATCGTCCACCTCTGCCGTGCGTAAGTGGTCGTGAAGTCGGCAGTCGGGTTGGTAGGCCTTGGCCCTCTAAGGGTTGTCGCGCCAGTGGTTAACTTAACAGTTTTTAGGTAGTCATATTTTAAAGGATCTGGACATTTAGTAATGGACATAAATTAAGAAATGCTTTGAAAATATCTATCTTTTAAAGCTTAAGCACTAAATGGGTAGTATGCAGTTAATGCATTTTTACAGGATTATGTTTTTGTATTTTATGACTTAGCTAGTCAATATTGAAAATATCATCACAGTTACCAATCAGTGGATTTAAAAATATATTCTCTGCCAAGGAAAGTAGCATATACGTAATGATTTTCCAGTAAGTAATATTATGAAATCTTATATCAAATGTGCTTTTTCGTTTTCACACTTAAGAACTCAAAAACTAATTTAATAATGACGTAGTTATTACTAAATTCAACTTATATAGTATGCATTAAAAGGATATATATTACTGAAACCTCAGCAAATTTTTTTAATTATTATTTTGTAATGATTTACTTCCAATGTGTTGTGTTGAGCTTTAATTAAACGCAGTTTTGTAACGAATATTATATTCTGGGCATCTGAATGTCATGTTCATTAACAAATAAACAAGTAAATAAATGAATAAGTGTATGGTTACATTCCTGATACTTCAGTGAGTTCATTTCTCTCTCTGCGGGTGTGTATGAGTTTGCGTGTAATGGAAGTAGAATAGATATCAAACATTTAAGTCCAGCATACTTTAAGGTTATAATACCTACATGGATTTTGAGAGGCGAAGGCGCAAATTAGTGGGAAGAATGGCATATTTTACAAGATCTACTTCAGTGATTTTGGCTAAGGTTTATTCTACATTATATATAAATATGAACAATAAAATTAAGCCACCACATTTCTAGCGGGTAGGTATTGGCTCAAATTGTAGAGGTCCAGAGTTCTCTTAGATGGGGTGAACAACCCGGACAATGCCTTTACCGAGGTTTTATTTTTATGCTAAAATATTAATTCCATATAACTGTAAGCTCTAGGGCCTCCAGCTCATTTGAGTATTATTCCACCCATTTTATAAATTCATTCAGTCCGGTATGATTTAACTGTTTAAAGAAGCTAGCCTTCTGAAGATGTATTTATTAGGTAGAATCCTCTTCGTTCTGATTGAATTTTGAATAACTGGAAACCAAAACAGGGAGAGACAAAATTCTACTACAGAAAAATGCCCTTGTTGTTTTGTAACACTTTTTGCGAGATTAATTTTTGGTGGCTTCAACCATCTCCCAGGTATTCATTGTGGTTAGTTTGAAATGTACAATACTGTTTCATGCATATTTTAAAACTAATACATTCTTGTTTCTCGTTAGGATATGCTATAATATGTAACATAAAATCCTTGATCAAAGCTGAAATGTATGACCTGCCTTTTAGACATCGCCTCCTGTATACACTTGTGTTTCTGCAACAAAGGTATAATGTAACCACTTCGCCTAACCTATCGTGATTAACATTAAGTAGATGCACTAAATGTTTGTATGAACAGTGTAGAATAGATGTAAAATAACATAATGTTAATAGGTAGAGAAAGTTGAGTGACGTAAACACCTCACATTTTGCCCCATGTCGGTTAGGATTAGCAAAATCTATCTTGTACTCAGTACACACCAGAGTTCAAAAGAGATTTTCAATAGATAAAAGTATTACGCACGTTTAAGCCCTAATGGGCTTCTACTCACTTACTTGATCAATAATTAACTGTTCATTGATTATATAGATAGTAAGATAAAATGAAACGTACGCCCAAGCACGTGTAAAACCTTGCCTCAATATGACACATCCCATAAACAACATTCCGTGTTTAGCACTTTACTAAAGGTTCATTAAACTTAACAAATATTCGGATGCAGTAGGGCTACCTCTTGGATAAACAGAATATTAAACGATGAAAGGGTAGAGCCAGACTGAAAAATTCAATGCCATAGACGGGATTTGAAGCACGGATCTTCTGGTCTCCGTCCAGCCGCTCTAACTATTTGAGCTACTATGGCCAACATGCCAAAATGACATTAAATTCTTCTCCAACTGATTCTCCAACTGACCAGAAGATCCGTGGCTCAAATCCCGGCTATGGACTAAATTTTTCAGTCTGGCTCTACCCTTTCATAGTGCGTCCTACACACGGCTAGTTGTGAAAGAACAATTAATTTCCATTAATTGTACCTAATAATGGTCCGAACTATAAAGCCCGGGCCTTAAAGTACTTACACGTTGTAAGTAGCCATTAAAATAGTTGTCTGATGTGTTTATGAGAACTCCTAGTGGTTTTCCGGGAGAAACACGAGTCAGTTGGAAAATTTAATGTCATGTCGGCATGTTGGCCATAGTAGCTCAAATGGTTAGAGCGGCTGGACGGAAACCAGAAGATGCAAGGTTCAGATCCCGGCTATGGCATTGAATTTTTTAAGTCTAGCTCTACCTTTTCATATTGCGTCCTACACATGGCTAGTGTGAAAGAACTATTAATTTCCAGAATATTAAACGTTTATTTCTCTATATCAGTGAATTTATTTGGAGAAAAATTCCTTAGAAATCTTGCATGCGTAATGTTTCTGCACGTTGGAAGGAATAGTCGAAAGCTTTCAAGGTCCACTTAATAATGTTGTTGCTAAAATCGAGCGGTATATTCGTCAAAACAATTGATGCAGTTTATAGGCGCAGGTGATTTCAGAAGATAAACCCATTTGGTACAATCAACCAAGCGTTGGAAGAGCTCTTGACTCTACATTCAGGTTAAGAAGGTTTTGCATACTAAATAAAATTTGTTACAGGTTAGTTGGTGCTTTTATCTGTCATAGAATATATACTACATTTTACACCCATATTTGTCACCATAACTATTTGTATATTACCCTAACATTCTGCAGAGGTTGTTGAGGTCATTACACCTCGCATTTATGTGGTAAAAATCCAGTCAGAACCGTTCCCACAATATAGGTTTCTTCCAGTTGTTCTTAACAACTGGCAAATCTCGTGGAAATACCTAAACATGGGCCCAAAACGTTTCCTTCCCAAATTTCCTTTTCCAGTTATCATTTCATTAACTTATCACCAGTGTCTACCACCTCTTGCGCAAGTATAAGAAACACCCTAACCTCAGAATGCAATATTCGGACTCAGGTCTCAAATGTATAACCACGGTAAAGCGCTGTTGCCATGAAATGACAGAAGAGGAATAAGAATCTTTCAAGGAGTTTGGTTAATGACTAGTTATGGAAGTACAAACATACAGTTGGAATGTTTCGAAAATGACTAGCGGTACTAAAATATTTGGCATCCAAAATTTAAATATTATAAAATTGTCCAAAACTAATTCCATAAACAGATCTCACTAGCACAGAAAATTAAGGAATTTGTCACATTCTTGTGTAAGATAATTTACGGTTTAATCAAAATCATAAAGGCTAGTTTTAAGAAAATTAGAGCTAATCAAGCTTTTGCACTACTTGTAAATGGTAGTTTAGAATTAAGAAATGTTCTAAATCTTAGCCTCGAATGCTTAAATAATGCTAGAGCCAGTATGACAGCTGCTATTACATGTGTTTTCATTTTTAATTTTGCTGCATTAAACTTGATAGCCACATATATGGACGATCAGTAGGAAGACGGACCGATAAACCCTTTCCTAAAATGTTTCTGAGGGAAAACAAGTTAAGAGGACTAAAATACCCAACACAGATAGGAAAGGTGGAAGTAAAGAAAGTTATGTACTACAAAGGGGCCTCCGTAACGTGGGCAAAGCAAACCAAGTATAAAATCTGCCCCTTTAGGATTCTACTATTACTTCTGGGAGGCAGGAAGGGAGGCAGGGATGAGGTGAGGGAACCAAAGGGCTATCTGATCTAGATGGCGACGGGTGCAAGAATGGAGGAAGCCCATAACGTTTCCAGCACCAAGAAGTACGCCGGTACACCCCTCCCACAAGCCCCTAAAACACAGCGATTAGGACCTAGACTAAGGCACCTATAAATGGCATTAAGCAATAAATATTTATAAAGCGATATTCAACCGTCCAACTACAACTTGCCAAACGCCGATGCCTGGTCCTTCAACCCTGAAGTAGATCACAATGAAGGAAGTGGTACGTATAGGGAACGTCGTGATTGGATATGAAAGCACCTCAGCACTTGCCTAATCGAGAAAATCGTAAAAAGGACCACAAAAATATAAAATAAAATATCGTTAGCATTACTTTTATTAGTTTGATGTAAAACATTGGTCCCATATGTCGGAGTGGGCGTTCGGGTTTCGAATCTGATCCTTCCAAAATGCGAGTTGCTTATCTTCCCTAGATACCATGTTGCTCCATGTAGTAAAGGGGGAAGATCTGTAGGTTACAGAAGTCTATGTTCTAAGATGCTGCTCAGTGTTTTATGTTGAGCAGTTAAAATTATCACAGTGCGTGCGTGCGTCTTTTTTTTTTTTGTCGTTTCGGTTTTCTTTAAAGTGAACATGATTCGTAACCACCTAAATCGTATGCGCAAGATGTAAGAAACACCATTTGAGTATTTAAGAAGTCACGTGTTGAAGAATTAGAAATATCTCAACTTCAGAGAACCTAATCTTTTAGTTTTCTTACAAATTATGCAATGTGTACACTTATGATGGGCAATTCATATAAAACACTTGTCAACATTTTTTGATAAAAGTGAATTAAAAGAGGTTAATTACAAGACTCCTGAATTTGGCATCATGTTGTACATAGGTTCTGTAGGCCAATTTGTAAGTTAGCACTGCTTATTTGAAGAGCAGTAGCACATGAATACTACTGGTAGTATCTAACCATTGTAAATTTCTTTTCCCATGGTAAACATATAATTCATTTCAATTTCACAATCACGATGTGGTCATGTTTAAAACCGGCAAAATAATTTATCTTAACACCATACAATGAATCACAACTAAGAGTGTTACAACCTATTTAAGCTTACAATGAACCAGATATCGTAATGACAAGCTTCCGCGAGTTCTAAAAGCGTTTAGTGAAATTCCTTTGTCGAACCTTGGCTTGTTTTTTCTGTACAATGTTTCATTCGAAGATAATCATTTCTATAATGGTAAAATCGTGATTAGGAAAGGAGCTGGAAGGAATATGTCTAACGGTATCACATGTATGATCACAATATATATGTTGTACCAAAACCGGGTGGCATTGCTATAAGCACGTGTTTTGCCTTAATGTACACCTGCTGTGATGAAAGTGGGGATCGCCCCAGTTAAGAACACTAACCTCGCGCAAATACCAACTGAAATAAAATGGTGTTCGGATGTAGCATTTAATGATATTTAATTTTCAGTGTTTAAATTGAAGTGCATTTTCTAATATCTTACTATGCAAAACATTGGTCAAAGAAAGTATTTCAAAAGAGCTAAAATTGAGAGGCTTACAAGATGTGGGAAAATCCTTTATGTAAACAATTGCCGAAATTATAATTTATTGTGTTAGAATAGCCAAAAATGCCTGATTATTTTGGTATAACTTTTGCACAAGTGTACTAATAACTAGGGCCCGGAAGTTGACCTAACAAATCTCTAAAAATGAGCTATAAAATACCCTTAAAATATAAAAATGTAAAATGTAAAATAATGATGTAACAATTTCATAATCATAAATTAATAACTATCACAGACAAATAATGAATATATGGTTCGAATAACCACATTTTAAAATAAAGTTTCTTAGTAAATAGTGCAATTATTGCCAGTAAATAATAAATTCAAAATTCATCAGATCATTTTCAATTTTATAAAATATAAAAGAATAAGTTACTGTACTCATTAG
The DNA here is from genome assembly GCA_030765055.1 of Mantis religiosa. NCBI lineage: Eukaryota > Metazoa > Arthropoda > Insecta > Mantodea > Mantidae > Mantis > Mantis religiosa. The sequence goes on along the minus strand of CM060947.1, from coordinate 73,073,059 downwards.
CCAATACATTCCTTACTTAGCGTTGCAGTACACCATCATGGTCATCTTCAAGTTATCAAAAGTAAAGGAACGGCGGTTGTCAGCTAAAACTGTTTTATACTTTGAGGAACCTCTCTACTTCCACAGATGTTATAGGAGCATTTTTGAAAAACACTATGTCACTGCCTGTTAAATCCTGTTCAAGAATATCAGTTTTCTCCTGACAAGATATCGGCAATCTGACAAGCTGTTTGGTGTCCTTTATTTTTGTTCATCACAAATTTTAGTATCTGTCCAATTTTGTCCTCAATCTCATCTTTTATATTTTGTACCTTCTTTTCCGCAATCGTTACTAATTCAATCTACTTGTTCAATGTCATGCCACTTTCTTCAAGGTGGGTTATGGTTTCCATATCTGACAGTGGTTAAAGACTTCCACAACCTCTGAGGTCAGAAGAAACATTTGTTCGGCACTAGTAGCTTCTAGCGTACCTATCACTACATTGGCTACATAACGCCCCTCTGAATCGGCTGTCTCATCAATTGATACATAATTTTTCCCTATTCACATATTCACGTGTTCGGTTTAACGTGTCTTTATAACATTTTTGTAGGTAACTTTTAGGCAAAGTTGATTCATCTGGAATTGTATGACCAGTGTGACGTTCAAGAAAATCTCGTAGTTTGGAATTACTTAATTTTCCTAGCGGAATAATTTCACTAACAAAAACTTCACATAATTCATTATAAAAGGAAGATGACTTGTTAATTGAAGTCGAAGCCGTTTCTTTCAACAGCAACTGAGACTTTTTTTTTTTTTTTCATTTTCAAGAGCTCGCAAATGTTTTCCTGCCCAAAATGTTGTACGGTGAACCGTTTTTCTGCAGCGACTTTAATTTCGCACACTTACCGAAACAGTACAGTTCCATCAGTAGAGAATATGTTTCCGCCAATCCCTGAAACACTGTTTCAAACGGGATGCAGTTGGCTGCTTTTGTTTCGGCATTTCAATTCCACTACAAATTTACACACCTCAAAAACTACTGCGACACTTCTAGCTCCTGACGTCCTGACTGATGCAATCCACACGTATTGCATGATGTAATCGGAGATTCCTCAAATAGATGCGTCATAAATTCACCAGTACTGTTAGGACGCTGACCTGTGTTAATTACATGTTTACCACACTTATAAAGTTATTATTTCATGAAATATGATCATATAAATGAGCTTTTAATCACATATTATTTTAAAACCCGCCCAAAAAGCCCATGGGTCAGGTTCAGGACGCCCACGGGGATCAAACCCGGGCCTTCCGAATGCGGGCTACAGATGAAAATGCCCAATAAATTCCTGAAAAGGAAATAAAATGACGGGAAAATGTATCTAAGTGTTAAAAAGTGACTTTATTATAAAAATGTGGAAAAAAAATGCATTTTCATGAGCTATTAAAACCATATATATCTAACGCATTTGTTACACAATGAACTTAATTTCCAATAAGCATCGTCTATGACTACTCAGAAAAAAGATGACTTTTCATCAAAATCCGGGCCCTACTAATAACAAATAGTTTAGAGCGTTTCCGTTCTCTCATCTTAATTGAAACATCTGAAGAACTACAATTTTCTAGAGAACTACCCAATTATCTCCGGAACTAATTGGTATAATGTGCTGAAGATTTTGCCAATGATTTGCAGCTCAATAATCTGTACTTTGATACTAAAATATTTGTAAATCATAATTTTAGAGGAGTTCTTGTACCTTACATCAGCCTGTGTTCCATGTGAAACTTCACCTTTTTTTTTTTTTTTTTTTTTTTTTTTTTTTTTTTTTTTTTTTTTTTTTTTGCTACACATTTTAACTCTCGATAGTTTCTCTTCTTGATGTCATCTAGTATATTCATATTTTTATACTCTTCGTATTCCTTTTATTATTTTCACTCAAGAGTCCTAAATCCATAAAAAAATAAGTTGCATTTCTCTTTGTGCAGCGGTCAATATATCTCATTTGTTTCACTATTCCTTAAACCTTTTTTATCCTCTCTGCTTATCTAATATTTTTCATTTACTTCCAAACCCCAGCTCAAATCTGTTTAAATACTTTCTATTTCCTCCGCACCCTACTTATTTTCCATAAAAGTGCTCACTCCAAACTAGCTTCTTACTCAGCTGCAAATCGAATTTTTTTTGTCAGTCCTCTTTAATTCAAAGCAGTTTGGGTCATTACAGTCCATTCAATCCTTTCCCTGATTTCAATATGCTATTTCACAATGGACATACAAACCAAATTGATATATATTATTCAACATAAAGAAACTAGGCATCTAGGTCGATAATATCCAACTTGCCAACTCGCACCCAAGGTTGTGCCTTATTCCGGGTTTCGGCTCACCTGCTGAACGCTTCCGTCTCCTCCCTCCTTCCTGGAATCTGACATACAATAGCCTGACTATGGGCTCGTTATGTAATCCATTCCTATAAATCTAACTCTATTTCTATAGGGAGATATCTCGCTAAAGCTCACATATCTTTGATTTCCCTACTACTTACAGTAAGGGAAGCATTTCATGCCTTCCAAAATTTCGATGTTTGAATGCATATATACGTTTTGAGACCTCTTGCAAACCCTCCCCTCCCCCAAAAAAATAAAGGAAATGGAAAGAAAGGAAAGCTCTTTGAGACGATAAGACGATAGGTGCATATAATAGGATAATGTCAATAATGTTTAGGGCAATTGAATATGGAAGTTTTTTTTTTTTTTTTTTTTTTTTTGTAATTTACGCCCTGCAACGTTACATCATATCGACCGATGAATGAAACGGGTGAAGTGATGCTCAAACGAGCCCAGGGTCCATAGAGCTTAGAGTTGCCCGACATTCGTCCTTCAGGATAAGGGAAAACCCTGGAAATTAAATGTGTAGTGTTTAACGCCCGCTTTTACTACGTACGGCACCACAGGCGATGACACTGATGATACATGAGATGAAGATGGAGCACCGGTGGAATGAGATGGCGGGAGAAACCGGAGATCCCGGAGAAAACCCGCCCCAGCGCCGTGTTGTCCACTACAAATCTCACTTTGCGGCCGCCTGGGATCAAACCCGGGCCGCCTTGGTGAGAGCCAAGCGGGCTAACCACTGAGCCACGGTGCGGCCGGAAAACCTTGGAAAAAACCTCACCCTGACCGAGATTCGAACTCGGGACCTCTTGAACGTGAGGCAGACATGCTACCACCACGCTACCTAGGTGGGTGAATATGAAAGTGTGAAAATAAACAGGTACTCATATGTATTTTTACGGTAAAAATGATTGAAGCTCTGCTTTTGAAGTAATAAAAATGTATAAAATCAAATAAGAACCTTAAATAAATTCTATTCATTTTGTCACCCGAACGTCGGAACTCCCGATAGAACCGGCCGGCAGTAGGGCCAGACGGGAAACATTCAGACCACGGCTATCCATTTGTCTCGTGTCACTAACTGAAGGGATGATTAGGAGAGCGGCACGAGCCCTGTACTGTCTCTTTGCCCTCCCACCAGACGTCTGGAAACCTTGGGATAATTGTGCGCGCCGCAAACCTTCCAGAAACGGCGATCTTCCCTATATAAGGCCTGCAGTTGGCGAGTCAGCTCAGTTCTTGGCGAGCAGCCGTGAGGAGCGCCGGGTGAGTGAACGGACCGGAAGACTGCGTACGTGCATCGGAGGAGTTGTGCGTAGTTGCGAGTGCAGAGTGGACCTTTGACGGTCGAACTGGTGAATTGTAATTGTTTGCGCTACGTAATTCTGTTGTAATCGGCAAGTGTTCCAATTGTAATTCGGTAGAAATAAAGAACATTTTGAGTTTGTGCAATTGGAGTTTTAATTTCACGAACCCACAAAGTCACAATGTATTTTTCAATGTATTTTTTTCCTGCAATGACACCATTGCACTATTAATGTATCTTGCTTTAACATGCTATTTTCAACTCACTGAATTTTAAGATATACACAAAACGAAAGAAACACATCATAGACTAATGTCTAGTATTTAATCTTTAGCTACGGTCTTGAGTTTTTACAAGGGGGGAATGAGGTGAAGAATATTTCATAACGGTCTCTAAAATATGTTTTTAAGAAACCTAATTTATTAAAGAAAGAGTATCTCAATTTGCCCAGTGGTGTAATAGTGCAAGGTAACAGATATCCTTGTGGATTTATTCTACTTTTCCATGTAGAGAGTCATTTAGTTATGCTTATAATTTATCATTACTAAAATATAAGTACATTGCAGAAAATCTCGAAGAGTAACTAATTAAGGCAAACTGGTTTTTGGTTGAATAGAATCTACATTTAAAAAAGCTGTACTTCTCGAACTTGAAACTCTTTAATTATAGTATGTAAGGCTTTCTATTGTTCAATAAAATATAACGTTTCCTTATTCCTAAAATATGAATTATTAGTTTGTGAGTAACAAAAATAGGAAACATTTTTCTCCACTTACTGGTGTTATGAAACAAAACTACAGTATGAAGCAACATTGATTGTATCAGTTAAAACTGAATTTGGCTGGAAACCAAATTGAAAGTTGAAGTGCCTGCCTTTGCGGTGCAAGGCAGCATGTGTGCTTCACGTTCAAGAGGTTTCGATTAGCATTAGTTAACCAAATACAGCTTTTTGTGGGATTTTCCATCTCATGAAAAAAATATCGGGCAAATTTAAACTGTATGGAATCGCGTCATTTAAGCATCATTTTTCTCATTTCATTCGTTCATCATCCAATGGACGTAACCTATTAGAAGACACTGAAATCTGTATTCTGCTATATAAATATAATTTGCGTTTTGTGCTTGAATAATATATCATAATTACTACAATCTAGAAGCAAATATACAAATAAAATAGGCAGATACTGGTGTTTCACAGCGAGAAAATAATACTTTCTCTTCATATATATATATATATATATATATATATATATATATATGTGTGTGTGTGTGTGTGTGTGTGTGTGTGTGTGTGTGTGTGTGTGTGTATTCAGAACACTTAAGATATACCTTTCATTTGGTATCTAAGCACCTTTTTGTTTTGAGTAATGTCGCTCACATCTTCCAACACATATACTACAAGGAAAAACTTCTAATTCTTTTGGGGCAGGAATTCAGGGAATCTAAAACGCGTGTTTTGGGAAAGCAGGAATTGAATTTTTGGGTGGGATGCAATACTTTCTCTATTACAAGTGAGTAGTAGAGAAAATAAAGCTTTAATGGAATGTACTAACCCTAGGATAGGGGCTGAATATTCCCTGCGAGCAATTTCGATCTGGATCACTGCATTATTGCGGGTCGTAATGTGTAATGGGTCACTGGTCATTTACCAATGGGTCACTGGTCATTCAGTATTAGGTAAATCTTTGTGTATTACGCGAGATAACATTGATGTTTGATCAACAATAATAGAAAGGCTTCAACAGCGTTTATTACATAAGCAAGCCATCTTCGTCAACACTGCTTGATTGCATAACTGAGGATGCTTGTCGAAACACACGTCCTCGTGACAAAATGGAGATGACATCTCTGTGGCCATTTTCATAGAATATGTGTGTCACACTTGATTAAACACATTTGAAGTAGCGTAGGATTTAAAATTTCTTTATTGAGATTTAGACGTACTGAGGTTCCTTGACTTTTCTTCCCTCCTCCTTCAGAAAACTAATTACAGATAAAGCTATGCACGTAATCATCACACTTCCAAACCGAAACATAAAACGAAATACTACACCCAGGTCAGCCAAAATTTAAATGATTGTGAAAATTGTAGGAAATATTCCTCGTTCCCAACAATTACAGGAATGTGTGTATTCCGATATTTTAAAAACAGCTGCAATGACTTATGCTAACTTAGTATTTATTTCGATTATAGTAGGATAAACTAAATAGACATTTTGAATTGCATTTACATTATTTTCAATATACATTAAATTCATGTTTAATTCCACTAAACATTCTACAGCTGACTGTTTTTTTTTTTTCTTCTTTAATTTACGTCCTCCAACGTTAAGTCATCTCGGACGATGAATGGAATGTTTGAAATGATGCTCAAATGAGCCCAGGTTCCACAGAGCTTAGAGTTACCCGACATTCGTCTTTCAGTATAAGGGAAACCCCCGGAAAAACCTTATCCAGGTAACTGACCCTGACTGAGATTCGAACTCAGGAACTGTTGAACGTGAGGCAGACACGCTACCGAGGCGGGCAAACAGCTGCCTGATATGTTGCACAGACACGCCTTCCTCTACTTTTGTTGCAAACTATTCTTAAAAACCGTCATTCCCCTATGTAGTTCACGTCATTCAAAATAAAGATTACCTTACTTCTAATTTCCCAGTACGTGCAAGCGGAATATGGGGGTGTCGTGAGTTTAAGAGACATTCAAATATTTTAAAACTCGTCGCTATATTTGGTATTGAAATTCCGTTAACTTGTATTACCCAAAATTAAAAAAAAAAAAAAAAAAAAAAAAAAAAAAAAGATAACGATCTTGCATTTGAGAAAAGCATAAGTACCTATTGAAAAATTCAAGCAAAGTAGAAAAGCTAT